>CAJQUN010000024.1:8127077-8443693 GCA_907163345.1 Haberlea rhodopensis
CTCCGATATTTTGTGACAACACAAGTGCAATCGCTATAACGTATAATCCAGTTTTGCACTCTCGAACAAAGCACATTGATATAAGACATCATTTTATTCGAGATCATGTTGGCAAAAAGGAAATTCGGATCGAGCATATTTCAACAGAACAGCAAGCAGCAGATATCTTCACCAAACCACTTCCTGAGGCTAAATTTAATTATTTTCGTCAAATTCTTGGTTTAATAGACTTGTCTTGATGTTTTAGAAGTATCTTTCTTTTAGTTATTTTTTTAAAGATTATATGCTGGCATAGATCGATAATACAATGATCAGAACGACACAGACCGGTCCGAACTTTCAGACCGATCTATGTCAAATCTGATGTTATCCCATGATCTGTCTGGTCAACAAATCTTTAAATAAAATAATTGTTTAAAACAGCCCGGACTGATCGCAATTTTAACCGCCTTATCTCTCTTTCATCCTGTCCATTTATTTTGAATGTTTTTAATGATCAGTCATCGAGATAAAGACACGTGTCTTCTCTATCTTATTTAGCGGGCTGAACATTTCATTTTCATTCTCTTTTACAATTTACCGCTGTCTGCTCTCTAACTCTCTCATATTTTTTTTTTTAAAACTCTTATCATTTTTCATTACACTCAAATGGCTACTATCACTCACAACTCTCTCTCCGTTGAGTTCGATGATATCTACAGGGCTGAAAATCCAGAAATGGTCTCTATTTTCAAAATTTTGGAATCATCTGGATTAAGGAATTTTTTGGAGTGTGGCACGGTGGTTTACGAGTCGGAGATTCGCGAACTGTTCGCCAATGCTGTATCACAGAAGACATTCATCTCCACCACCGTAAAGGGCAAATCATTTGAAATCTCTCCGTCAACGCTGGCAAAGACCTTTGGTCTTCCCAACTCCGGACTGACTGAGTTTGGTCAGATTCCTCAAGCTTCCCTCACGAATCTTCAGGGGAAGGTATCCATCTTTGGCCACCGCCTGCAGCCTTCATTCAAGAAGAAGGAAATGTTCTTTCATTTCCAGGTATTATGCGAGATTGTTGGCAAGCCATGATTGGGCAAAGCCGGAAGCTATGATGCTGTTACTGCTGAGAAGTTTCGGGCCATGGCTGCTATTCACTCAGGGCAGAAGATGAATTGGTCTACAATATTATTTGGAGTTCTGCTTGAGACAGTCATCGCCTCCAAACAGGCTGTCTGTTTTGCTGTGCCCTTAAGCAAACTACTGGAGATGCTGGACATCGAGATGGGGAAGCCGTCTGCTCTCAGTCCATTTAAAATTCTCAACTCCAATGGACTGGCTCTCCTAAAGTCCAAGTGCTCCACCCACTCCTACCGATCTGGTGGCCGTCAAGATTGAGAAAGGAGAAGAACAGGCTGCTGCTCGAAGACCTTGAGTCAAGCGCAAATTGACCATTCAGACTGACTCCGAGGAAACTCAGTCTGCTCCTTTATCTCCAGCCAAGCCCCCTCCCAAAAAGCAAAGAACCCAGATCACCAAGCCCATCAAAACCCTACCTCTCAAAACCCTACCCATATTGCCTCCCACAAAAGCCACCCCTGCACCCCAACCTACAACCCAACCTTCAACAGCTTCCACCACTGCACCCAAAGTAACCATCCGAGTCCCCTCTGCCATTCCCGTGGTCAAAGGGATTGTTATCACTGAATTGGGAGACTACACCCAATCAGGAATCAAATCTCCATCTTCCACCGGCAAGGGCAAAGCCATTCTCACTGAACCTCTCTCCTCCAAACCCAAATCTGTCGCGCAAAAAGCCATCAACATCGCTATGGAGGATGTTGAAGAAAAGGTCCAGGCGCTCATTGTGGTCTTTGATGAATTTGTCGAGTACAAAACGATCAACCACATTGATATGTTCTTCGGCAAGCTGAGAAGACTGCAGAAAATGGAAGAAGAAGTCCTTAAGGGGACAGAGACGGATGATGTGAGAGTCGCGGTGCTTCGCAAAGATCTCTTTCAGGCCAACCAGAGATTCAGACTGACGAATTTGCTCTTGACCGCTAAGAAAGCAAATTTCGATCCGAGCACTCCAACTGCCAAAGATGATGGTGCTGTTATTGCTCAACTGGAAATGGATATTCATGCTCTTCACTTAGCTGTCCGATTTCAACGACAGAAGCTCAGCATATCCACTCCAGTACCCAGCCCGGATCATCCAACTGCGAGCAAGACTCTGGCAGAACCTTTCATCGAGACTGTTCCCTCTGGAGCAGCGGACCAGACAGCAGATCGAACAGCGGACCAGACAGCAGATCGAATAGCGGATCAGACAGCGGAGCAGCCAATGACTAATGCTCCGTCTGCTACAGAAGATGAACCCTTGAATGTTTTGTTTAGGGGTGGGAATCGGGACGGGTTTCGGGTATTCGGGATATTCGGGTTCGGGTAATCGGGTATCGGGATTACTAAAGGCATACCCGAACCCGAACCCGAATATGTCGGGTACCCGAAATTCGGGTTTCGGGTACCCGAAATCGGGTTCGGGTACCCGAATTCGGGTACCCGAACCTTGAATTTTTATTTTTTTTTAAATTTTTTTAAAGAAACGCTCTTTAGATTTAAACCTAAAAAAAATATTTTTTTTATTTTTAATAGGAAATCGGGTTCGGGTACCCGAACCCGAACAAATTTTCTCTAAAACCCCTACCCGAATCCCGTCCCGAACCCGCCACTACCCGATCGGGTAATACCCGATTATCCCGAAAAACCCGATTATCCCGACCCGATCGGGAAATACCCGATCGGGTCGGGTCGGGACCCGAATTCTCGAACCCGTTTCCCACCCCTAGTTTTGTTGGACTCCCCAACAACGTCTATTCCTCTGGGATCATCAGTCTCCCATGTTCAACTCAGTCCAACCGCCGCACTTACAACAGTTGTCTCACCAGAGTTCGTCGATCCGGATCTGGTGGTGTCCAACGTTGTTGCAGCTTTACAGGTTGAGGAGCCTTCGAGACCTAGCACTCCTCCAGAACAATCTGCTGAAGATATGGCGTTCTTAGAAGATTTTTCTTCGGACTTGGTCACCCTGATCCAGTCCAAAACACGCCAAGCTGTCTTTTCTTCACTTATACCAATTACTGAAGAAGCTGATCACACCCTGTCGTCATCTGATCACTCTCCAAGCCGTTTATCTGACGCACCTCCATCCTTGGCTAGGACCCTTCAGCACTTATCAGATAACTGTCTATCTCTCTCTCAACGAGTCATAGAGGTTCATCAAAGTCAGCGGACCACAGTCTTGGATTTTGATTCATTTAAAGAGAAGACGACAACCAGTATTAGCAGCCTTCAGCGAGGACTGAATGATCTGTTCTCTCAGCAAGCTTCTTATAAAAACAGCCTGAGAAAAGAGCAGATCGAGCTGGCCACTGAAGTCAGAGCATCCGTAGCCAATTCCCTTCGTGCTCAAGACACTCGTCTTGACACTATCAGCGCTCAGCTAGCACAAGTTGTCGATTTTCTTCAAGAGATTGCTGCTGACAAAAAGGGGGAAAAGAGAAAAGACTTCAAGCCGCATCAGTCTCAGTCTTCAAGAAAGTAGAAGTTTCGTTGCTTAAATCGGACTGTCTGTATATAAGATTTTTGTGATCAATAAAAATCTTTCTTTGTTAAGTTGTTAAGTCCTTGTTCATTTATTTTGAACTAAAAATGGCTTAATCGATCCGAACTCTAACTTAATAATGTTCATTTATTTTGAACAAGAAGAAGTAATCGATCCGAAAGTATACGCTTCATAGTTCTTAAAAGACTGGATAAAAAGATTTAGAAGCTAGGTTTTGTCATCATCAAAAAGGGGGAATTTGTTAGTTCCGAATTTTAAAGATGACAAAATATATCAGACTGGATCGAGAGAAATCAGACTAACTAGATCGATCGCTCAAAACAGATCAAGCTGATATGGTATATCGCAAAACAGAACGGATCAATGGAAATCAGCCTGACCAGATCGAAGCTTCAGATCGATCTCAACTTCTATCAGATCAGAGCAGTCAAGGCTGAATAAGATTGACTCTTCAGTCCGAATCATTAACGGCTATTTATTGAAGCATTTAATGTTGCAATTAATGCTGAAAAAGACCAAGGACTGAAGATTACCATAAAAGGTAAGAAGACAAAGAAGAGCTTACCTGACAGTCGCCGAAAGCATGAACCAGAATGGCAAGTACCTTAAAAGAAGAAGATTGTAGCTTACTCAGAGTTTAAGCAGAGTCAAGAGTTGCACATTAAGGGAAATAATGTCGTTGGTACATGCAAGTTTAAAAGGATGCAACAGAAGAGCTCAAGATAGAGTCTGATCAATCGAAAAACGCACAAGAAAGCAAAACAGCACAAGCTTACAAGCTCAGACATTCTCGAGCTGAAAATCTTCATAAGCACAAGTATATTGTAATATTTGATCATTTAGGATCATTGTGTGCATAGACTAAAGTCTATCTTGTGTATTCTGTATTGAAATATAGAAGTGAGAAACAATTGTAACTGTCAGACAGAGTGTGTCTGAACAGATCGAGAGACTAGGAGTTTCAGTCTGGTAGTGAGGTAAATCCAGCTGAATCGGGTTTGTACAACAGGATTGTATAAATCAAAGTCTTCTAGTGGAATCCTTCCTTAATTGGAAGAAGGGGAGACGTAGAAGGATTACACCACCTTCGAACTTCCAGAAACATATTTTGTGTTTTATCATTCTGCACTCGCTCTATTATTCAAGCCATCGAGCCGTTCTTACAAATTTAAGAACAGACCGTTCCGCACTAAAATATTCAGTGGTCTGTTCTGCAAAAGAGTTGATTAAGAAACAGATTTCTTTCACTAATCCAAAAGAAATCACAAGTGATTAATTTTTAATAGGAGTGTTCATTCACCCCCCCTCTAAACACTCCGGACCGATCCTAACATAGTTATTACGACTACTCCAAAGGGAATATCCATCTAGATATGGTCTTAAAAAATAAAGCTCATCTGCAGGCAACTGTAAAGGATTACTCTGTATGTGTTGCAAAACGAGAGTACCGCGTTGTCAAGAGTGCAAAAACATTATGGAAAGTGGTGTGCAAACACAGTACAAAACATATACCTTGTAGATGGTACATGCGGGCCTCGTTGAAGAAAAAAGTTGGATTATTCAAAATAAACAAGTATGGAGGTTCTCACACTTGCTGTTTGAGTGAACTTTCGATCGATCATGCAAATTTGGACAAAAACATGATTGCTAGCTAGTTAGTGGGAATTGTTCGGCGTGATTCAGCTTACGAAATAAAGTATGTAATTCAAACAGTTAAAGATAAATATGGATTTGAGATCTCCTATGCAAAATGATGGTTTAGTTTGCGACGTGCTGTTGAGAATGTGTATGGAACATGGGAGAGCTCCGTGAAGAAATTGTCTTACTATATGGGAGCTTTGCAAAATTTGGAATCCCGGCACAGTCGTTGAGTGGGTTCACATTGAGAATGCCAGACCAAGAGAAAAGACTTTGAATTACGTGTTCTGGCCTTCCATCCATGTGTCGAAGAATTTTAACATTGCCGCCGGGTAATAAGTGTGGATGGAACACATCTGTATACGAAATATCAACATAAGATGTTGATTACCATGGCAATGGAAGCTAATAATCAAGTCTTACCTTTGGCATTTGCAATTGTTGACGAAGAAAACTTTGTGTCATGTAGATGGTTTTGGGAGATGATTAGCAAGCATATTGTGAGAAGATCTGAGGGTGGTGTATGTTTGATTTTTGACCGTCAGCTGGGCATCATTGCAGCAGCCGATTGTATTCCTGACTTCAAATTACCCCATGGAGTACATTGATTTTGTTTGAGACATGTTAGTTCAAATTTTAATAGCCATTTCAAATCCGTTCATTTGAAAGACTTATGTTGGAGAGTGGGATCAGAAAATCAGCTCAGAAGGGCTTTTGATTACTTGAGACGTATTGATAAGTGTCAATGGTCTCTTGCTCATGATGGAGGCTGGCGTTGTGGTATCATGACCACAAATCTGTCAAAATGCATAAATGGAGTTATGAAAGGTGTCGTCGACTTCCAATCACCGCCATTGTGCAATTAACTTTTGATCGTTGTGTGCTATATTTTTTCGAACGGCTTAAGAAGACGGCGCGAATGATTCAAAATAATCAAGAATGGCCAGATTATGTATTCGAAAGATATGGTCGTGCTGACTATCATTCCATCCATCATGATGTCCAGACGCTCTATCGCAGAGATCTAACAGCATCTGTTATCACAAGAGTACAACCAGGATGTGGGGTTAATACGCATGTTGTGCATCTAAAATCAGGGAATGCTCTTGTGAAAAATGGAAAGAGTTCTGAATACCTTGCTCACATGTGATCCAAGTGTCTCGAAAGTATGGCTTAAACGCTAAAACATTTGTCAAACCATATTACAATATGAATGAATATTGGAGCACATATCAATGACGATTCAAACCAATGTGGGGGGAGGAGTATTGGGACACCCTGTGTTTTGAGTTGTACCACAACTCCACTATGCGAAAAACCAGAAGAGTAGGTCGAGATCGAACAACGCGTATTCAAAATGAGATGGGCTGAGCGCCAGAAGCCCGTGCAAGACGACAAACGGCTTCAACTTTTCGAAATCAATAATTTTTTTTTATGTGTAATTGATTGTATTTTTATTGTGTAAATGATTGTACGTTATTGTGAAAATTATTCTACGTTTAATTATAAAATTATTGTACGTTGATTATTCGCTTATAACACGAGTTTTGTATATATTTAGTTGCTCACAAAACAAACTTTTTTCAAACTTTTTTAACTATCAAAATATTTACAAGAGGACTGCAACAAATGATATCAACCATCTGTAAATGTCCTCCAGTACAACAACGAGGAGGAATAATCTCTCTTTGAACTCTCCTATCCACTTGCTCCTCTGTTGTACCACGGGTACATCATTACGTGGATGATATGGTGTGAACTGGGGGAATACAACAGGTGATTCGTCAAAACTGAGACCTTTAGATGTTTTATATGATTGTGCAAATTCAATCCCAACATCTCTATCCTGATGTGTGTAGATTGGAGCATATGGAGTGAATGGTGAATGATCATACGTCAGTGGCTCGGGACATAATAACCAGTATATACGTCGGTGCCAAAAGATGTAGATGGACCTGCCTCATCTGTCGGTATATGTATATACATAGATGGACCTGCCACATCTGTCGAGATAGGTGTATACAAAGATGGACCTGCAATATCACTCTCGCTGCGTGCATGGACCGGCTGTACTGGTTCTTCATTATGCCCATGAACTTCTTCGTATGGTGGGAAGTTCATGTCTCATCGTTCACGAGCCACTTGCATCACATTTTGCGTTATTGCCCTATTATGCTCTCTCATCGACTCCATAAACGTTATAACAGATTCCCCATCAGCAAGATAGCGATCGCAACTAACACTTAACTGCTGCATCTAATCAATCTGAAAAGTAAATAACAATAATTAACTTTTTAATTTATAAATCCATATGAGCTTCTAAAAAACAATGTTCAAATCTATTAACTTACCACATGATGCCACGCTGGGCTGTCACATGTTGGTATCCAGTCTGTACAAATTATCTTTGATGACCAATATATCTACGGATTACTCGTTCATACCACTCACTATATCCAACCACTACAGCACAATATAGTGGTATATCCACAATAGATCACGTGTCATCTCCCATTTCTGTATATACTCAACATGTTGTGCACTCCAATCTTTATTGATACTACCCCTTCGGTCAACTAAATGTCATTTATCATCCCGTAGTCATGGATGTGTGGGGATGTCTTGTAGCATTCCAAATTGATGAAGAACCCTATCAGGACAGTGCATTTCAACAATATCATAACAAATTAATGGGCATGCATATGTCCATAATTGGTGGCTCAGTAGTTCAGTGCACTCATCAGGGTATGGCTGCCAATTAAACTACAAATACAAATTGCATTATAATATTATAAACAACATTATTTATTTTTCATAACAAACATAACTAATATATTGCTTCCTTGAGTTGAGGGCTGCTCATCAAGAATGTCCCTAATGATGCGTACATAATGCCTCCCTGTTTCCATAAACCTTAAATGACATACTAATCTGTAGAACCACAATTACAAAATCTATAAATATATAAAATAACACAAAACATAATTACATTATTACCTTGCACCATATGGAGCTGCAGATAACATATTCTCCTCATCAATAATGATCGGTTGGGCCAATGTCGAATCTAGCATCACTCATTTGAGGAGTTAAACCTGATATTCTTGACCATGCCCAAATCTAAAATATTGTCATGAATAATATTAGTTAATTATGACGATAAAAATATTTCAAATATTTGAAAGGCGCAAACGTAAAGTTTACCTGTACGACCTGTAATGCATCACCTATCACTTTTTTTCCTCTCATCGAGGAAGTGCATAACTCACGGTACAAATATGCCAACACGGCACTACCCCAACTATAATTCCAACAGAATCAATATCCTCTAACTTCTGTAAAAAAAATAACTTTACATTATGTCGGAGGAATCAGGGCACAAAATTCCACCTAACACCAGTAATACACAAGCCCGAGTATATCTTACTACATCTTCTGTCGTACTGTGCTCATTAAGAGCATTATTCACCAAATGACTCTTTATTGCAGATAGATACAACTTTGCACCTTTAAAGTGTGCAGTATCCGGTGTAAATCCCAAAAGCATATGTCAATATTCTTTCCACTCAGATATACTCCTATCATAATCAACACCAGATAATACGATACCATCTACTGGCAATGCTCATATCACTGCAATGTCTTGCAGTGTGATGGTTGCCTCTCCAGATCTGAAGTGGAAAGTATGTGTTTCACGGCGCCATCTCTCAACTAAAGCCGTGATGAGGTGAAAATCAAGTGCAATTTTACCTGACCTGTAAACACCATAAAAACCAATACTGTCCAACCGACTCACAACACGTGTATCGAGGGGACAAAGATCCCAACAATATTTATCAGGGTTTCTGCCTCGAAGTGTAGTATCAATATCATATACCCAAACATTCTCAGATCGATGAGATGACTGCAATGATAGGATATGACTGTCAATCGACCTGGTGCTCTATGTAAATCCATCCTGAAATATTACACAACAAATATCAACATAACAAAATATAAATATGGCCACCACCACCCGCCACCATCCACCGCCGCCCCCATCGCTGGCAGCCTGCCGCCGCACCACCGGCGGCCACTGCCAAAAAATAGTGGCCACCTCCAAACACCCCCAACGACAGTAAATCATTCGGCGGTCTTCTCTACTCATCTCCAAACTATAACTATCTTTTCAATAACAACAAAAAGCAAACACAAACAATAAAATAATGTAAATTTTTTGACTTTAAAAAATTTATATTACAGAAAGAAATATTACATCAGCTTCAAGAATGATAAACAACTAAGCTCCACAAATTGCAAACCACGACAACTTTGAAAATTTGGCAAAAAGAGTGGAAGGATTTTGGAATTTTGGGGAAAAATTTCTTCTGGAAGAGGAGGAGAAAGGAAGAAAGAAAGGAAGAAAGAGAAGGGCCGGCGCTTTTAAAAAACATTATTGGAGGCGCCTACAATAATATTTTTTAAAAAATACGGCGCCTTCAATAATTTTTTAATTCAGAAATGAAGACGCCATCCGAAGTGGCGACTTCAACTAAAGTCGCCACTTCAAATAGCGTTTAGGTTACTTTAAAACATTTTAAAATATCGATTATTTTGTTAAATTAATTGTTTTTATAGGTTAATGCATTATAAAACCCCTACCGAGTCTATCTTATAAAGGCACCTTCCATGCTTTAAATAAATTTTCAACTAAGCCTATCATCTAATAGACAATTGTCTATTTCACATAAATAAATCAACATGATAAATTTAATATGCTAGGTTCGTGCACCTTATAGCTTTAAATTTTAAACAAATTCTAATATTTTTTTCAATTATTTTGAAAAAGGTTTTAAATTTATATTTTAGATGGAAAGGTTGCATGACATTACACTACATTCTCCCCTAAAGAAATTTTCGTCCCGAATCTAAAATGATGTGATTTAACGACGCGAATGAAAATAATATTAAAGTTTTAAAGTCTTCGTAATTCAGTCACCGACTTTAAGCCATTCGTAAAAAGCGAACGAAGAGCGACTGAATCAATAATATTTTTAAAACATTATAGACTGAATTGGGAATATACCATACCCGATATGGTCCATAAAGTTTTAAAATATTACTGAATCAATTCCTTTTTGTTCGCTTCTCAAGTACGACTTAATGTCAGAGATTGAACTGGGAATTTTTTAAAAACTTTAGGACTAAATCGGGAAGCTGAAAAATTTAGGGATTGAACCGAGAATAGACCCAAATGTGGGAACTTTTTTATGTATCATCCCTGTATAATCAAAAGATGTTTATTTATTAAGTAATAAAAATTACATGTTTAATGAAATATTAAAATATTTTTTGCAAAAAGTTACGTCAACCAAAGACGGGTGAATATCCATGAGGCTCGCAGACGTGCTATGGCCAAGACAATTGGGTTGTCTTGGCCATAGCACGTCTGCGAGCCTAACCCTCTGGTTTTCACCCTAAAATTCCATAAAAGATTCAACTATTTTCTTCACATGTTTGTTTTTCTGGAAAAATAAATAAATCTCCACGATATATTAGATAAAATAAACACAGGAGGGAGATTAGATCAAGATCTTCGAAAATACCGATAAAAATGTGCGAACAATCAATAGTTCCTTAGCGACCACGCCAAAGAGTACCAATGCATAATGCCTGAGTATGATACAACAAAGGCCATATATAATGGAAAAGCCTGATCGAGTGGTCTCTTATACATTTTTTAGTCGAAATTCCCAAAAAGCCCCCAATAGATGTCTACATTTTCTGCTACAAAACAAAGGACTACACTTTCACTCAGAATGGATGTTAATAGAATGAGTTTTGTGACACTTAATTACGCCTTCTTTGAAAGATGTTATGTTTGATCGGTAAGCTGCCCCAGAATGGATGTTATGTTACAATTGTCCTAAAAGAGGTTGTATTTTTATTATGCTCGGACAAATGATGCTTCAATTTATTCTCACAAGAACAAGCAATTTCATCAAACACACGGATCACATCGTTTTGTATTGAGACACCATAGTAGAAATCAAAGCAACTCCATGTTTGTGAGGTCTTTATGTCGTACCACGGTGGGAATATGAATCAGACTTACATACTGGTAGCAGATTTACCACGGAGTCGCAATGAAAATGCATACAATGATAATAGAACCTCTTTCAACCTCTCTTTGATTGATTCATCAAGTAAGTTGCCTTCACTATCAAATTTTGCAGGAGGCTGGAATGCCTGGACGAAAAGCTCTGGTTTATTGATGAAATGAATATTAAGAAAAACACCGGTTTGACGGAGATGATATTGTGAACGGCCCCCACCAAAAGCTCCGCCTGCGCTTACAATCGCACCTGCTTTATCCGCCCATACATTAGGTGGCCTGGATGCCCAATCAATTGCATTTTTCAGAGGTCCTGGACGCAAAAAAGAAGCTAAATAGATTATAATGTGCTAAGATACAAAAACTGTTCAGATCAATAAAGTATCCATGGAATCTAAAAGAGGAGGTTATCGGTCATGCCACTAGAAGCAAAATTTCGTTCCTGCATTCCCCTATGTAAATGGCTAATACAAATTTCACGTGAATTATAGTCCATTTGCTTTCCTTAGTTGTTGTACGTGAAAACATTGATTGTCCGGCATATCGCGATAACCAAGTTCTATCATACAACCGAAATGTCTAGTTGATGGAACCATTGGCATTCGGTTCGTTTCTAAAGACCCATTTCACACCAATGGTCATCTTAAGCTTTTGTCGGTCGCACATAAGTAAGTGTGATTCTATCCAACCATGTTTATGTGCTCGTTTATAGCTGCTTTCCAGTCAAAATGATTAGTAACTTATTTGAAGGATTGCACTTTAGTCAACAACATACGAACTCAAAAAACTCAAAGCTCATTATTAATTGGTTGGAAACCTTTATTAGCTGAAAGAAACAATTGTATATCATATTTGTATCAGGACCACATATTCTAGTAAAGACAGATGTTTACCTATAAATTCGATAAATGGATTGAAAGACATATGCATCAATTGTATATTTTAATTTCTTTATTTCTGTTCCAAAAGAATCTGTTCCAAAAGAAAAATTACATTGCATCTTTCGTATATGCAGATCACCTGACAAGTACCTCTTACTAGTTTTTCATCTACGGAGCCTGACGGCTGTTGATAAATTCTGATGACATTAATCCAATATTTCATTACTACACTTCTCCAAAATTATTAGGATTTGATTGTTCTTCAAAAGTGCTATACTTCTGACTCATCCCAATCCATATTCCATACATATCAAACTTAATGTCCATGCAAATCTTTTTCCAGATGAAGGTCAAAAAAATTTATTTCCTTCGGTAATGTAACTACAACCAAATTGCTCACCCAAGTCTCAAACGTAGAGATAGAGCCTCTCTCTCTCTTTACATGAAGAATGTGAGTGCAACAAACACATCTAAAACTTTCACGAGCAAAGAACCTCTATATGATATCGAGAATAAAGATCAATTTGTAAATGTTGGCAGATAAACAAATAGCTTCAAAAGGATGAAAAGACAAGATGAACATTAATTCAGTGAGCAAATTAATGTAGTACAGAATATCAACTGCTAAATATTTAATTTATTAGCTTCATTAAGTTAGCATGAAATAAGAGTTGTTTCATTACCAGTGACAGAGTAATTGTACTCGGGTGAAGCAAAAAGATAGCAATCAGCAGCAAGAATCTTCTGCCGGAAAGCCTCAACAGCCGGGGGGTAAGTCCCATTTACCTCAAGATCAGTGTTGAGAAGTGGTAAAGGTGATATATCCACATACTCCATCTCCAAACCATTAATTGATTCCGATATCTCGATAGCTAGATTTCCATATCCATTTGTCGCATGTATAATGCCACCGTCGTAAAACGGGCAGGAAACAAAGAAATAAAAATGCATATTTGCTTAGCAAAATGAAAAATGAAAACCCCGGTGTCTTCAATAAGAGCAGATTGAAAATGACAAAATATACATAAAAGAACGAATATTTGCTTCACAGAGGGTACCAGTGTACCACCCTGTGGAGTTAAAACCATGTCAAATTCAAGAACATTTATATGCTCCAATTAACAAATTTGGTCACAACTACAAGAAATACGAGGTTGTGTTTAGTTTTGAAGTTCTTTTCAATTAGATTAAAAAGAATAGTAAATTGTGTAAGTTGAAGTACATTTGATTTATGTTAAACATGTTTAATTAAAATATTTATTGTCTACGCTGTGATATTAAGATTTCTTGTATTAAATATTTGCATTTTCATCTACATAATTTTCATATTATATTGAGTTATCGTCAATATATAAATTATAATATTTTCCAGAAACTATTTACATTGTTAAAAAATCAAAATTTTAAAATTTTAATATCATTGTCATGATTATAATTTTTTGATCTATCTAAAATAGCATTTCAAAGGTAAAATATTACATTTCATATATGCTCCACCATACAAGATCAAATTTACAACAGATGCCAATTTTAATATTAATAGATATTAGAGCATTATTACATGATTAGATTTGAAATTTGAATTACATAAAAAAAAGATTTGAAATTTGAATAGATCCATGAAATCATTATAGTTAAAGGACGAAATTGCTAATTTAAGGGAAAAAATTCAGCAACAAAAAAATCCTAAACAGAAACTCATGTTTTCATAAAAAACACAAAAAACAAATTCAGTTGAAATACGAAATGCACAACACAATATACCGTAAAATCAAGCGCACAAAAGCTAAGTTTATGTGGAAGTATTTTTTTCACCGATCACTTCTAAATAACAAAACGACAGATGTGAATCTTAGATAACAAGATATCATTATAAATGAAAAATGATGAAGAAAAGGAAAAGGAAAATACCAGCGCGTATCAGGCCTCGATTGAAGGAACCTTTACGGAGAGAACCGCTGAGAGCTGCGACTTTTACTAGCGGTGGAATTGGACTGGCCGCCATTGAAGCAATAAGGAAGCTCAGTGTAAACGCTGTTATGTAGTGAAATGAAGAGAAAATCAGCAATAGGCAATATCAATAAAATAAGGCATCTAAGTTTTAATTGGTAAAAATTTATGTATTTTAATCAATTTGCAGTCCTCGATGGGTTGAGAAAGACCCTTTAATGTTTTTTTAGACGGGAGGATTTTTTAATAAAATAATCTATTTTTTAAAACTATTTAACAGTATATGACCCTTTTTTTTATTAACAAACTAATCGAAGTCGCCATGTCAGATGACGACTTTGGCGATTTCAATTGAAGTCGTCATCTGACATCGTGACTTTGCAAAAAAAAAAAAGAATTTTCTGATGTCGCCATGTCAGATGGCGACATATTATTTTTTTAAAATATGTCGACATCTGAGAATGCGACATCTTTTAAATCTGAAAATGGAAAAAATATTTTTTCCTTGATGTCGCCATCAAATAAATTTTTTATTGGTATCGCCATCACAGATGGCGACATCAATGAAATTTAAATCTGAAAGTGGAAAATATTTTGATGGCGACACCAATGAAAAGATAATTTTTTTTATTGGTGTCGCCATCTCAGATGGAGACACCAATGAAAATTAAAACCCTAGTTTCCTATCTTACACGCCTGCCTCTCACTCACACATTTCAGATTTCTCCATCTGCAAGCTCGCGAAAATCGTCCGATTTCTCTCCAAATTATTTAAGGCAAGTTTTTATATTTTTGTTATTTGTTGATTTTAGATAAATTATGATTTTGATATATATATTGTGAGTATATTATTTGTTGGTGTGGCGTGGGCGGCGGTCGGAGGGCGGCGGTCGTGGACAGCCGGTGGGTAGTTTTTGTAATGTTGATAATTTTTTGTATTATATTTCAGGATTGATCAAATTAGACAACCAGACACGATTGACACACATCTCTTGTCATTGCAGTCTTCACATCGATCTGAGGATATATGGGGAGGTGATATGGATAGCATACTTCGTCTGAGAAACCCAGATAGCTATTTTTGGGATATGTGTCCACTAGATATGCGTGTTGTTAATTTGTTGCACGTGATTGTATTTTATGGTATATCTAGGTGTGGTAAGATTGAACTTGACATGTACCTGACCACGACTTTAGTTGAGAGATGGCGCAGTGAAACACACACATTTCATCTTTGATCGGGAGAAGCGTCCATCACACTACAAGACATTCCAGTAATATGGGTGTTGCCAGTAGATGGCATCGTAGTGTCGGGGATAGATGATGATAGGAAATTTAGCTCGTCGTCGTCGTTGAAGTCATCATTTATGTTGTAAATATTTATGAGTTATGTTATTTCAATTTGTTTATGAGTTTTGTGATCATACAATCAATTACACTTAAAAAGTTTAAACGGACAATAATTTTCACAATAACGTAAAATCATTTACACAATAAACTTACAATCAATTACACATAAAAAAATTTATTGATTTCGAGAAGTTGAAGCCATTTGTTGTCTTGCACGGGCTTCTGGCCAGTCCATCTCATTATGAATGCGTGTTGTTCGATCTCGACCTACTCTTCTGCTTTTTCGCATAGTGGAGTTGTGGTACAACTCAAAACATGGGGTGTCCCAATACTCATCCCCCCACATTGGTTCGAATCGTCCTTGATATATGCTCCAATATTCATTCATGTTGTAATATGATTTCACAAATGTTTTAGCGTTTAAGCCATACTTTCGACACACTTGGATCACATGTGAGCAATGTATTCCGAACTCTTTCCATTTTCCACAAGAGCATTCCCCTGATTTTAGATGCACAACATGCGTATTACCCACACGTCCTGGTTGTACTCTTGTGATAACAGAAGCTGTTAGACGTCTACGATCGAACATCTGGACATCATGATGGATGGAATGATAGTCAGCACGACCATATCTTTCGAACACATAATCTGGCCATTCTTGATTATTTTGAATCATTCCCCGTCTTCTCAAGCCGTTCGAAAAAATATAGCACACAACGATCAAAAGTTAATTGCACAATGGCGGTGATTGGAAGTCGACGAGCACCTTTCATAACTCCATTTATGCATTCTGACATATTTGTGGTCATGATACCACAATGCCAGCCCCCGTCATGAGCAAGAGACCATTGACACTTATCAATACGACTCAAGTAATCAAAAGCCCTTGGTTCTATAAGTTTTATCTCCTCCATTGTGCGATCAAATTTTCTGAGCTGATTTTCTGATCCCGCTCTCCAACATAAGTCTTTCAAATGAACGGATTTGAAGCGACTATTAAAGTTTGAACAAACATGTCTCAAACAAAATCAATGTACCCCAGGGGGTGATTTGAAGTCAGGAATACAATCGACTGATGCAATGAGGCCTGGATGACGGTCAGAAATCAAACATACACCACCCTCAGATCTTTTCACAATATGCTTGCTAATCATCTCCAAAAATCATCTCCATGACACAAAGTTTTCTTCGTCAAAAATTGCAGATGCCAAAGGTAAGACTTGATTATTAGCGTCCATTGCCACGACAATCAACATCTTATGTTGATATTTAGTATACATATGTGTTCCATCAACACTTATTATTCGGCGGCAATGTTGAAATCCTTCTACACATGGATGGAAGGCCCAGAACACGTAATTCAAAGTCTTTTCTCTTGGTCTGGCATTTTCAAGGTGAACCCACTCAATGATTGTGCCGGGATTCCTTTTGTGCAAAGCTTCCATGTAGTAAGGCAATTTCTTCACGGAGCTCTCCATGTTCCGTACACATTCTCAACAGCATGTCACAAACTAAACCATCCTTTTGCATAGGAGATCTCAAATCCATATTTATTGTTAACTGTTTGAATTACATACTTTATTTCGTAAGTTAGATCACGCCGAAAATTCCCACTAACAAGCTAGCAATCATGTTTTTGTCCAAATTTGCATGATCGATCGACAATTCACTCAAAAGGCAAGTGTGAGAACCTCCATACTTGTTTATTTTGAATAATCCAACTTTTTTTCTTCAACGAGGCTCGCAGGTACCATCTACAAGGCATATCTTCTGTACTTTGTTTGCACACCACTTTCCACAATGTTTTTGTACTCTTGACAACGCGGGTACTCCCGTTTTGCAATACGTACAGAGTAATCATTTACAGCTGCCTGCAGATGAACTTTATTTTGAAGACCATATCTAGATGTTGGAGTAGTCGTAATAACTACCCCATCTACCTGTTGGAATATCTACTGAGTCTCCAAATACTTCGGGATGTGTCATTGAGAAGAATGGAATTATTGGATAAAGGACATGAGTATTTGTCGTGGTTGTGTCTGGTACATTAACTAGCACTTCTTCAATATCAACCTCATCGTTATCAGACTCATCCTCAGATGGAATTCCCTCCGGTTCAGTCTGACTATCATCTCCAAAATCCACAAAATTGTCTTCTAGTGGCTCGGGAACAATATTGTCAGCAACTATAGGAGCATCATCTTGAATCCTAGAGGTAGTTGGTATTTCTGTATCTACTACAAATGGACCACTACCACTTGTTAGCATTTCTGTAATAAAATCATAAGCTCTTCGTTCTGTTTGTATATGCAACTCCAAACAACTATAATTTTGTTCAGAATCCAATACACATGCTAAGTTGTAATCACTGTCAACGGGAAAAATTGTTTGTTTCATCCCATAAAAATCACTAAATATATATTTACAATATATTTTCAGAATGATCTGGTTACGGTCGATGCCAGTAATATCATATACGTCGTTCAATAACTGCAAATAATTAATAGTGCGAGATATGTCATGCCTTTCGACGGACCACGATCATATCTAACAGATTCTGAATCTTGTAATATATCGCCTCCCCAATACAACAAAACTTTAATTGACATACCTTAAAAGATAAAGACAAATTTTATAAATTAGTACATTATATATGATGTTGTTAAATTTGATTATTTGTATAACAACGTACCTGCAATGCGCCCACCGGAGGAAACGACTGGAGGAAATAATGAAGATTATGATTTACGAATTCTGGAGAGAAAATGTTTACGAATTCTGTTAGAATTTGTTTATGAATGCCGAAGAAATTTTGGTTTACGAAATGAGCAACATTGTGTTCGGTTTTGTAGAGGAAGAAACTGATTGTTGTCGCCATCGAAAAATAAAAGAAAAACACCAAATTTTTTACGTTAAACACCCTCGAATTGAAGGAAAAACCACGGGACCCAAGTACAGTATAATTTATACTAGTCACTCTTTTTATTTGTTACAGAACTTGACACAAAATCTAAGTGAAAAATCAGCACTCAAGAATATTTGAAAAAGTAACAAGAGATGACCGAACAAGCAAAATAATGTTCTCTTCGGAGTCTCATTTTCCTAAAAAGTCCAACCATTGTGATGAAACTCTCAGCCTCTATTTATAAGCCAATTTCAGTGTTTTATTGGCGGGAAAGCTTAGAACACGATCTCCTCTGATCGTGGCGTTAATGTGGCAAGTGTGTCCTAGAAATCCGCACCCCTTTAATACACGTTTATCTCCGTCGGTTAATTTGTTGGTTACAAGGGTCTTCCACTAATCTTTGATCATTAAACCGAGCAGGGTTTGACAGCCGTTCAGCTATAATCTGTTCGGTGCATTGTTGTTTGGTTTCTTGCAGAGGATTTCACCCGAGAAGGCCAATATGTCATATGACATCACCTCACCCCACCCCCTGAAGTAAATCAAGATGAGAATATTGGAGTCTTGTTTTGTCTTCAGATAAAATCCAAATCTTGACCTGCTCGGGTTTGCTGCTCTTTTTTTCGCTAAAACATTACAAACGCCGCACGATGTTTCATTTCCTGAGGCATATCCGCAACCGTCCATTTAGTTTAATTTGGACGACGTGGATTTAACGACTGTTCATGTGGTCTCACCTATAAATACTCTCCCATTCCCTTCATTTGTCTCACTCTGCTGCATTATGCTTCCGAGCTAGCGTTTAGACGACCGAGCAATTATCTTCAATCCTCTCCGGTTTTTATCTATCAAGTGTGACCTCTTCTTCATATGATTCCTCCTTGAGCGCGATATATGCGTACGATGAGGAGGGTGTTAATACCCCTTCTCCTCGACCGTCATCCTCCTTGGATAGCGAGGAGACTCTAAGCTCTTCATCTGCTTCAGCTGCTCGTAAAGAAGAGCAACGAGCTGCTATGGAATAAGACTTGGTGAAAGCCAAAGTCCCTTGGTTCAAAAATTTTGAATCAGGGGTTAGATCGTACCAGCATTTATCTAATATTCGTACGAGGTGGGAGATTTCTGAGGGGACGACTATTATTGATCCCCCTTCAGAATCTCGTCCTCCTTTGCCCCCTAAGGGCTATTTTCCTTTCTATTTAGACCAACTCCGAGGAGGTCTTCGTTTTCCTGTCCCCTCATTTTTTGTTGAAGTGTCCTCTTATTTTCCCATCTCTTAGCCAACTGTTCCCCAACAGCTATAGACTGTTGGCGGGTTTCTTTATAGTTCTTTCTTTTTTGGGTTTCACTTCTACACCCATACTATTCCATTGCTTCTTCCAACTAAATAAGAAAGAGATCGGACTTTTTTACTTTTCTTCTCGAACAGGGGTTGGTTTCCTCAAGAACTACCCCTCGTCGATCAAGAATTGGAAGAGGTTCTATTTCTTTGCTCGTCCACTCCAGCCTTGGGATTGTCCCATGAAGTGGAGGGAAGACATCCCGAAAGGAAAATCAATCAAGGGACACCTTGAGAAGGAACCATATCTGTCGGTTTGTCGTAAGCTTGGTGAATAGTGTTTTAACCTAGCGGAGCTAATTGACGACGGACTGCTGTATTTGTACCAGCTGAACCCGAAGGGTGCATCCTTGAAGATGCCCCTCGGTGAGTGTTTCTGAGCACTCGCACATGCTTGTATACTCTGATTGTTATGCTCGGACTAACATCTTATTCTTTTAAGAAACAAAAATGATGAAAGATAATATGGCCGAGAAGCCGAAAGCCAAGTATCAGAAAGGACAGGCCTCCGAATCTGTTGTTATTCCAGCCCTTCCTCCATATGTTAAACCTACTTATGTCCATCCCTTTGCTGAACCTACCTCTGAGGACTTCACATTAGGAGGCCTTGGGACTTCGACCCCGAAAAATGGTTATTCCCGAGGGCCAGGGTTCTTCCTCGAAAAACCCCCTTCCAAAAAAACCTCTTCTTCCATCATTCCCCATGTACCCTGAACTTCTTCTCAACCTGCTCCAGGTGGTCCGAGCGCTTCTCGGCCCACCTCGAGATACCACATACCTACTTGGACCTATTCTCCCAATGTCCCTCTCCTGAAGAAACCAGACCCCAAGACTCCCAATCCATCCTCTGTCATTCTCCCAACTCCGCCGATCGCAAATACCTCGGGGAGTTGGCCTTCAGTAATCTGGTAAATGAATTTGCCACTTCCTTCACCCATGTAATTATCCTTTATTGATAATTTTCTAAGTCTTTATCTTCGATATACTCATTTCTTACGTTCTTACGCAGACCCACATGATGGCGGGTGAACTTCTCACCCAATTCCATTCGGTTCGATCAACAAATGCTAATCGCCAGAAGCAAATCAAGCAACTTGAAAATATAGGCGATGACTTAAAGAAGTCTATAAAGCTACTAGAAGATCGGCATTCTGCAATGATGGCCGCTAGAGATGAGGCGTAGGATGCCCTTGAGAGAGAGCGCAAAAGGTCGGCTGAAGTAGATGAGGTCAACAAGACTTTATCGGAACAATACAAATCCATTTCCGAACAACTCGCCCAAGAGAAATCTTTACTAGTTGTTCGAATGGAGGAGTTTTGGCTTGCAAAGAAGGCTGACTTTGAAGTCTTCAGAGTTCAGTGACATGGTGGTGAACCGCGCAACAAAGTTTTTTTATCACGGGTTTGGGTCCCGTGTCCGCCAATTTGAGGCAAAGACTTATCCTCCGAAGAGACTTCGAAAGATTTTCTTGATGTTAGAGCTGCTTTGGAAAGTCTTCCTGAGGAATTCTTTCAACCATAGAGTAGGGTGTTAAATTTTTTTTTCTTGCTTTTGTTCCGATGTAATATCTCCTTGATTGAATAAAAATGGATTTATTCATTTTGCTGTTCAAATTCCGATCCCCAACACTTGTACAAATTTAAGTTTAGAAAGTCGACCAATTGTCCTGATCCCACAAAATAGAATTCATGAAAAAGCTGGTATACCGAGCAAAACATGGACCGAACATCCCGATCCCACGAGTAAACGATGGTAATTTCAAGTTTAAACGTGGACCAAACATCCCGATCACACGAATAACGAAGGTAATTTCAAGTTTAAACGTGGACCAAACATCCCGATCCCACGAATAACCGAACAGGCTCGCTACCCCCGGCACAATCACTTAGGCAATTTTATATTTAATAGTTGACCAAGCATCCCGATCCCACGAATAAACGATGGTAATTTAAAGTTTAAACGTGGACCAAACATCCTGATCCCACGAATAACCGAACAGGCTCGCTACCCCGAGCACAATCACTTAGGCAATTTTATGTTTAAACGTGGACCAAACATCCCGATCCCACGAGTAAATCATAAAAATTTCTAACAAGCTCACTACCTCGAGCATCATAACTTTGATAATTTTAAGTTTAAACGTGACCCAATTTTCCCGATCCCACGAGTAAACGATAGTGATTTTAAGTTTAAACGTGGACCAAACATCCCGCTCCCATGAGTAAACGGTGGTAATTTCAAGTTTAAACGTGGACCAAACATCCCGATCCCACGAATAAATCGAACAGGATCGCTACCCCGAGCACAATCACTTAGGCAATTTTATGTTTAAACGTGGACCAAACATCCCGATCCCACGAATAAACGATGGTGATTTCAAGTTTAGACATGGACCAAACATCCCGATCCCACGAATAACCGAACAGGCTCGCTACCCCGAGAACAATCACTTAGGCAATTTTATGTTTAAACATGGACCAAACATCCCGATCCCAAGAATAAACGATGGTAATTTCAAGTTTAAACGTGGACCAAACATCACAATCCCACGAATAACCGAAGAGGCTCGCTACCCGAGCACAATCACTTAGGCAATTTTATGTTTAAACGTGGACCAAACATCCTGATCCCACGAATAAAGAACGATAATTTCAAGTTTAAACGTGGACCAAACATCCCGATCCCACGAATAACCGAACATGTTCGCTACCCCGAGCACAATCACTTAGGCAATTTTATGTTTAAACGTGGACCAAACATCATGATCCCACGAGTAAATCATAAAAATTCCGAACAGGCTCACTACCCCGAGCACAATCACTTATCCAAATTTAAGTTAAAACGTGGACCAAACATCCCGATCCCACGAATAAATCGAACAAGCTTGCTACCCCGAGCACAATCACTTAGGCAATTTTACGTTTAAACGTGGACCAAACTACGAGTAAATCATAAAATTCCGAACAAGCTCACTGAGAACAACTTTATTTCATTGAGAACAAATTCATAAACAAAGACAATAATTAAAATGTTACATGAAATATTTCTTTAAATTATAAATGTTCCAAGGTCTCACCAGCTCGCGACCTTCAGGGTCTTCCAGTCTATATGATCCTCTTCGGATCACCCCTTTCACTTTGTAGGACCTTCCACTTTGGTGCTAGTTTCTTTAAGTTGCCAGCTAGATTAGTTTTCCGCAACACCAGGTCTCCTACATGAAATGTTCTCGGGCGAACCCTTTGGTTGTAGGCGTTAGTTATCCTCAGTTTATACATTTCAGTTCTTGTCACAGCTCGTTCTCTTAGCCTGTCAATCCCATACAATTCTAACTTCCCTATATCTTCATTATTTTTGGGATTATAACATTGTACTCGAAGAGATTCGACTCTAATTTCCGCCGGGATAAGGGCTTCTGAACCATATACTAGACTGTAAGGGGTTTCTCCTGTAGATACCCGAGGTGTTGTTCGGTATGCCCACAGAACACCATGTAACTCGTTCACCCATGCTCCTTGAGCTCCTTCTAGCCTTGTTTTAATCCCGTGCAGTAAAATCCTATTAGACACTTCGGCATGTCCATTAGCTTGAGGATAAGCTACTGATGTGAACACTTGTTTAATTTTCATATCATTGCACCACTCTTGCACTTTTCCACCCTGAAATTGCCTTCCATTATCGGAAATTAACCTCCTCGGTATTCCGAACCGACATACTATGCTTCTCCATAAGAATCCGATGACCTCTTCTTCAGTTATCTTTGCTAAGGGTTCAACTTCTACCCATTTGATTAAATATTCAACTTGCCCCATCGCAGGGGAAAAAGGTCTGTCATTCCCCACTGATCAAAGGGACATGATATGATACTGTTATTTAGTACTTCAGCCGGTACATGGAATAAATTGGCATGCTTCTGTCAATTATTGCATTTTTTACAATCCCCTCGGCATCCTCTCTTGCTGTGGGCCAATAGTATCCGACCCGAAGAGCTATTTGGTTTAACATATGATGGTTACCACAACAGCCCTCGTGAATTTCTCTTAGCAAACGCTCACCTTCTTGGACTGAAGTGCACTGTAGAAAAGGGGTTGAGAAGCCCCTCTTAACAACCTACATTCCATCAATACAAAACGATTTTCCATTCTTTCACCCGAGCACCTTCTTTTTTATCAGATGGCAAAGTCTTCGTCTTCAAGAACTTAATGATTTGCTCGCGCTAGTCAGCCATAATACATGGTTCCAGACTCATTATGCTATTGACAAACATTTGGGAGATCAAAAGTTCTTGCACTAATACATTTATGTTCTTTCATTCATGGATTGAGCTGGCCAACTTTGCCTATTTATCGGCTCGGCCATTTTTTTCCTTAGGTATCTTTGTTAACTTTATTTCTTGGAATTGACTCATCAATGTTCGAGCATTCTCCATATATTTTTTTAGCTTTTCCTCCTTCACTTTGTATATGACATTCACTTGTTGTACTATGAGCATGGAATCCATAAATGATACCACCTTCCGAGCTTCAACAACCAACGCTATTTGAAAACCAGAGATAAGGCCTCAAATTTAGCCTCATTATTTGAGGAATGAAAGCCAAACTGAATGGCCACTTTGATTTCCTCTCCTTCGGACTAATAAGCACGATTCCCGCACCACTTCCCAATTGAGTGGATGATCCATCTAAATACAAGCTCCACTCCTTCTCCTCGGGGACGTGGGTCACCTTTACCAGGAAATCTCATAAGGCTTGAGCTTTGATGGTAGTTCGAGGTTGATAAGAAATATCAAACTCACTCAGCTCAGTGGACCACTTCACCATCCGTCCCGATATTTTGGCTTTAAAGAAAGGTAAACTCATATCGACTGAACACGATATGAAGCCAATAAAACACTGAAATTGGCCCTATAGATAGAGGCTGAGAGTTTCATCACATTGGACTTTTTAGGAAAAGGAGACTCCAAAGAGAACATTATCTTGCCTCTTCGGTCATCTCTTGTTACTTTACCAGATATTCTTGAGTGCTGATTTTTCACTTAGATATTGTGTCAAGTCCTGTAACAAATAAAAAGAGTGACTAGTATAAATTATACTGGACTTGTATCCCGTGGTTTTTCCTTCAATTTGAGGGTTTTCCACGTAAAAAATCTTGGTGTTTTTCTTTTATTTTTCGCAAACACTTAAACCTACCGAACCCAGAAAAAACCGAATCACATCATTGGCGCCGTCTGTGGAAAATTTTTTAGAGCAAAGATGTTGAAATAAGCAAATTTTTCATCCTGCAAAGAGTTCAATGAAAAATGGTTAAGAGTAAGGGCCGTGGACAAACTTCGAGGGGGAATATACCAAGCCCCCCTCCCTATTCGTCCCCGGCACAGGAAGAAGAGGAAGGGGCAGAGTCATCTCAAAATGTTCCCCAGGCATTTCCTGCTGGGGGAATGCCCATGGGACAGTTAACTGAGGTAATCGCCAGAACTGTGGGAGAAGTCATGAAGCAGTTTATGACTCTACCCCAGCCAGAGAAAATCGAGGAAGAGGAAGAAGATTTTGCCTCTTCAAAGGAACCAAAGGAAAGTGCGAAAGAGATAAATGATCCCTCTAATCATATGGGGGAGGAAGCTGACAAGCTTTGCACCACCAGATGGGGGACTTACAACACGAGTGGCAGTAGATGCGTAACAAAATGTAGGGGCGTATATATCCAGCACGAAGGGGGACCCCATTTTCTCCCAAAGCTATCAATGATCCCCTACCATCCAATTTCCGAACTTTGAGTGTTGGGAATTACGATGGTGGCACAGATCCTGAGAAATACTTGTCCCGGTTTGAGAACGCTTCACTCCTTCATCAACTTACAGACGGAGTGAAGTGTAGAGTCTTTTTGACACCACTCTTGTTGGAGCTGCACAATCATGGTTTAATCAGCTGCCGTCGGGCATCATATATTCTTTCTCCAAATTCAGCACACTATTCTTTCATCAGTTTGCGAGCAGTAGAAGTTGCAAGAGAACAATCCTTAATCTGTTCGGACTCAAACAAGTAGAGAAGGAATCTCTTCGAGATTTTTTGAAGAAATTCAATCAAGCATGCCTGGATGTCCCTCACGTTACTTCAGAAATACTGATTAGCGCTTTTACTCAGGGGCTGGGAGAAGGAGACTTATTCAGGTCTTTAGCGAAGAAGCCGCCTTTGGATTATGACGAACTACTGGGGAGAGCTTCTAAATATATCAATTTAGAAGAAGCCCGAAAGATGGAGCAGAGGAGAGATTCAAAAACTGGTGGTGAACTCAATAGGAGGGATAAGCAAGTGGAACAACCCAAGAGGAACTTTGATCAATATCTTCCGATGAGGTCTCATCAGGAAGTAGCCATGAATCAAATGATGCCGAAAAGGGGTCGGGGTGGATCATACAGAGGAGGGCCATTCCGAGGAGAACATTTTTGAGTGCGAGAGCTGGTAGATTTGGGGGAAGGCAAGGACTCCATGATGGGCCGATTGGTAATAATCCCTTTCCTCGGAATAATGCCAATCCGGGAAGGGTTACCTCGCCAGTACCATGGGCAGTTCGAGGAGGAAGGCCAGAAAAAGATAATCGAGCCGTCGGAGAGGTGGCCTTAAATAATGTTCATAATCGAGGAACTATACATATGATTTCTGGGGGAATGTCAGGTAGGGATTCTAACCAAGCAAGAAAAAATCATGTTCGAAAGCTCCAAGTACTATCCATCACACACCAGAAGGCCCTTTTATAGCTTTCGGACCCGAAGATTTGCGGGGGATTCACTTCCCCCATGAAGATGCATTGGTTATCTCTGCCACGGTAGCCAATTACAACATATAGAGAATTGTCGTAGACACGGGGAGCTCAGTTGATGTGCTTTTCTTCAGCACCTTGACCCATATGGAGTTGGGAAGCATAGCCATACCAAAGGTAAACACCCCTCTTCATGGATTTGCTGGGGAAATTGTAATCCCGATGGGGCAGATGTCTTTACCAATTACATTGGGTGAAGAACCGAGGATAAAAACCAAGATGATAAATTTCCTAATAGTGGATGCGCCCTCATCTTATAACATCATCTATATTTTGGGGTTTTGAAAAAAGCTTCATCAAGTTGATTTTTCTAGCACCGTCACATTTTATAAGATAGTAAGATATTGTTATATTCCGAAAAAAACATGTAGTTTTATATATTTATTAAGGAAAATAATATATATATATGAAAAAGGGGCGTTGGGCCTGAAATTTTGTACTGGGAAAGGATAGGTGCGGCAAAAATGAAAATATATAGTAGAGCCTTAAATAGATTTGGTAGACTAGGTTTTAAACTGATTTTGAGGTTGAAAATAGTTCGCCTATCAAAAATGGGTTCGAATTCTATATGGTTCAGGTCACCCCGATTTATTTTTATAGTTATTCTTTAAAAAATGAAAAATAGAATTAAAAAAAGAAATTTAATTGATAAATAATTAAATAAGTAAGAATTTTCTGATATGTAAATTTACAATAAAAAGATAGAATATTATTGTCGGATTAGAAAAAACATGCACATTAGAGATGATCAAATGCAAGTTGGATCGATTTTTGATACAAACTCGAACCAAACTAAGTCTAGTTTACGAAATATCAAACCAAACAAACTATTAATAATTATAAACCAAACCTAAATTTTCAGTTGACTTGAACGATCGTTTTTAAAAAAGTAGCACAATAAATCCTCAAAATGAATTACTTTAGCTTCAAAATAAATCCACAATAATATGATATCAACAAATATCTCTTAATTAATAATAACAATGTATTAATAGATTTGAAAAATTAATAATAAGTTTTATAATTGAAAAACCATATTAAATTAAGTTTTGAACTATGTTGCACGGATACGGATACACGGATACGTGGACATGCAGATACATGTACGATTGCACCGGATTTTCAAAATTTGTAGGATACGATACGTTTGGATACGGTAAATTATATTTATTTATTATTTATATATAAATATATAATTACTAATATTTGTAAGGAATCAAGTTTCAAGCATATAATCAACATTAAACACATTAGAAATCAGAATAAAGTTACAAACTCACCAAATTCACGACAAATGGTAGAATATTAATCAATGACATCTAAAAATTTCAAGCATATAATCGACATTAAACACATTAGGGTGGGTAAGAAATAGGGATTAAGTTAAAATAACTTAATTTTAATTACAGTTTCAACCCTAATTTTAATTACAGTATCTAATTCGTGTCAGATACGGTCACTGGTGTATCTTGACCGTATACGAAATAAAAACTTAATTCTTATCCCCAGATACGCCACGTGGTTTATCCGATACGTATCGGTGTCGTATCCGTATCCCAGAAGTATCCGATATTTGACCGTGAAATTTTTTGGAGTATCAGTGCAACATAGGTTTTGAATAAATATACCGTTTGAAGTGAATAATGTGATAAGTAAAGTAAAGAATAAAATTATTTATTATGAAATGATTGTAAAAATAATGTGAGATAAGTTATATGGTGTTTGATTGGAGGATAAGATTGTTGAGAAGATTATTGTTTGGTAAAATAACTAAAATGCCCTAAGCACTCGAACTACTACCTTCGAGTGCTCATAACTGAGATTACGCGTATATCTGCTCAAGCTGTTGAGTTAGCTATATCAGGTCTAGTGCAGTCCATGAGGTACATAAGACTACCTATGACCCTAGAGTACTCGAGTTGTTGCACACCTTCTCCGCGATTCTTGCAAAGATTGACATCACCTCCATATGTGTTCTCGCGATGATATTATTTCCCTTGTCAAACTTGTCAAGTATTTTGTCGACATAATGACTCTAGGAAAGAGAATATCCATCTTTATGTTTGGTGATCTTCATCCCAAGAATCACATCTGCAAGACCTATGTCTTTCATCTCAAAATTTCGTGACAACATTTTCTTTGTAATTTTGATGTTATTGTTATTACCAACAATTATCATGCCATCTACGTAGAGACATACTATCACATAGTTTGTATTGTCTCCTTTTACGTAGACACATTGATCGCATTGGTTTGTTTTAAACCCATTTGAAAGCATGATGCTATCAAATTTTCCGTGCCATTGTTTATGTGCTTGTTTTAATCCATACAAGGATTTCACAAGTCTACACACCTTCGTTTCTTTACCTGGAACAACAAACCCTTCAGGTTGGTCCATGTAAACCTCATCTTCTAACTCTCCATTTAGAAAAGCCTTTTTTTACATCCATTTGATGGATCTCTAGATTATATAATGCAGCAAACGCAATTATTAACCTTATCGACGGTTTCCTGGATACAGGAGCGTATGTGATGAAATAATCAGCACCTTCAGTTTGTCTGTAGCCTTTGACTACAAGTCTAGCCTTGTACTTATCTACCGCACCATCAACTTTCATCTTCCTCTTGAAGATCTACTTGTGGCCTAGTGGTTTACAACCTGCATAGTTCCCAAATATGATTATGTAAGTTTGATTCTATCTCACTGTTCACCGCTTCTTTCCAAAGATCAGAGTCTTGTGAAGATATTGCTTCCTTGAAAATAGTCGGATCCTTTTCCAACAAGTATGTTAGGAAATCCGAGCCAAAAGACTTCTCTTTTCTTGCTCTTTTGTTTCGTCTAGGTGATTCTACATTCTCTTGAGAATCTCTATCCCCACATATCTCTCAACATTGGTTTCAGTCAATGTCTGAGTTTTGTGTGGAAAGATTTCTCAAAGAATGAAGCATCCCTAGGCTCAATGATAGTATTTACATGCATTTTGCATTATCTGACTTGTGTACTAGAAAATGATAGGCACTACTATTAAATACACAATCCACTGTCTTATGTCCTATCCTAGTCCGTTTAGGAGGAGGAATTTGTACCTTTGCTAGACAACCCCAAACCCTTAAAAACTGAGGAACATTCCGCAGGGTCGGCTCGAGTCCTCTATCCAAGTTAAGGCACTCTTGTGTGTCATGCCCAGGAGTCTGATGGAAATCAAAATATTTCTCCGCGGACCCCTTGCTCGGTCCGTCCTCGGTTCGTGGTGATTTTCGAGGGGTTTGCTCTTCACAAATCCGGATTGTCCCCTCTTTAGCAATCTTTAGGGGCGTAAAGTGGGAGAAACGCCCGAGTCTTGCGTCTTCCGCAGGCCTCTTTTCTGCAGGCCTAAACTGCTTGTCACCAACTTTTGCACCTTCATTTCTCCTCATCCCCTGAGTTTCCTCCACGTTGATATACTTTTCAGCTCGTGTTAGTAGATCATCATACGTGATGGGGGTCTCTTGATCAAGGATCGGAAAAACTCCCCTGCCTTCAAGCCCTGGGTGAATGCGCTAATCATAATCTCTGCTGGGCAAGCAAGCACCTCCAGGCTAGCAACATTAAAGCGCCGGATGTACTCTCGAAGGGGTTCGCACTCTGTTTGTCTCATCTCAAACATGCTTAGCGAGATTTTCTTATGCCGCTTACTGCTGGTGAACTGGTGAAGGAAAGCCGAGCTGAACTCTGAGAAAGAGGTTATTGAAGAAGGTTCGAGTTGATTAAACACTAATATGACGAAGCTGCCACATTTTGGTCATTGGAATCATCTTTTTGCATATACTTCAATGAATACCGGTGTTATTTTATGAACTTGTTGGCCTCATGTGGATCTCCATAATCATATTTTTTCTGTATCACAGTCATCTATTAGACATGTTTGAAATGAGAAATAATAGTTGCATTTGATTTGCAAGATATTTGTGCTAGAATATATTGTTCATAAACTATATGCAGAAGTCTCAAATTTTTTGAACAAATACAAAAAAATTGACTAATCATACTGTCAAGCACAATGTAATTGTTTTTTTGCTGTATAACCCACCAAACATTGTTACTCTTTTGGATCAGTGACATGAACGTGGTTCTGACCATTATATTTTCTTGCCTCAGAGCTATTCTTGTGCCTTATATTGGGACTGCCATGTGGAGTAGTAAGTGTAGCCTTCACTCGCTTGGTATCTTGGTTCACCAAGACCTTCCAGCTAATCAAAGAAAAATCAGATGTAGTCTATCCTGCTTTGGGGGATTTAGGAGTTGGGTTAATAGCTCTCAAGTATCCTGGAATATTGTATTGGGGCTTCACTAATGCTGAGATTTTACATACTAGAAAGACTGCATCAGCTACAGGAATCTGGCTTCTATCTCAACTTGATCCCCTGGCGCAGACACTCTTCCAAGCTGAGATGGTGTCAAGTTTATTCAGCCATTTGTTTATCTAATCTTCAAGCAAGAAAATGTTATTCTTTTGTAAATATATGATACCGGAAGGTATCAGTGCTGGAATTATGCTTTGTGCAGTATGTGATAGTGCTTTGTCAATTAGTTTTCATTTCTCAGTAAAAATGTAACACGCTTCATTTGTAAGCTATTTAGGATTTATTTTAATGTCTCATTGTTACCACAATTCATGGTTGTGTTAAGACACGTTCATGACAAATTTAAATTTTTTATATAAACATGTTAAAATTGATCAGTGGACATGAATTTACCTTTATACGAGGATGAATTTGTTAATTTTATTTTTTAATATTAATATGAAATCACGAAAAGAAGCCAGTTGTGGAGCAGGTAATATAAATGGTTATTTTGGGTATTTTATGAATAAATATAAATCTATTAATTATATATTATCAAGTACACCAAACACATTACAATTATCACATCTTACTAATCATATGCACCAAACATAGTACAATTACTTTATTTATCATCGCATTATCAACCAAATTATCTATCCATATCCTATAATAGCAACCAAACGTAGCCTTTGAGTATTAGAGTATCAACACAGTGTCTAGAGTTGTGTCAATAAACTTGCGGGCTACTGAAGTTGGCATGAACTTGACACGAACATGCCACGGGTACGTGGTGGTATAAAATGTGTATGCACTGCGTGAAGCCGTGCATAGAGCCGGACATGTCCTTTCATCGTCGGAGAATAACCAACATGGAGATGCACACAGAGCCATATTTTTAGGGTTTCACAAAATTTGAATATCACGGACCTCAAATGGACGCATTTGTGGTCTTTCCTGCATATGTTTTTAAAAGACCTTTTTTCCCTAAGACTCGAGTGTAGTATCTCTTCAAATGTCTTTTTTCCTCCATTTGCAATTTATGTACAAGAAACAATGTTCAAATTTCAACATCCTGGGGTGAAACCATGATTTTGTATTAGGGGCCTAATTAAACTACTAGACTTCTCATCAAACTAATATATTATTAGTTCAACATCTACTAAACCATCAAACTCTGTTCAATGTAAACAATCATGAAATCTGCAAGAAAATTATTATTCATCTTATTGCGAAGTGATGCCTTACCAAAATTCATTGCTGAAAATGCTCTTTCTATGGTTGCTGTTAAAGCTGGAAGAGTCAACACTTAAATGATCTGACTCTATTGATAGGATTCAAAGCTGAGCTGATAGTTAAGAGTTCCATTGTTTCTTCATTGAACCTATTATTCAACTCCATCAATTAAAAATATATCATAACATTGAATATATTAATATGATAATGATGCTCAACTATGATATCATTTTTTTGTTGACAGGAACGTCTTGTGTCATCCATATATCGAGCAATCATGCTAGACATCTCAATGTGATATCTTTTCCCAAAAAAAAAAATTATCATTATATAATATATCTTGTAAAAACGAAAACAAAATGGTTGCATAAATAAAATTCATGCATTTCACAAACCTTCACGACGCCGTCTTGAAATTTATCCCATCAATTTCTCGTAACTGTTGAAGCAGTATCTTGGTTGATGAGGCTAAACTGATTGCATTTAATACATGAGATTTTATTTGTAATGGTTGGCGAATATTAGAGATTTCAAGAACTTCATTCATCAAGTGCAAGATAAACACAAATTAAAATAACATCATCTCTTTATAAATGCTTGTAGCTTCTACACGTATGTTACTAAATCCATCATCAATCATTCTTTCAGGAAGGATACAAGTTGAACCAAACAAATCAATTAAATTACTAACATAAGCCTGAGAGCTCCAACGAGTAGCTCCAGCTCATTGTATTACGAATTTGATTAGCCCCTGACTAGTTTTAATTTATCTGAAGTTATCATATCAATGATTTCATCTTCTCAAACAGATTTTAATTCACAATGACGCATGAAAGAAGATTAAAAAAAATGACAATGATACTCAATTTTGAAAAGAATAGCCACATCTCATCCACTTTTTGGATACCACAACTAAATCAAGTTGTAAACGGTGACCGAAGCAATGTATATATTAGGCATACGGACAATCTTTGTGAAATAAGGCTTATAATCAATTACATTCACCCCACATATTACTAGCTCTAGCATATCCTTGACAACACATATTTTTCATTCAAAAGGTTGTAACAAGAAAGCACATTTCATATCTCTTTTTGGAGTCAATGCATTTGTGACATTCACATTAACAACTTCAAAGAACGTTCTCGAACAAACTCTTACAATCCACATATCTCGTATAATGGCCATTTGTTCCATATTAGATTCGTCAAGGACTTCATGAACAAGAATACAAAACTTGGCATCCTCCACTTCTTCACGGATCATATTTCACACTGATATCTAGGTATCATGTCCAGCCCGATTCTTGCCCTTACTCGAGTATGATCTCATCCAGAAGTGCTCAGCCTGGAAGGAATTGGCAGGGGCGGGTTCTTGCGGCCGTTAAGAGCAGGTCAGTGTGAATTGTTTATAACGGTACCCAGCTCAGGCTGTATATGCATAGGTCGGCGCATTTCCAATCATTATGAATCGATCACAAGGTATCTTCAGTCCTGCTGGACTGGACCAGTGAGCACGTGTTGTTATCCCGACCTTAGACTTTTATCTTGGTCTCCTCTACAGAGTTCGGGAAGGTACTTTGGATACTAGTGTGGTCCTCTACCCGGGAAACATATACCTGAATTTTGTCTTATTAGGGGACCACTTGCCAAAAGAACCAATCATATAGGGACTAGTGTTTGGGGAATATTTTCTGGTATTATTGGAATCCTATAGGTAGTGCGCTATAGGCGGTTATGGTATTTTGTCAGTGGTCCCCCCAGGTCCCAGCTAGGCATGATAGGGGCATCTTTTCTCTCACCGTTCCATATATATACATGAGGGATATCAGGTGAAAAGGGACCGGACTCCCGCATTTTCCAGATAAACGTGCATTTTTTACTGTATAACAAAGGATCTTGACTTGATCATCGGAGGTATCCAACCGGAGAGCACTCTCCGGCCTCCTTCTCATCTTTCCTTTTCAGAATCACTCACTTCTAATAAGGGAGGAATTATTGTTAACTGAAATAACCCGCTACCCAAACATCGAGTTAACAATTGGCGCCGTCTGTGGGAACTTGAGTATAAGACGTTGATAAAAATGGTAAATACGCGAAGAACGAATCAGGAGACAAATAATGAGCAACGGGCACCATCGGTGAATCGAGAAGGGCCACCACCGATAGCAGGCATAACAGTGGGAGCACTGACTTTCGAACAACTCACACGCCTCATCTCGATAACGGTGGAAAAAGTAATGAAACGAGCCATGGATCAATCTGAGAGCGGCCGGGGGGGAGAGTATTCGAGAGAATGAACAGCCCGAACAGGTAGCCACATCCCACCCGCCGCCCGCAGGAGGCCTCAACCTCGAAGTCGAGGTGGAAGAGTTAAGAAGGGAGGTCAGAGTAATGAAGAAGGGAATCGGAGGTCACCGTGCTCTGAAAAAGGGTATTCCTTTCTCCCAGGAGATAGTGGAGGAGAAGCTCCCAAATAACTTCCGGCCCCCGAATGCTGGGGAGTATGACGGAAGCACGGATCCGGAGGAGCACTTGGGCAGATTTGAGAACGCTGCCATGTTGCATTGCTATTCAGACCGCTTAAAGTGTAAGGTTTTCGTCACGACATTGGTAAGATCAGCCCAGCAATGGTTCAATCAACTCGAACCTTCTTCAATAACCTCTTTCTCAGAGTTTAGCTCGGCTTTCCTTCACCAGTTCACCAGCAGTAAGCGTTATAAGAAAACCTCGCTGAGCCTGTTTGAAATGAGACAGACAGAGGGCGAACCCCTTCGAGAATACATTAGGCGCTTTAATGTTGTCAGTCTTGAGGTACCTGCCTGCCCAGCAGAGATTTTGATCAGCGCATTCACCCAAGGCTTGAAGGCAGGAGAGTTTTTTCGCTCTTTGATAAAAAGACCTCCTCCTACCTATGATGATCTCCTGACACGAGCTGAGAAATATATTAATGTAGAAGAGGCCCAGAGTACCAAAAGAAAGGAAGGTGCACAAACTGGTGACAAGCATGGCAGGTCTGAAGGAAAAAGGCCCGCGGAGGATGCAAGACTCGGACGTTTCTCCCAGTTTACGCCCCTGAAGGTTGCTAAAGAGGGAGCTGTCCGGATTTGTGAGGGGCAAGCCCCTCGCAAATCTCCGCGAACTGAGGACGAACCGAGCAAGGGGTCGAAAAAAAAGTATTGTGAGTTCCATCAGATCGCTGGGCACAGCACGCGAGAATGTCGTAACCTGGATAGTGGACAGGAGCTAGCCATGCGGAATGATCCCCCGTCCAGTCAGGGAGTATCTCGTCCAAACGTTCCCTATGGTCTTTCACGAGAAAAGGGCCGAGGTCCATACCGAGGAAGGGGCAGAGATGGGCGTACTAATTTTCGCGGCTCCTTTCAGGGCAGGGCACGTGGATGGAGGCCAGTAAGGAGCCCAGGAGAGCAGGAACTACCTAAGAATAACCCGCTCCCCCGAGGTTTTATCAACATGATCTCAGGGGGAACTACTGATGGTGACTCTAATAGAGCTCGGAAGGCTATGAGCAGGAGGGAAATGATGAGCGTAGGAAGGGTTTTCGACGCTGGGGAAGAGGTGGTAATTAGCTTCGGTCCTAAGGATGTGGAAGGCGTGCAAACGCCTCACAATGATGCTCTGGTGATAAGGGCTACCGTCGCAAACTATGAGATCGGAAGAGTCTTTGTGGATTCAGGAAGCTCTGTAAACGTATTATTCCAGGAAGCTTTCCAGCAGATGGAGTTAGGTGAGTATACTCTTGAGCAAATATCTACTCCTCTCTTTGGTTTTGCAGGACATACAGTATACCCCTTAGGGCAGATCATTCTACCCCTTTCTATGGGCCAGGGGGAGAGCAGGAAGACCCGTTTAACCTGTTTCACTATTGTGGAAGCCCCGTCTTCCTATAACGTCATTTTAGGAAGGCCCGTCATGAATGATTTCAGGGCTATAGCTTCCACTTTCCACCAAAAAATCAAGTTCCCCCGTCGGGATAAAGGTGGGAGAAGTAAAGGGAGACCAGCCATCATCAAAGAGGTGTTACACTAGCACAGTGAGGGTGGAGGTGAAAAGATCAAAACGGGTCAACGACAATGGCCCGAAGGATCAAGGGGTTCATCTCATACAAAGGGCTCGAGAAGGGCAGGAGGTGCACGCATTGTTGGAAGGAGAGGACGAGGTGGTTTTGGTCCTAGGACAGCCTGAGAGAACGATAAGGGTGGCAGCAGACCTTAGCAGCAACCTGAAACAAGATCTGTTGAGGTGCCTGTCAAGGTACGCTGATGTGTTCGCATGGTCTTCTGTTGAATTGATTGGGATTTGCCCAGAAGTTGCACAACATCGGTTGAGTGTTGATCCGAAGGTCAAAGTAATCAAGCAAAAGAAGAGACACTTCGGACCGGAAAAAGACAAAGTCATAAGCCAGGAAGTTCGAACTTTGTTAAGAGCGGGGCAAATAAGGGAAGTCCAGTTCCCGACCTGGCTCTCCAACGTAGTCCTGGTGCCAAAGTCGTCCGGGAAATGGAGGATGTGTGTTGATTTCAGGGATCTCAATAAAGCTTGCCCCAAAGATTGCTACCCTTTGCCCCGCATTGATCAGCTCGTAGATTCCACGTCCGGTTATGAGTTATTATGCTTTATGGATGCCTATCAAGGGTATCATCAGATCCCCTTGGCCAAAGAAGATCAGGATAAAGTCAGCTTCGTCACCTCAGAAGGAACATACTGCTACGTGGTTATGCCCTTCGGCCTTAAAAACGCCGGGGCCACATACCAAAGATTGATGGATAAAATATTTGAAGGACAGGCGGGGCGGAATATTGAGGTATACATCGATGATATACTGGTAAAATCTAAGGGTAGCTCAGATCTCGTACCTGACTTGGAGGAAACCTTTGATACCCTAAAGAAGTTTGGTCTGAAGTTGAATCCTGCTAAATGTGTGTTCGGGGTGAAGAGCGGGATGTTTTTGGGTTTTGTAGTGACAGATAGAGGAATCGAGGTCAATCCCGAAAAGGTAAGGGCAGTGCAGGACATGGTTTCTCCCAAAAGCATAAGAGAAGTCCAGAAGCTGACTGGCCAAATTGCCTCCTTAGCCCGGTTTATTTCCCGATCAGCGCATAAAAGCTATCCTTTCTTTCAAGTGTTGAGAAAAGCAAGGAACTTCGAGTGGAACGAAGATTGTGAGAGGGCCTTTGCTGATTTAAAAAGACATCTGACCGAGTTGCCAGTATTGGTCAAGCCAGGTCTCGGAGAAAAATTGTGGGTCTACCTTTCGGCCACGGAGCATGTCGTTAGCTCGGTATTAATCAAACAGGAAGGACCAGATCAAAAACCAGTTTATTATGTTAGCCACGCTCTCCGGGGTGCCAATCTCAGATATCCCGAGGTAGAGAAGCTAGCATTAGCTCTAGTTATAACTGCAAGGAAGCTGAGGCCGTATTTTCTATCCCACCCTATCACGGTATTGACAAATAGTCAAATCGGGAGAATCATGACGCAGCCCGATGTATCAGGCAGATTGGTCAAATGGACTATTGAGCTTGGCGAGTATGATATTTCCTACCAGCCTAGGACATCTATCAAGGGTCAAGCCTTATCAGATTTTTTCGCAGAAATGATTGGATCCGATCTGGAAGAGGCGTGGAATGTGTATGTTGACGGAGCCTCCAATAACGAAGGGTGAGGCGTTGGAATAGTATTGATCTCACCAACCGGCGAGAAAGTAAAAGCCATGATCAGGTTAGATTTCCGGATATCCAACAATGAGGCAGAGTACGAGGCGATACTAACTGGGCTAAAATTAGCTCGTGAGGTAGGTGCTAGTATGGTGGTCCTTCATTCAGACTCCCAATTAGCGGCCCAGCAGGTAAAGGGAAATTTTGAGGTCAGAAGCGAGAAGCTGGTGGAGTATCTTAAGGCAGTCCAAGAAATGTCTGAAAGTTTCTCTGAATGGAATATAGTGCAGATACCTAGGGAAGAGAATCAAGAAGCTGATCAGCTAGCAAAATGGGCCACGTCATTAGGGCCCATATGCCGAAGAGAGGTCATTTGCCAAACCGAGCTATTGCCATCGACTCAGCTAACATTAGAACCTCCCGGCACGGAAAGTTGGATGACCCCCATCATAAAATACTTAAGGAACGCAGAGCTGCCTTCGGATAAAAAGGAAGCAAGAAAAGTAGAGAGACAGTCTTTTAGGTTTGTTCTGGTTCAGGATGATTTGTACAAGATGTCTTTTGCAGGGCCTTTGCTCAGGTGCCTAAAGGAGGAAGAGGCTAGGTATGTGCTCCACGAGATACACGAGGGTTGCTGTGGGGATCATTTAGGGAGCCTGGCCTTGGCACAAAAAATCATACTAGCAGGGTATTTTTGGCCAACACTGAGAAGGGATGCAGTAGAGGTCGTAGCAACTTGTGAGGGCTGCCAGAGGCATGGAAGAATCCAACGACAGCCGGCTCAATTCATGAAGTCCGTGATATCAGCTTGCCCATTCGACCAGTGGGGGATGGATATCGTGGGACCCTTCCCTTTGCCCCAAGGCAGAAGAAGTTCCTGATAGTTGTCGTGGACTACTTCTCAAAGTGGGTGGAAGCCGAGGCTTTAGCTCGGATCACTGAGGAGGATGTACTGAACTTTTTGTGGAGGAATATTGTATGTCGGTTTGGGGTGCCAAGGAAGTTGATTTCCGATAACGGGAGACAATTCCAGGGGCGAAAGGTGACCACCTGGTGCCAGGAAATGAAGATCATACAAGCCTTCACTTCCGTGGCCTACCCTCAGAGTAATGGACAGGCAGAGGTCACTAACCGATCTATAGTACAGGCATTAAAAGCAAGGCTATATGGGGTAGGAAAAGACTGGGCTGAAGAGCTTCCCAGTGTACTTTGGGCTTATAGAACTACGCCTCGAACTCCTACGGGGGAGACGCCTTTCAGCATGGTTTATGGTTCCGAAGCAGTCTTGCCCGCAGAAATAGGAGCGACCTCGGCTAGAGTCCAAGCTTATGACACTGACAATGACGAACGCCGAGCTCTAGACCTGGATATGATCTGCGAAAAAAGGGAGAGGGCCATGATCAGGATGGAGTCCTATAGAAACAAGGTCATCAAAGCCTATAATAAACGAGTGATGCCTCGGAGTTTTCAGGTTGGAGACCTGGTACTCAAAAAAGTCCAGTCAGCAGAAGTCAGGAAGCTTGACCCTAAATGGGAAGGACCCTATAAGGTTACTCAGAAGGTGGGCTCTGGAGCATACTACCTGGAAGATGCGGAGGGAAAAAAGCTAAAGAGACCCTGGAATGTATTTCATCTTAGAAAATATTATTCGTAGGCTTATATTTCTACGATGTATGAGCTCAGGATACCGAGTTTTGTTTCTGTTTTTAATGAAGTCTTATTCAGAAATGCATGTCAAAATGCTGACTATAAAAGTTATGGTCCGCCCTGACTATGAAAGTTATGGTCCGCCCTGACTACTATAAAAGTTATGGTCCGCCCTGACTATAAAAGTTATGGTCCGCCCTGACTATGAAAGTTATGGTCCGCCCTGACTACTATAAAAGTTATGGTCCGCCCTGACTATAAAAGTTATGGTCCGCCCTGACTATGAAAGTTATGGTCCGCCCTGACTACTATAAAAGTTATGGTCCGCCCTGACTATGAAAGTTATAGTCCGCCCTGACTACTATGAAAGTTATGGTCCGCCCTGACTACTATAAAAGTTATGGTCCGCCCTGACTATGAAAGTTATGGTCCGCCCTGACTATGAAAGTTATGGTCCGCCCTGACTATAAAAGTTATGGTCCGCCCTGCCTATAAAATTTATGGTCCGCCCTGGCTATTGTAAAGTTATGGTCCACCCTGACTATAAAGTTATGGTCCGCCCTGGCTATTATAAAGTTATGGTCCGCCCTGACTGTAAAAATTATGATCCGCCCTGACCACGAAAGTTGAGGTCCGCCCTGACTATGAACTCTAGACAGTTCCTTATCACTGTCGATGGTAATTACCGTAAACAGAGATCAGATCAGGCAAAAGTTATCTATCTGTAATTTGCCCCTACAGGTCAGTATTGTTTTATACTTGTGATTCTTAGTCATTTCTTCTCAGGTCAGTTAGTAAAATAACATCACAATACAATTTTTCATTAAGTAAAATGGCGCATGGATTACAAGTTGACGTTCCTTCAAAACAAAAAAAAAAGGGGGAAGTAAACTTTATTTAAAGAGCCGGGTCAGACATCCCGATCTATAAAATCAGAGGGGATGTTATTCACGATGGCCTGCAGATCTAGGAAGTCATCTGGGTCTTGATCCTCCGGAGGAAAACCATGAGTCCTGAATTGATCTTTGCAGCCCTCAAAGCCGAGATCAAGAAATCGAAACGCCTTCGCTGCGAGGAGCCCCTTGAACTCCTCGGACTTTAGAAAAGCCTCTTTTCGACCGACTTCTCCGGCGACATATGCTTCCAGTTCAGAACGTGCGCGGCTCATTTCAGCTGAAGACTTGGTAAGGGCAATCTTTTTCTCCTCAATAACAGAGCGTAGTCGATTGACCTCAGCACGGTATTTGGACAGCTCTGCCTCTACAGTCGTAAGCCGGGCATTGGCTTCATTCGACTCAGCCACTGCAGCTTCAGCCCGGTGTACAGCATCTCGGGCTTTCTTCCTGGCATTTGATGAAGATTGGCCATAGTTGGATCCCCTCCTAACGCTTTCGCGTAACATTAGTAAGCCCTGGATAAGGATAACCCAGTAAGAAGATATTTACAAGGAGGCAGGTAAGAACAATTAGAGTATATGTACCGATAAAGCTCGGGACAGCCCTTCCTGGGCCAGAGGTCTCCACTTCATCCCCGCCATGGCTTGTTGATCTGCGCCTGTAGTAATGCACTCCAAGATCTAGAGGGGGGCCCAGTAATCAGACTGGTGGACTGTGTATACTCCACGGGAAGTCCAGGAGAACCGGGTCCTGCAGTCCGAGCCGACTGCGGGCTTTGAATAGAGTCCTGTGATGTTGCAGTCTGCGGTCCTGGAGAGGTGGCCACCTCTTCCCGGGCCGAAGGACCAGGGATGTTCTCAGCCCTTTTCCTTTTGAGCAGCGAGTTACCACCACCCCCGCTCTCTTCCGATTGAAGAATGACTATTGGGGCAGCCTGGGAGGCAGGAGGCGGCGAGGAAGCTTGCCCTTCAGTACGGGCTTTTGGAATCGCCTTTCCTTTCCCCTTTTTCTGGGAAACCATGGCCGAAAGCATCTGGTTGAACGACATTTTACCTGTGCGGGAATGAAAGGCATGTGAATAGCAAGTTACTGGAAAATAAAGTCAGGTTAGTAGAGGACGCAACAGGAGGAGGACTAGCCGGGTAAGAGCTCAGCCTGTATCGCCTGAGTACGTCCTCTCGGATTAGTACAGTTGTATCAAATTGTCGACGCCCAATGGCTGACATAACCCTCTGATAAAATATGTCTTCTTTGTACCGATGTGGAAGAGGACGACCCGGGGGATAGAATCTCTCCAGGCCATTGGGCACGACCAAGGTCTGGGTGGTTTGACAAAGAAAAATGTTTCTTTCCACCCTTTATGGGAGCTCGGGATTTTCTCCAGAAATTTACACGAGGGCCTGGACCCAAAGTAGAACAAACCGGGGAAGGTGGTGTTTTTGACGTGAAAAAAATAATGTAGAAGAGGAGGAGAAAAGGGGAGGTTTAGAGATTGGAACAAGGCGGCCACGGCTGCAATAATCTGATAGGAATTAGGGCTAAGTTGGCTAAGGGAAACGCAGAAAAAGTGGGAAATATCTTGATACAGAGCAGGAATGGGGAAGCACAATCCACTCCTAATTTGTTCAACAAAGAAAGGGAAGAATCCCGGAGGGGGCAAATGAGGACGGTCGCCCGACCTTGGTATTTGAATCTCATGGTCGGGAGGAATGACGTGACGACGGAGAAGAGGCTCCGCCTCAGGCGAGATTCGAGAGCTAAGAACCTCATACCAGGGCAGCCCAGCCCGAACCAGATCTCGAGGATCAACCTCGAAGTTCTGGGGGGAGGGGTCACGAGTAGAGGTAGGAAGAACTTGAAGAAGAGGAACGGCAGTAATAATTGGCTCTGCCCGGTCACTCAAGGTCGGAGGGCTCGAAAGCCCCGAGCCCGAGGCATCGGCGGCCGATCCCCTAAGGGCAGCCCCGGAAGTTGAGGATGTTGAGGCAGACATGAAAGAGTAGAAATAATAAGAGCAAGGGTAAAGAACTTACAGAAAAATCCGTGCAAATGGAGCGGAAGGAGGCGAAGAAAGAAAGTGATGCAAATGAGGAATGGGGTTTGATTTATAAGCGTCCAGAAGATTGGGCCACTAGGGCCAGGCCCATTTCAATGCCCAGGATCAAGGGAGTTCAAACGTCTCGGTTGTAGATATTGCCGCGTGGCAGTTACGTCAATACATCAACGGTCATATCCTGCTGACACCCTGTCTTGTCAGGAGTTTAGAATTTGAATCTGACAGTACGATTCAAGCCTCGATCCAAGCATAGTCGAGAACAGCGTTACTCTAGCTCGACTAGGAGGGGATACTCATGATATCTGGGTATCATGTCCAGCCCGATTCTTGCCCTTACTCGAGTATGATCTCATCCAGAAAGGCTCAGCCCGGAAGGAATTGGCAGGGGCGGGTTCTTGCGGCCGTTAAGAGCAGGTCAGTGTGAATTGTTTATAACGGTAACCAGCTCAGGCTGTATATGCATAGGTCGGCGCATTTCCAATCATTATGCATCGATCACAAGGTATCTTCAGTCCTGCTGGACTGGACCAGTGAGCACGTGTTGTTATCCCGACCTTAGACTTTTATCTTGGTCTCCTCTACAGAGTTCGGGAAGGTACTTTGGATACTAGTGTGGTCCTCTACCCGGGAAACATATACCTGAATTTTGTCTTATTAGGGGACCACTTGCCAAAAGAACCAATCATATAGGGACTAGTGTTTGGGGAATATTTTCTGGTATTATTGGAATCCTATAGGTAGTGCGCTATAGGCGGTTATGGTATTTTGTCAGTGGTCCCCCCAGGTCCCAGCCAGGCATGATAGGGGCATCTTTTCTCTCACCGTTCCATATATACATGAGGGATATCAGGTGAAAAGGGACCGGACTCCCGCATTTTACTGTATAACAAAGGATCTTGACTTGATCATCGGAGGTATCCAACCGGAGAGCACTCTCCGGCCTCCTTCTCATCTTTCCTTTTCAGAATCACTCACTTCTAATAAGGGAGGAATTATTGTTAACTGAAATAACCCGCTACCCAAAAATCGAGTTAACACACACTTTGTTAGCAAGAATATAGTTCTTTATGAATCTAAAAATATGTGTACTTGGCATTTTGAGGAGCATTTTCTAAGACAAGTGAATCAATTTTTATTTTTTTATAAAACAAATTAAGGTGGCATGGTGCCACTTATTTTATTGTATTAAATTAAAATATTATATAAAAGGTGGAATAGGCCAAGACCTCCCAGAAATGTAAAACATGAGTAACCTTAAACTAGGACAAGACATCTGAGTGAAAAAAAGAACCTAAAGAAGATAAATACAACCAAAATAAAAATGTTTCAAAAGATAACACAAGTCCAATTTTTATGGTTTCGTGGCCTCAAACTGTATGTATTGATATTCGAAGTGGTGCAGGTGGCGCGTGCGAAATCACCTCATCCTTGTCCTCATCATCTGAACACTGATGCACTCGAGACTCCAAATGCCCATGATTAACTAAGTATTATGCACTATCCGGGTCATATTTTGCATATGCCCTCTCGAGCCAATCTGAGACTTGAAAGGGCAAGTCATCATCATCTTCTGAACATCCAGCCCAGAGTTTACGGGATGAAGGAGGAACTTGTGGATTTCTAGGCTCCCCTTTAAATAATCTAGATTTCTTATTATTTAGGAAACCATATTTCATTAAAGGAGTAGAAAAGCTAGATTTATAATTTGAGGAGGATGAAGGGATTGAACATTTTTCAAGATGATCAACACACGTTGGCACTTGTGGGGGGAGGTTTGGTGAGTGTTAGGCAGGGGCTTAACTGGGCTTCCCAACCCGGGATCAGGGCTAACCGAGTTTCCTGAAGGCAATTGAACAACCTAGGAGTTAAATAAATCATTTTTAGAATTGGGTAGATTTTTGGATAAATGGTGATGAGATCGTTGATTAGCTAAATTATTAATACATGCACTCTTGTTTACAACTTTATTAATTCAATGAAATTTCCATGATTATTAGAATGTGTGGATTCATCATGACCCTAAGGGTGTGTTTGGTATGGATGATAAGGGGTGATTAAGATTTTAATCACTCACTTATCATGTGTTTGGTAGACATGATAAAAAGTATGATAGCCCGTTCGACCAGCTCTCGGCCCGCATTGTACATATTGTAATCCTTCATATGATGGTTAAATAATACCATGTGAAATTGAAGGATATTGGTGGATTATATTTTTTGCCTATAATATCCTTGAATTTAAAAAAATTAGAAATTATCAAATTTAATAACATTTAAATATAATCTTTAATATGAATAATATTATAATTATTAGTAACATTTATTATTATTAAAATTAATATTCAAAAATTTGTTATTTAATTGTTACGATAATTATATTATTTCTAAATTTTAATTTTTCTATATGTTATTAACTAATATTCGTAGTTATTTTGATCTATATTGTGGATATAAAAAAAAATAATGAAAATCTAAATATTAATATAATATATTTAAATTTATTATTAAAATAATTTTAATAAATTAAAACAATAATTTTTTTAAATTATTTATCCAATTATTTTAAGAATAGATTATTATTTACTACAATTTTCACAATTATAGAAATTTATTTTTTATTATTTTCTCTTACTCTTATTATTTATATTTTATTTTTTTTAATATATTTTATATTAACTTATTATTATTATTATTATTATTCTGTTTATAATAATTTATTTCATATTTTAAATTATTATTATTATTATTAAAATAATAGTTTATAAGTTTTATGTTTATTTATTTTATATAATTAAAATAATATTTTTGAATTTATTAATTTAATATATCTAAATATATTATTTTATAAAATATATTTACATTTATTTAATTATTTATTCAATTAAATAAAAATATGTTATTATTTTGGTCTTTATAATATCTTAGTAATTTTTAATATATTATGGGGGTATTTTGGTAATTGAGTCAATACACAAAAATAATCCATCATTTTAAAATCATACCAAATATCATATAACTTATCACGTAATATTATTTAATCCTCAACTTTATCTTTCTAATCATTCTTATTATTTATCATTCATTTATCGCATCCTACGTACCAAGCGGTATCTAAAGGCACACCCTTGCATAGCTAACCATTGCATGTTTTCCATTGACATCTTAATCACAATCGATTATTGACAATTTCTTGAGAAGTTACTTTCTTCATAACCCTGTCAATGTGTTGAGATGTGTTCATTAAGTTATGCCACTTTTTCATGGCAGCATTGTGTAGTGAATCTTGGTTGACTTCATTTTGTACAAATTGACATTTGTTTCTTTGTTTATCTCTCTTCCAATCTTGAAATCCTTCTTGAGTAAATGTGACATACTTCGAAGAACAACTATAAAAAATACAGTATGGAAAACAAAATGCATTATTTTTTGCTATTAAGTACTCTAACCATGAGAATTGTCAAAATCAAGCATATTGAAAATGTCGATTTTGATTTGCATAGGCAATGGGTGGATACTTATTTTGTTTAGGTCGACATGGTCCCATTTTGATATACTCATTTCTAATATCATAATGCATTTCAACGGAATAGGACCATATTGGCGAACGTAATCCGAGATCACATTCCACGTAAGGACCACCACTAGTTGATGGAATATGGATTTTTTTAACCTCAATTCTTGGAGATTTAGGAAGAGAAGATGAGACATCAATTTTTGGTGAGGAAGTAATTGCACATGTTTGACCATCATTTTCTTTGTTGCCCGTTTTGGGATATGCTAAATTGACATTATATCAATAGCCTACATTAAATTCCATTACTAAAATTTTGAAATTTTCCACACAGTATTAAAAAAAATGCTAAATAAAACCTACTGATAAGTGCCATTTTGCACTTATATTTATATGTTTTCTCTTTATATTTTAATGTGTTTCTTAAATGATATTACTTTTTTGGTATTGAGTTACATGTTTCAGGAATTTATGTGAAAGTACGAGAAAATGTAGAAAATGAGCTAAATAATGATTTGACATTATATCAATAACCTACATTAAATTCCATTACTAAAATTTTAAATTCCACACAGTATTAAAAATAATGCTAAATAAAACCTACTGATAAGTGCCATTTTTGCACTTATATTTATATGTTTTCTCGTTATATTTTAATGTGTTTCTTAAATGATATCACGCGTTTTGGTATTGAGTTACATATTTCAGGAATTTAGGTGAAAGTACGAGAAAATGTAGAAAATGAGCTAAATAATGATTTGACATTATATCAATAACCTACATTAAATTCCATTACTACAATTTTAAAATTCCACACAGTATTAAAAAAAATGCTAAATAAAACCTACTGATAAGTGCCATTTTTGCACTTATATTTATATGTTTTCTCGTTATATTTTAATGTGTTTCTTAAATGATATTACTCGTTTTGGTATTGAGTTACATGTTTCAGGAATTTAGGTGAAAGTACGAGAAAATGTAGAAAATGAGCTAAATAATGATTAAAAAGACCTAACCGAGCCAACACGTCAAAGGAAGGACAAAAATATCGAAGAATGGAAAAATTTGAAGGCGCGATCGATCACGTCTGCCAAGATTTTGCAAATTAAAAAGAAATGAGGCGCAATCGATCAGGAGTTGGAGCGTGATCGATCACGAGGCGGAAATCTGCACAGATTCTTGTCTTTTAGAGTTTGAATCCTACAAGGAATCTACTTAGTCCCCCTCCTCTATAAATGCATCAACATGGACAAAATTTAGCATACAATAAACCACAGTTTTGACCTAGGACAAACCTCCACTCCATCTTCCATCCACCATCTTCATCCATCATCCACCATACACAGCCTAGGCTTTGGAATAATTTCAACAAGAAGATCAAAATAGGCGATTGAGAAAGAAGCAAGAGATGAAGCTAGGATCTACGAACGGGGTCGACGCCATGAGTTTATTTTTATCTTTAAACTCTAGTTTTAGTTTATTTGATTTTTTTCAATTTAATTATGAACTTAGTTTGTTTATCAAGATTAGATGATCCTTTGTTTTGAACATATGACTTGATTATTCGTTATTGATTGAACTCATATATCATATGTGCATAACTTATGTTCTTAATACTTTCAAGGGAGTAGCTACCTTTGAATTGATATTAGTTATCATGATTGATATGGCCCATCCGATATTGTGATACGATGTAGTAAATTGTGCCGTGGGTTTCGGATTGAGATCGACCAGATGAAATCAAACATTCGTGTGATAGCAATAGATTACCCAATCGAAGGCTAGTAGTTTTCACAAATCCCAATACAATATTGATTGTTCAATAAGGATACAAGAGCGACTTATTACACGTTAATATTAGGTTTGATATAACTTGACCATAGTATATTGAATAAATTAGGAAAACTCACCGCCTTAGAGATATATGGATATTCAATCGAGGGTCATGTGATTACATTGGTGAACCGATGTCTTGATAATCTTCTCAAGTAGAATTTTCCCGTTAACTTTGATTTGTTGGTTGGATTAGTAGTTTAATTAATTAGTATTTTCTTAAATTAATTATCGTAGGTTAAATATAGTGTAAATCATCTTAATTGATACTTACAATTAGTCCATGCGGGTTCGAAAATTTTACTTCTCATAATGTATACTAAAACTTGACAATCGTGCACTTGCGGTTTAAATCATGCTATTTGAGTAAAAGCGTGTATAAATAGAATTTATTGTTAAATAAAGCGTGATCAAGTTTTTGCGCCGTTGCTGGTGACTAATTTTGTACTATCATACTATATTCTTTGATTGTAGTTTAACCATTGTTTTGTATATATATATATATATATATATATATATATATATATATATATATATATATATTGTCAGGATCGATTCGGGGGTGGGTTGCCATTCCACACCCGAGTTCAACCAACTTGAGCTTCAATAGCTCGTGTTCTTGAAATGATGCACCGAGAGATTATATCGAGTTCGGTTACAAAACCGAGCGGAAGACACTCGACATAACCTGCTCTAAACCGATTAACCATTTGAAAGACATTTTAAAGATATGCAAGTAAAGTAAATAAACAAGCATTTGTTTATGGAAGTTCGAATGTGGTGTAATCCTTCTACGTCTCCCCTTCTTCCACCTCATGGAAGAATTCCACTAGAAGACTTTGATTTATACAATCCCGTTGTACAAATCCGATCCAGTTCGGAATTCCCCATCCAACTTGAACTCCTAGCAACTCAACTATGTATGTTCTTTAATGTCTCACATACAAAGACCTCTCATCGGTTGTGATAAATCATAAACCGTTACAATGGTATTCACTCTTCTATTTTAGCTCACAAATACAATGAATAGAGTGAATACAAAGGGACAAATGATTCCATAATGAATCTGATATAGCAAGGTAAGAGGTGCCACAGGTTTGAGGAGTGCTCTTCATTTAGCAACTTTTGTCTTTGAAGTTCCTCAATTGAATCCCAAGTGGGTTTGCTTTGGAAGGCTTGGATTGATCTTCAATCAGCTGTTATTGAGCTTCCAAATCATGTATATATAGCCCCAGGTAATGATATATACTTTAGACACAAGAATATGCCCGTTGGAAAAGGTTCTGCACCATTCCCGAGCTTGCAACGGTCATATTCTGGTTTATGGGCTCTTTGTATTTCGGACCGGACTGGCCAGATCAGCTTGGGTAGATCAGTCTGGCCGGATCAGCATGGGCAGATCAGTCTAGCAGATCAGCACGGGCAGATCAGTCTGGTCCGGATCAGCATGGGCAGATCAGTCTGGTCCGGATCAGTTGATTTCTGGGCAAAGTGATCTACATGAAAGTTGTAGCCCTTTCTCTTATCTTTCAATGGAATCAAGAATCGCTCGATTTCGAGTTCGTATGGGAGAGTTATGCTCGAAATACAAGGCAATGCTCCTGCTGTCTGTTTGCTGGATGCAGCAGCACATGGCGTTACTTGCAGAAGCTTTTTGGCCATCTTAACGTCCGATTCAGTCTTTCACTTCCAAAGATGACTTGTAGATCTTTGTCTTAGCTTCCCAACCCCTACTGAATCGTTCCATTCCGATAAGCGAGCTAAGAGTTATGGCCAACAGACTGACAATTGCTTGCTGAAACAGCTCGATCTTACAGGCGTCACATGGCGTGACTTGCAGAAGCCTTTTGGACATCGTAACTTCCGATTCAGTCTTTCACTTCCAAAGATGAATTGTAGATCTTTATTTTAGCTTTCCAATCCATACTGAATCGTCTCGTTCCGATAAGCTAGCTAAGAGTTATGCCCACCAGATTGACAGTTGCTTGGTGAAACAGCTTGCTGTTTCTTCGCGGTACAGCTCGATCTTGCAGGCGTCTTTTCTCCTTGATAACATTCGAACTAGCAGATCTGTTGTGAAATATGACTTTTAGTATTTTGAGTTGGCTGTTTAATCTCTTTGGAAGCATGCCATTTCGATATCCGAGCTATTAGATATGATTGAAACAATCAGCTCTACCAGGATTTCAGACTTGGTCCAGCTTGATATTTTCAAGCTACTTCTTTGTAATTCATCAAGCTCTAAATTATGATCTATGAACTGCACACTTGATGAAATATGTTAGCAACACAATAACAAGTTTTGTTAACATCAAAACCAAGATTATTCGGGTTCCCAAAACCCAACAATCTCCCCCTTTTTGATGTTCACAAAACTTGAATAAAAATATGAACATTAAAGCACAATGTTGCATAACAAGAAAAATCAAATTTTTAAAACAACATATTTCTCCCCCTTTTTGTGTGAATCAAAAAGGAAGATAAATAAAATTTACTCCCCCTCAAGGATTGAGATTAAACTCTCCCCCTTAATTTTAAAATGTTTGAAAATTTGAGCAAGAGAGGGGCAAATGGGGTAGGCTAAAACAATTTAAAAAAAATGCAATGCACATTAAATTTTTGAACAAAAATAACCTCTTTTGATGATGGATGAAGCATATTTGGCAACAAATTTGAATTCCTTGACAAAACTCAACAATGTCCATTTCATCTTTCAGCGGTGGCAGCACACTTAGTCAAAATTTACAGAATAAACTGCATCTCCTCGTGAAGAGTTAGGCTGCAAGACCTATACCGTTGCGAACCTCTATGAGTCTAGTTTGCAACGCAAAAAACGGTTCGTCATTTGGACATCCGAGCAAGACGTTATGCCAATTTTCCCAAAGTCGCTGCAAGCTGCCAGAAAACTAAAATGCTTCGAAAATTGTTAGATAAAATCTAAAAAAAAAAATTTTAAACTAAAAATGAGCTAAGAACAGATTGAACGAATATTAAACCTTTAAAATAGATTTTAAAATTATTTTCGTGCAAAATGAATGCAATGAAATTAAATTTTATGCTAAAAAATTTCATACACCATATTTTGAAAAAATATGCTATGAAAATATTTCAAGCTCATGAAAAATTTTGAAAATGATTTTAAAAGATATCCGCTAAAAAATTGGTTAAAATGCTTTCCAAGAACAACCCGCTCTGATACCACTTGTTAGGATCGATTCGGGGATGGGTTGTCATTCCACACCGAGTTCAACCAACTTGAGCTTCAATAGCTCGTGTTCTTGAAATGATGCACCGAGAGATTATATCGAGTTCGGTTACAAAACTGAGCGGAAGACACTCGACATAACGTGCTCTAAACCAATTAACCATTTGAAAGACATTTTAAAGATATGCAAGTAAAGTAAATAAACAAGCATTTGTTTATGGAAGTTCGAGGGTGGTGTAATCCTTCTACGTCTCCCCTTCTTCCACCTCATGGAAGGATTCCACTAGAAGACTTTGATTTATACAATCCCGTTGTACAAATCCGATCCAGTTGGGAATTCCCCATCCAACTAGAACTCCTAGCAACTCAACTATGTATGGTCTTTAATGTCTCACATACAAAGACCTCTCATCGGTTGTGATAAATCATCAACTGTTACAATGGTATTCACTCTTCTATTTTAGCTCACAAATACAATGAATAGAGTGAATACAAAGGCACAAATGATTCCATAATGAAGCTGATATAGCAAGGTAATAGGTGCCAAAGGTTTGAGGAGTGCTCTTCATTTAGCAACTTTTGTCTTTGAAGTTCCTCAATTGAATCCCAAGTGGGTTTGCTTTGGAAGGCTTGGATTGATCTTCAATCAGCTGTTATTGAGCTTCCAAATCATGTATATATAGCCCCAGGTAATGATATATACGTTAGACACAAGAATATGCCCGTTGGAAAAGGTTCTGCACCATTCCTGAGCTTGCAACGGTCATATTCTGGTTTATGGACTCTTTGTATTTCGGACCGTACTGGCCAGATCAGCTTGGGCAGATCAGTCTGGCCGGATCAGCATGGGCAGATCAGTCTGGCAGATCAGCACGGGCAGATGAGTCTGGTCCGGATCAGCATGGGCAGATCAGTCTGGACAATCAGCTTGATACAAAAACAGATTGATAAACTTGCTCTTCGATCTATTGCTTGTAACTCTTCATTCTTTGATTTCTGGGCAAAGTGATCTACATGAAAATTGTAGCTCTTTCTCTTAGCTTTTCATGGAATCAAGAATCGCTCGATTTCGAGTTTGTATGGGAGATTTATGCTTGAAATACGAGGCAATGCTCCTGCTGTCTGTTTGCTGGATGCCACATGGCGTTACTTGCAGAAGCTTTTTGGCCATCTTAACGTCCGATTCAGTCTTTCACTTCCGAAGATGACTTGTAGATCATTGTCTTAGCTTCCCAACCCATACTGAATCGTTCCGTTCCGATAAACGAGCTAAGAGTTATGGCCAACAAACTGACAGTTGCTTGCTGAAACAGCTCGATCTTACAGGCGTCACATGGCGTGACTTGCAGAAGCCTTTTGGACATCGTAACGTCCGATTCAGTCTTTCACTTCCAAAGATGACTTGTAGATCTTTGTCCTAGCTTTCCAATCCATACTGAATCATCTCGTTCCGATAAGCGAGCTAAGAGTTATGCCCACCAGACTGACAGTTGCTTGCTGTTTCTTCGCGGTACAGCTCGATCTTGCAGGAGTCTTTTCTCCTTGATAACATTCGAACTAGCCGATCTGTTGTGAAATATGACTTTTAGTATTTTGAGTTGGCTGTTCAATCGCTTTGGAAGCAAGCCATTTCGATATCCGTGCTATTAGATATGATCGAAACAATCCGCTCTGCCAGAATTTCAGACTTGGTCCTTCTTGATATTTTCAAGCTACTTCTTTGTAATTCATCAAGCTCTAAATTATGATCTGTGAACTGCACACTTGATGAAATATGTTAGCAACACAATAACAAGTTTTGTTAACATCAAAACCAAGATTATTCGGGTTCCCAAAACCCAATATATATATATATATATATATATATATATATTTATATATATTCGAAAAGCCAAAACAAAAGTAACTGTTTTATTTTGTTTTTCTTGCGATGTACTTGGGATTTTTCATCAACAAGTCTTCACAAGTTATGCCCAACAACTTCCGAGCAATTCTATGCAGCGTGGAAGAGATTCAATGAATTGGTAGACATATTCCGGTATCATGACTTTTCGAACTACGCATTTCTTCAGTTTTTCTACAATGGATTGGATTGGGAAACACAGGAATGAGTATTTAATGGAGCTTTGGCAACTAGGAGTCTCCTGTTTGATAGAGATTAGGATATTGTGTTTCAACTGTTCAACGATATTGCGGATTTCGACTACCATTAATATTGAGATCCTTCACTACAGGGTTGGAGTCATCAATACCCAGCAGAGCCTCACTACCCTCATTTTACACACCAAACATTCGAGCATCAAGGATATGAAAGAAATAGTTCTGAAGACGTCATGGCTCAGTTGGAGGCTACACAAAATAGATTCATAGCATCATCTGAGAGCATTGGAGAGCCAGACCAACTCTATATGTCGCCTGGAGTAGCAAGTAGCTAACCCCATGGAAACGTTTTCAGCAAGTTGCCATAAAGAGGAGAAGATATCTACAAATCAAATGGTAACGAATCAAGTATGGCTGCATGATGATGATTACTCCACCAATCAAGTTTGGTGGAGTGATCCTACTAATGAGGAAGATGTAAAGAAACTTCTCCTCAAGTGATTGAGCCTACTTTAGAAAAGCTATCCGAGGAGTTCCCACGGACGAAAAGATGAGCCGAGAGTGATGTTGTAGGATGAGCAGATTTTTGACGAGATTGTTGAACAACCGTCGATGGTGATGTGTTCTACGCCATATGTGGATTCATTCTTCCCATCGATGTCAACTTCACCGTACTATGTTCTCCAAGAGATGAAGCCAAACCAAGAACCTTTCTCCCATGCCTACCAATTCAAGAAGAATGTTGTTGGAGCGACGAACTTACATTGTTCATACCTTGCCAAACTTGAGGGCATACAGAAAAGACTCATTTGTGGTATCATATGATACCTGCTATGGGCAAAAACAGCTATTTGATGGTTGCTTCTAATGGTCAAGCCGAAGACATGAAATCAAGCGCTTCTTGGGAGGCAACCCTAGCAATTATTTAGTTTATTTTAATTTTCAGTTTTTGCATTTAGTTTTATTATCTCTCGAGACGACAACGATAGCTGCTCTTTTGGAGGTTTTGAATAAGAAATTGGATAGCTTGAGAATGACAGCGATGCAAGCTCAAGTGATCATGTGTGATTTATGTGGAGGCAACCATCCGAGCACGAAATGTCAGACATGTAATCCTTTTGTTCAGTCTATTGAAAATGCTAACTTTGTAGGAAACATGCCACCACATGTAACTCCTACTCCAACAACCATAATCAACCATGGAGGAATCATCCAAACTTTTCTTGGTCTAACCAAAAGAATGTTTTGAACTCCCAACCACCACCGGGCTATCCGTCAAAGTCGAGCATGGAGGAAATACTAGTCAAGTTCATATCATCCACTGAGACAAGGATGAATAATCAAGATGCATCTATCAAGAATTTGGAGACTCAAGTCGGGCAATTGGCAACCATACTGGCTGGTAGAGCACAAGGAACTCGACTGAGTGATACAGAGAAGAATTCAAGGGAGCAAGCCAATACCGTAACCCTTAGGAGTGAAAAGAAGCTTGGTGATGAGGAAACAAAGGAAAAGGTTGACGCAAAGCAAGAGGAGAAGGAGCAACCACACAATAGGGGTAAGTCCATTGATACCACTACGCCCATCACATCACAAGAAAAAGGATATGTTATCTAAGAAGCGGAAATTGAGAGAGGATGAATGTATGTTTGACTGAGGAGTGTAGTGCCATTGTACAAAAGAAATTGGCCACAAAATTGAAAGATGCAGGGAGTTTCTCTATTCCTTGCACTATTGAGTCCATTTCTTCTATTAAAGCGTTATGTGTTTTGGGTGCTAGTGTTAACATAATGCCCTTGTCTGTTTTCAGGCGATTAGGATTGGGAGAGCCAAAGCCCACTAGGGTGGTGTTACAAATGGATGACAAGTTTATCACATACCCACTAGGAATTATCAAGGACGTGCCTGTCAAGATAGATCAATTCTCCTTCCTGGTGGATTTTTTAGTGTTGGACATGGAGGAGGATGTGAGTACACCATTTATTCTCGGACATCCGTTCCTAGCCACTGGAAGAGCCATCATAGATGTTGAAGAAGGGAAGTTGATCCTCCGTGTAGGAGATGATCAAATTACATTTAATGTGTTTAAATCTTCAGCACACACACAAAGCAAGCATGATTTTAGAAGTAAATGTGATTGAAACTTTGTCTGATGATGTGGTGCCAGGTATTGATGAGATGAAGGCAACAATCGAGCTAAAGACTGAAGAAGGCAAGAGCCATGATATGGTAACACCAAGGAAGGCGAGAAACAAAAATACAAAAGGACGTTTGTGCAGGGAGAGACAGTCAAACTACATAAAGCGCCACCACCTCGCATCTTCCAAAGCAAGCGAAAGGCGTCATGGGTTGGACCATTCACGGTGAATACTGTCTATGCTCATGGAGCAATCAAGGTAAGTGATCATATTCTAGGCACTTATGTGGTCAATGATAAGCGGTTGTGGCACTACAAAGTGGATGACAATAATCCACATATTTCAAGTCGTTAAAGCGTCATTGGTAAAGAGTCCAGCTTGGGACTATAAACCAAGAACTCTTTCTTATCCCTTATCTATGTTTTTGAATTCTGTTTTGGTTTGCTTTTTGCTTTTGTTTTTTATTTTTGGTGAGCGACTCCATGCGTGTTGTCATGTTTTCCCACCATACACCCACCAGCTCGCGACGAGGAGGACGACGATCACTAACGATCGTCATCACAAGTACGTGCTTTGTCCTTTTTATTTTATCTGCTTAGTACATTGAGGACAATGCACATGTGGGGAGTATTTACTGCTATTGCATGCGTTATTGTTGCATGCATTACTGTTGCATGTCGTCTCTTGTTATTTCTTCCTTCTATTTGTCAATTAAAGTATGACTTGTATCCTTGAGCAACAAATTTTTTTTATTAAGGAAAATGAGTTCTACCTTAAGAAATGAATGAATTAGAATTTAAATTGTACTACATGATGAAAATAATCCACATCTCAACTAGAGTCTTGAAAGTTTTTGACTTGTTTGTGAATATCATTGGTTGAGTTAGTACTTCAAAATCGAGGAATAATTTGGACACTTTGAGTCATGATTGAGTGGAGTATATGTTGGAAAGTGAAAAATTTTGTGAACTGTGATTTGTTTTGAGTATCGTAGAGTACTCTAGAACCTATTTGATGGCACTTTGAGGCGAGATTTTAATTATGAACTTGACTTGGACATGATTTAGGTGATCTTTGGAACGTTTGAATCTTTCAAGCCTACCTTATCTATATTAACCACTGGTGTCCACTTTTGAGCTTAATTGAAAAAGAATGGAAATTAATCACCATTCGACTTTTGTTGATGAAACTCATTATACCGACCTTTATATGAGCCTAAAAATAAATTTTATCCTTATATATTGAATTTTATGTGCGTACTATGTTTTGGGTTATTACAAAAAAAAATTTAATGCCTAATGAAAAAGGAAAAAGAAAGGCATAGTGAAAAAATAGCATATTTATGTGATGAATTATGTAGAGGTCCTCCATTGACCACATTTTTAGTAAAATCTAACAAAGCCCATGGTCATCACGATTTAAAGAAAAGAAAAGAAATGAGGAGGGAATTGAAAATGTTTTAAGATGAAATTTACAAATTATACTCTCTTCTTTGGTATCCTTACCTTTTCTTTGAACCGACACCAAATGCCTGACATTATAAGCTTAAAAGACATTTTGATCAAAGTCTAGGGAATAATTACATTAGTGGAGAAGTGCTTGAAAAGTAGACTTATGGAGTGCTTGATAGTAATCTTGACTTTGAGTTTAATAGCATTATTTGATCTTAAATATATGTATGAAACTCAAGATTGACAATAGCACACACACACATTCCGATTTTGTGATGTATTGCTTGGCTTAGGAGAAAACACTTCTTGTGATTTTTGGATTGACTCTGGTTGATATGTTAGTGGGATTTCTAAGCTTTATATTTGAGTTGCTAAGTTAGTTCTTTTAAAGTATTAAGGATGAAATATACATTTTGATCTTATTGCTAAGTCTAAGTTTGGGGGAGTTAGTCTAAGTTTGGGGGAGTTGATAAGTGTGATTTTTATACTTATTTTGCTGTGAATTTTAGGTGTTTTTATTTGGATTCCCGGACGATTTTACGCTTTCTGGTATATTTTCATTGATTTCAGGAATCTAGGTCCAATTGCATAAAAGTGGAGGAAACAAGCTAAAATTTTTGAAAAATGACAAAACCGAGCGAACACGTTGAAAGAAGAACAAAAATCTTGAGTTTGAACGTTTTGAACTCCGCGATCGATCAGCAGCAACTCCGTGATCGATCGCGGAGCTGAGTATTTTGAAAAACAAATTTAATCAACTAGCGATCGATCGTCATTTTATCACGATCGATCGCGATGGACCAGAAGATTTGGCGATTAATCGCCAATTCTCGGCGATCGATCGCGAGTACTCAGATTTTGAAACATAAAAGATAGAATGTTCTGGCGAAAAAATCGAGATTTTATTTCCTTGTTGGGTATTTTGTGTCCAAACTTTGGTAAACTCCTCCACCACTATAAAAGGATGGACTTGGACGACTTAGGGACTTTTGCTTAGTTTTATACCCTAAAACATAGCCTCCACCTCCATTCAACCTCAAACCATTGAAGAGCAAGCCGGAATCGAAGGGACGGAACGACGCAACGAAGCAAGGAGTCGACACCTAGCATCTTTAGTATTTCTAAACTCTTATTGTTGTTTATTTTCGGATTTTAGGATGTTGGATTTGTTGTTAAACAAGTTTTTGCATTCATTTTTTATGCTGGTAGTTGGCTAATTAATTATCAAGACTATGAGATCCTTTGTATGAACCCATGATTCAAGTTTGAGTTTTTGATTGATTTTTTCTACAATTCTTGGAGTATGATTATGTTTTAATGCTTTTCAAGGATTAGCTACCTTTGAATTGATGCTAGTAATTATAATTGACTTGACCATACGATATTGTAATTTGACAAGATAATTCATACCGTGGGTTTTAGATTGAAACTGACCACGTAAAATCTAGCACACGTGTGATAGCTATAGATCTACCAAGATCGAAAGCTAGAAGTTTTCATAGAGCGTATGCGATATTGAATGTTAAATGAATGCATGACCATTGACTTGTTACATTTTAATATTAGGTTCAATATAACTTGACCAAAGTATATTGGATAACATAGGAAAACTCGTCACCTTAGAATATAGAATTTGAACTCTTGACTAATAGGAGAATTGTGGGGGACATGGGTGAACCAAAGTCTTGATATTCCTCTCTATTGATTTCCGTCGCTTTTCATCACTAGCTTGTTTGGTTTGGCTAATTTTCTGAGTTTATTTTAATTAAGTTTCACTCAATAATCATAGGCTAAATATAGTTAGACTAATTAACTTTGGTAATTGCTACTAGTCCCTATGGGTACGACATCTCTACTTTCATATCATTATACTAAAACTTAACACCGTACCCTTGCGGTATAAAATCGCTATATTGAAGATAATTGTTTAATAAATAAGCGATCAAGTTTTTGATATGCCGATCGATCGCCAGTTGATTAAATTTTTTTTTCAAAATACTCAGCTCCGCGATCGATCGCGGAGTTACTGCCGATCGATCGTGGAGTTCAAAACCTTCAATCTCGAGATATTGGTTCTTCTTTCAACGTGTTCGCTCAGTTTTGTCATTTTTTTTAACATTTTTAGCTCGTTTCCTCCACTTTTATGCAATTGGACATAGATTCTTGAAATCAATGAAAATATACCTGAAAGCATAAAATCGTCCAGGAATCCATATAAAAAACACCTAAAATTCACAGCAAATAAGTGTAAAAATCACACTTATCATACATGCACCAGATTGTTGAAGGTTCCGAAGATGTTGATGGACGAGTTGAATCAGGGTAAACATTTAAACATAGACTTTAATTTTGCGCACAAGGTGCATTAATTACACAATTGGTGTCCGTTTCACTCATGCATCGGAAGACACATTTGTGAAAATAAATAGGTTCACCGAATGTGGAGCATCAAATTTATTTGTGCACGTTTGAGTAATGCACAGGAAGAAACCGACTTTGGTCCATCAAAATTTTAATAGCGGTGCATGTTTAATGAATCTTAGCACTGAGCAGTACCCAAACTACAAACACAAGCAGACCATACGTTCACCCACTGATGAACAAATTTCAAATTTCGATGTCCGATATAAACGTGTGCTCATTGATGGGCAAATATATAAAGGGTCAACTTTTGTACATACATGTACCTATAGACCAACATAAAATATACAAGCTGTGCAAGTTTACTATAGATGCACCTATTTTCAACTCCTGTTTACGTGAAAAACTATTGTTCAATTATGTACATACTTGCACCAATACAAATTGGGTCACATATAATGTTGGACGTGCATCCATCCATCTTCAAACATACGTGCATCAATCAACACACAAAACAACCATTGCACGAAAAAATAATAAAAAAGGAAAATATTTCAACTGGTCATTGAACGATAAATTGGCCAAATCAAGTACGAGTAGCAGAAAGTAGAATAAAAGCTTGAACAAATTTATTAAATTTCCCATGGTTTTCGAAATAATTCACCGACTTGAACATCAACAAAAAACATAAAACCAAATTCCTTTTATGCACCATTTAACAGCTACAAAAAAACCATAGTCGGAAATTCCAAAATCGGACTCGTACTTACCAGATTTTGTCGACGTTGGTCTGGTTTTCTTTCTTCTACTGATGGTAGCATCTTTTGAGAGTTGAGTTGTCTTCGATGTTTGAGACATTCTCCTTTTTTATTGCAGAAACTTCGGTGGTGGATTGAAAGTAAAACACAGAATAAATTGTGGAGATGGAACGATAAATCGATTGTAAGAAAAAAAAAATTTTGAAATTTCTTTTCTATTCGTCAAGATAAGGTTTAAACCAAGGTGTATATTCGGCCTTTACCTATAAAATGGACTTAAACGGTTTCATATTTGTTTTTGGGAGATTATGGTGAATTATTGTTCTCTACATGGTACCAATCCAAAATTTCCCTGGGAAGAATATATCATTACTCATTAGAGTATTGTCCAGGTTGAGATGTCACATGGCACCATTGTAAGACGTCGAAGTTGTCTTCCGTTACAAATTGATAATTCAGATAAATTTACAACTCAGTCGGCGTGCTAGTAGAAGGTCCTTTTTCCTTAAGTTTTTTCCTGCCCAGCATCCTAAGCAAATTGATGCCCCCACCTTTAGATTGAGCTTGGGGTTGTTCTTCAACATGCCTTTGTTGCGATGATTCACTTGCCTGTTGATTATAATACAATTGAAACTTATTTTGGAGAGATTGCATTGTAGACGTCTTTTGATTGTCAACAACCTTCCCCAAAAATTTAGCATAATATTCAAAAAATATCTCAAATGAAGATAAACATTGACTAAGATCTAGCAATGTTGCGATGCAGTGCACGTATGAGATTTGTTCCCAATACTTTATAAATTTAGTTTCCATTGCACTAACAGAAGCATGCAAGTCATAGTCATATCTAAATTCTATAAACTTATCAAACATATTAAATACTAAAGGAAGAAAATAAACGGAAGTTGGATAAGTAACACCGGAGAAGCGTTCCGTCGCTTCTTTGAAAGTACCTAACATTGATACACAATTTTCAACAAATTCCCAATCCCCATTAGTCAAATAAATACTTTCATTGATATCAGGCATTTGATATGAATTATAGAATGGAGTTAAAATATTTTTGTAAGGTAACATAGCATTCAACATATTGTACAACGAATTCCACCTAGTTTCTGTTGGTGATGGAAAAAAGAAGATGCTTTAAACCATTAGATAAACATAATTATTTCCAATCGCGCTTAACACGGCTCGTGCGTAACCATTTAGTGCAGTATTTTATTTTCTCAATACATGCTGAGTGATTGTACTCATAACCAACTTTAACAGCCAAATTAATCACATACATGCACATCTAACATGAAAAAAACACCATCAAGCATTGGTTTCAGATAAGTATTTAAATCACGCATCACAACATTGTTATTCGCAGCGTTGTCTAATGTGATTGAAAAAACCTCATCCTGAATTCCATAATGTCTACAAGTGTTGAATACACATTTAGCAATTACATAAACAATATGTGCAAAATCTAACCCATCTAAAGACAAAATCCGTTTTTGCATACACCAATTAGCATCAATCCAATGACAAGTGACAAAAATATATGAATCCGAATTTACATTTGCCCAAATATCGATTGTTAAGCTAACCCTACAAGGCACACTAGAAAGATGTTGAACTAATGTTTCTATATTCAACAAATACGTCCATACAATTTTTTTTAGTGTGTGCCTGGAAATATGTTTAAACATGGGTTGTATAGACGAAGCAAATTCAATAAAACCAGCATGTTCAGCTTGTATAAAAGGTAGTTCACATCTAATCACATATCTAACAAGTGACCTACAGTTAATTTCAGTAGTTAAAATAAAATTCGTGCCAGTGAGAACAATAATTTGTGCTTGTGTTGCTTTCCGACCTAATGGTTGTAATGTTGTTTGATAGGGTTGATTATTACGCGTATTTAAGTCTTGATTTGTATATATATTCGTGTAAATTCCGTGAAGATGTTATGCTTTTTGGTAGTTATTTGCTTGTTTCAGGAATTTAGGTGGAATAGGGAAGAATTGAGCTACAAGGAAGAAAACGGATCAAATAAAGCCAATAAATGAAGATTTTGATTTCTGGAAATCTCGATCGATCGGAACAAGCTTCTCGATCGATCGAGCGAGGTAGAGGTTCTGGCCAACAACGAATTTGAATTCTCGATCGATCGAGAGAGGCAGAGAAGTTAAGACTCGAACGCTGAAGGCGCTCGATCGATCGAGACGCAGATTTTTCTGAAAATAAAACTCTTGATTTGGTCTGATTTTATGGAAACAATTCCATATCTCCCCCCCTCTATAAATAAGGAAAAGAGGCACGGAAATTTCATCCCATATTCTGAAGAATAATCAGACCTAAATTATTCTTAGCCGCCTTTCATCCTCCCGGAACAAGAGAAGGTCGAAGAATCCTTTGAAGTGCAAGGAAGGAAGCGAGAGAAGAAAGATCGTTCAACGCACGGAGTCCTCCTAGGTTTATCGTATTTCTAAACTCTAGATTAATTTGATTTTCATATTTAGTTGATGTTTTTGAGGTTGAGAAACAATTGAACATCTATTTGAATTTGATTTGAATTTAATATGGTTTATTCTATCAATTCTAAGTGATTTTGTGTTTGAATCTTTGATTTGGTTGTGTTTAAGTGAATCAATATCTTTTGTTCATGAATTATATGCTCCATGATATCAAAGCCTAGCTACATTTGATTGAACTTGTGAATTGCAATTGAGATCGAGAGATAAAATTGTAATACGCTCAAATAATTCATGTTGTATGTTTAAGATTTAGATCGAGAGATTAAATCACATACGTGGTCAATTTAAATTGAACGATTTAAAGAATAACGGTTTTCATAGAGATTTATTCGGTAGTAAATTGGTATTAGTGAACGAGAGTTACTAGTGTCAATTTACTGCTAGTTTCAACACAGCTCGAGAGAGTGTATTGATTATATTCGGAAACCCGTCACCTTAAGAATTGATTGTTAAGAAGTTGTTTTAACAAACCAATCATTGACAATGCACAATTGAACAAACATCTTGATAGATTTCTCGAGCGGAATTCCTTCGCATCTTCAAAGGAATTGTGTTAGTTTTGAGTTTTTAATTCTTTAGTATAATTCGTTAATTAATCATCTTTTTCGTAGGTTAAATATAATTTAACTAATTTTATTTGGTACGTATACGTTAGTCCCTGTGGGTTCAACATCCTTTCTTATATAACACTATACTAAAACTTGACACCGTGCACTTGCGGTAGAATCGCTACACTGGGAAATAATTGTTTAAAAAAATAAGCGATCAATGTTTCATCAAAATTATGTTTTTTTACTAAGTGTTTTTAAATGTTCCGGTGCCTCCACTGGAACCACCAGCTTTATATGAATATTGCATTTTACATAATTTACATATTGCAACAGATTCATTAGTACCTTCGTTTTTGAGCGAGTTCAAAGTGATCCCATATCTTACTTCTTCACGAGTCGGTTGTCTACTCGCTGTTGTAGTGGCTCCGGATGACTCCACTTGTTGTCTCTATTGGGCTTGGGCAGCAGGAGGTTCGACAGGTTGTTCGGGTTGTTGTGGTTCGACATTCATAGAGGAACCACCAACATTGAGGTCAGCAAAAAAATCATAACTTTCATTTAACTCAGGTATTGGCATAGGCAAATTCATTGCCGAAGATGAACTCAGTGATAGACGACCCGGGACGAGACCCCGACTACGACCAGCGCCGCTGCTAGATGAAGATGCCATTATTATATAAGTAAATTGTAGATAGCACAATTGAGAGGAAAATATGAGATTGAAGTATACAACTTTGCAAATTGCAAGAATGAATTGTAAGGTTATAAAAAAAAATCACAAATATTTATAGATTTTTAAAAAAAAAATTAAAAAATGAACGCTGAGCCGTTGCCATGCTGACAACCACAACACACTTTTTATTTTTTTATTTTTAAATCAACCGGTTCCGGAACCGGTAGCATCGAAACCGGCGATGCTACCGGTTTGGTTCCCGGGAACCGCTCCGGACCGCTTTGTTACCGGTTCCGGGGCGAACAGGAACCAGTTAGTCCGATTTCGGTTTCGTACCGGACTGACCTGTCCGATTTCGGGCCAGGTCCGGATTGACCCGGCCCGATAAGCACCCTAGTTAGGAGTGTATATCTACAAGAAGACGTGGGTACTAGAATTGTAATTTCAAGTTGTATCAATGTCTTGGTTTTATTTGTTTTTTTCATACTCCATAGAATTTAATGGAGAATATAGATCTATATCATTTCCATTTCAATCGATATAATTGACTTTTGAGTAGTTAAGTTTCGAAACTGTCGAATCACTTAAATGGTTTATTAACCCCCGTTTCGACTGTTTTTCTAGTATTTCAATCCTAATAAATAAGCATCTAAAATACGGAGCTCCCAGACTTAGCACAAAAATATTTAGCCACAACTGTAAAAAAACAAGTATCTTAAATATGTGATCGAATTAATTTTAGTCTCTCACTTTTCGCCCTCATCAGTTGACATCAATACATCTAAAATAAATCGATCTTATTCCCACAGCCTCTTTTCCCTTACAAATATAATAGAAGTAAAGTGGATCTCATCCAAGTAATTTCATTTTCGGTTCCAAATTATCTCAGATAACTAATTTGATCTCCCACTTACAAAATAATCAATATAGACCGAACAGTCAATTCTGACCTACAACTTTTCACACCAATCAATTTACTCCCAATATCTTCGGACTAATCGGATTGGTTGTCACCATTGTTCTATTTGGGACAGACTCGAGTTCGAGTCCTGTTAAAAACATTTGACCCTCCCCAAAGCTAAAAATTGAATTTCTGAATCCAAATCAGCAAAAATATAATATGCTCTACATGAGATTTTAAGCATTTTATTTATCAAAAGTAGGTTTACACTTTTTATTATATGCAATATGCAATTGAGAGATCTACACCTAACAATAATGCAACCAGCCTCGCTCCATCCAAAAACAAAAAAGATTCCCACTTTTTTCTAATCTTCCACCTCAAAAGTAATGACGCGTTTAATTTTTTAATGGCATCAGACATATTGTACAAACCAATAATATTAAAGTAATCCCACCATTAATATAGAATTAGTAATTCATTTTCAAGATCCACTTTTTCTAAAATAATATAATATTTGGAGTGTAGGTCTCGAACTCGAAAAATTCAATCAACTTGAGTTGACCACATTAGGCCAGTTTGATACTCAAATGGTGTTTGTAATAGTTATTCAAAATATTTCAATATTATTTTTGTTTAAAGTTGTAAAATGTTGTTTATAAACAAAATCATTAGGTGTTTGATATTAAAAATAAATAAAACAAGAATTTAATCGACTTGTACTTTATTACAAAATTGCCGGTGTTAAAATTAAAGCAATAAGAAGCATATCATGACTTGTTTATCTGTTTCTGACAGTTACTTGTTTTTTTTTTTTTTGCGAAACAAACACTCAAATTTTTTTTTTTCGCTTTTAATAATATAGCCGTGATGTTTATCTTCACTATAGAAGTAAAAAAAAAAAGGATTTCTACATATCATTTTGTCTAAAACAACTATTTTTATCAGCTATATACCAAAGAAAAAACCTTCATAGAAGCAGAAAATAGATAAACACATTTCCAAAATAATTGCAAATATCACCTCAATAAAACATTCTGCTTTTACTTTTAATTTTAACGAAAATTTTATATATTGTTTAATAAAATAAAATTCTAAACTTTCAAATTTTATTTCATCCAAATAAACCCGATAAAAAGAGTTTGCTCCAATAACACGGAATATATGGAATGAGAGGGCAAAGTACAATTTAATTCCCTGTAAAACTAGAAGGTCTCTTATGAATAAATAAAGGTCAAAACAACTCGCTCGAATTTCGGATATAAAGCAAGTTACCTCACTGTAAAACTAGAAATTATTAATTTAGCTCCCTGTTTATAAATAAGAGCCAAACACACATCCATCTACTTTCGAAATAAAACATTTTATCTCAATGTAAAATTAAAAAACGTAATTTACCTTACTGCGAAAAAAATGGGCCAAAACACATCACTCTAAGCAAAAATTTGGTAAAAATTTATACCCAACATTTTAAGTATTTTGTAAAAAAAATTAATCAAAAATTTAAAGCTTAGGATAAAACACGAACATATTAAACTAGCGATTTAAAGTGGTAATTTTTTTGTTATTTTGTATTATATTTATATATTTTTAATAAAAAAATCATGAAGTGACATTTTATATATATTATGAATACACCAACACGTTTTTATATTTATTTTGAAGGAAAATAGTTTTGCTTAAGAGATTGAAAGTTAGTAAATTAGTAGACTACTTTTTTTTTAAATAAATCATAAATGTTAGAAAAAGAAATATTGATTCTAACAAATAAATGTTATTTATAAAATTTATTGTTTACATTTTTTCGTAAAAAACGAAATGTGCAGAAAATAATGTTAATATTATAAAATTTATGAAAATATATTAATATTTTTTTAAAAAAAATCTTACTTTTAATATATTTCGTATTAAGGAGGTAAATTATCCCTTTTAAATTTTCAAGGGAGGTAAAATGCTTTATTTTTGAAAGTGTATACAGAGATGTTTGGACCCTTATTTAGTTAGGTAAATTTCTTCTTTCTAGTTTTAGAATGAGATAAATTGCATTATATCTGAAATTAGAGTGAAATGTTTTGACCCTTACTTATTCACAGATAAATAATTATTTCCTAATTTTAAGTAAATTGCATTTTACCAGAGTATGAGATGAAATCAAAGCAAGAAAAAGGGTCAAGACAATGCTTTTTTGATATGTGATATTAATCATATTTAAAATAAAAAAACTTGTTTTTGACAAGTTTATGCTTATAATGTTTAGATACCGTTTTGTTTGAATGATGTTATAAGTAATATAAATATTAAAAATTATGAAATGATTGAAAAAATAATGTGTGATAAGCTATATGAAGTTTGGTTTGAGAATAAGATGGTTGATAAAATTTATTGTTTGGTATAATGTCTAAAATATCCTCAGTATTATAATAATAATAATTTAATATTATTATTTTATTATATATTATTATTATTATATTATAATTTAATAATAATACAAATTATTTTTATTTTTATTAAAAAAAGGTTGGAATGATATATATGTCATTTTATTAAAAAATGAGATTAGAATGTGATAAATAGGATAGGATAATTCTTTTTAAACTCTCAAACAATATGAGACTAATTTTTTATCCAAATATTAATAAATTCATCTCCTAAACCAAACACACCCTTAGTGTTTGATTCCGAGGCCACGTGCTTTTCAAAAAAATTGCTCAGAATCATGGCTCCTTCGTTTAAAATGGATCTTGTAATATATGGTTACTCACTCTAAAACTGTTGAATCTCTCATATTTCACACCCCCTAAAATGGCTGCCCGCTCCCCCTTTCACCACACTTTCAACACTCCCACTCAACGCACTAGATTCGACACCACTAGAGCTCAACCCATGAGCATTAAACCTGGAAGAAGAACCAAACCCGTCATTACCAGCGCCACTCTACGCGCCGCTGTTATCGGCGGCGGCCCTGCTGGGTCCTCCGCTGCAGAAGCTCTGGCAGCTGGTGGAATCGAGACTTTCCTCTTCGAACGCAGCCCTGAAGCCGCAAAGCCCTGCGGCGGAGCAATCCCACTCTGTATGCTTGATGAGTTCTCCATCCCATCTAACCTTATTGACCGTAAAGTGACCCAAATGAAAATCGTGTCGCCCTCAAACCTCACTGTCGACTTCGGGAAAACTCTGAAGCCCGATGAGTTCATCTCCATGGTCCGCCGTGAAGTGCTTGATAGTTTCTTACGCAGCCGTGCAGTGGACTGCGGCGCCACCTTGGTCAAAGCCCTCGTCACGAATATAGACATGCCCGGGTCGGAAAAAGACCCCTATCTAATCCACTACAATTCAAACAATAGCAAGAACACGCTCTCCGTAGACGTCATAATCGGAGCAGACGGCGCCAACAGCAAGGTTGCGAAGTCAATGAGAGCAGGAAACTACACTTGCGCCATCGCTTTTCAAGAAAGGATCAAACTGCCGGAAGACCGGATGAGATACTACGAAAATTTAGCAGAGATGTACGTGGGAAACGACGTCTCACCCGATTTCTACGCGTGGGTCTTCCCCAAATGCGACCACGTAGCAGTAGGCACAGGCACTGTTTGTTCTAAACAAAACATCAAACAGTTTCAGGCTGCTATAAGAAAAAGGGTGAAACCAAAAATCGAAGGAGGAAAAACAATCAAAGTAGAAGCTCACCCAATCCCAGAGCACCCACGTCCAATAAGGGTCCGTGGAAGGGTGGCACTAGTAGGAGACGCCGCCGGATATGTCACAAAATGCTCCGGAGAAGGAATTTACTTTGCGGCAAAAAGCGGGAAGATATGCGGAGAAGCAATTGTCCGGGCATCAGAAAATGGAAAAAAGATTATTGATGAGCGGGATTTGAGGATGGAATATCTGAGAAAATGGGACGACGAGTATTTCACCACGTTCAAGTTTCTGGACATTCTGCAGAAGGTGTTTTATGGGAATGATGCGGGGAGAGAGGCGCTGGTAGAGATGTGTGGGGATGAATATGTGCAGAGGATGACATTCGATAGCTATTTGTACAAGAAACTGGCGAAGGGGAATGCGTGGAAGGATGTAAAAATGGCGGCGAACACCATTAGCAGCCTTGTTCGGTGCAGTATCGTTGGAAGACAGATGGATGCATATCGTAATCGACTTTCTGTAGGAGAAATTTAAATAATTTTGTTTTTAATTTTTCTTCCATAATAATATTTTCTTGTTTTCTTTGAAGAACAAGCAAATTAGATATGTATTTAAGTTGTGTTTTTAATTGTTTATCGAATATTTTGTTTTTGTTTAAAGTTAAAAAGATTATTTTTAAGTAAAAATATTGAATTTTTTTTATTGAAGTAAAAAAATAGCTTACTTAACTTCAATTAATTACAAAATTATCAACATTCAACTTAAAACATCCAAAATATCTCATTACTTAATTTCTTTACTTTTGTTTTTACCTGTGTTTTAGAGAAATAATAGCATAAGTAAGAAATCAAATACCCAAAATCTATATTTCACGTTTGAAAATTAATGAGCACTTCTGTTGGAACCGAAGATGGGGGTGAATGAGGTTCCTTGACTACTTTAGCGATTTTAAAGTGATTTTGCAAATAGTCGAGTCTGCGCTGCGGAAGACTTGATGTCAATCGAAACCAAAACAATAAGAAGCAATAATGTAAATGCGTAAAGTAAATAAAGCAATAAATAAAACAAGTATTTGTTATAGAAGTTCAGCGATGAATCGCCTACGTCTCCTCTTCCCGGTTAGAAAACGTCCAACGAGGTTCCACTAGAACAACTTCGATCTTGGCCTTGAGGGCTCCAAGTTAGCCACAAACAAACTCTTCCCGAGTCACACACTGTTCACGAGTCTTCTTGGCCTTAAGAGCTCCAAGGATAGCCACAAACATGCACCAACTCCACTTGTTGATGACTTATACAATTTTCAACTTGCGTCGGTGTTGGAGGACCTTACAATGATTCAAATAACACCTTCACGGTGTAACCAAATGAAGAACAAAAGCTCTCACATAAGAAATGAATTACAAACTCTCAATACAACACAAATGTATGAAGTTTGCAGTGCTAGATTGAATTTAATTGAATAAAGCTTTCTTGTATTGTATCCTCTTGTTTCTTGTCATAAACTTGAGCTCAATTGTCCATATTTATAGTGTGGGAGGCTCCCAAGGGTTAAACTAGCCGTTTAGACCGTTAGTAGCAATTTTTGACCAAACCTGCACCCCCATCGTCTCGGGCGTTCACCACATCGCCTCAGACGACCTTCAGATCGCCTCAATCGTTCTCCCCATCGTCTAGGGCGATCCTCAATAAAAAAAACAAGGCCATGTGGCGAGATTGACATCACCTGGGGTGAATTAGCATCGCCTGGTCGCCTGAGGTGATGGCTCGGATCGCCTGAAAGTATCTGCGCAGATTTTGTCTCCAACTTTGCACTTTTAGACCATCTTATGTTCGTTTCTGGAAAAAAGTTGTGATGCCCGGGGATTAATTAATCCCAGAGTGGTAATGATCCTTAATGGATTTTAATTGTGGTAATTATGAATTAATTGGGGTGGTGGGACACCCGAGAGTGTTAAAGCAGGTATTTGGGATCGTTGGACCCAAAGGTTGAGTTGTATTCTCATCGTGGTGAAAAACCTTGGAATTGGGTTTTTGGTGGTATCTGAGGTCCGGGGTACTTTGTATTGGGGCTGGTATTGGAAGTTGTGATTGTGTGAGACCCCAAGATCTCAAGATACTAATAGGTGCGATTAAGAGAACTAAAACATTCATAAGAATAAATCAGAGTAATGAGTCATGTTGATTATCCTGAGCTTAAGGGATACAGTACCAAAAGTTTCTAAAAGGAATTTCGCAAATTCCTACAAAAGGTGCTACATTATAGTCTTAGTCTACCACATGTAGAAGCTATATAAAATTTTCTCAACAATGCAGCTAATCCTGTAGTTCTCCTTACAGCTCAGCTTCTCAACCCCGACCCCGGTTCTCGTCATCAAAAGCACCTACAAAGACAACCCCCAATACATGAGCATAACACAATTCATATTCAACATAATATGAAAATAAGGCGTAAATGCACAAACACAAGATACAAATCACTTCCTGTATTCCCATCGCATTTACGATGCCCATCGGTTGTCCCTGTACCATAATTCATTATATAAATCACATTATATGAATGTATGGTTTCACAAATGAATGTCATGACATTTCCTCATTTTCTTTAGTCAGTCATCATCAGTTATTTTTAATGCTTCTTCGCTTTCATAATCTCACAATAAGCGGTATCTCATCCTCGCTTCTTCATACTAGCGGTATCTCATCCTCGCTCAGTATGGTATAAACCCGCCTCCATGTGCAAGCGAGCCTCCCCCCTCCCGCTCCACATTTTTAGCGGTAAAGCGTAAGCATTAATCCCTTAACTGTGATTGCCCTGACTAGTGGAATACATCTCTTTATCCCACATCACAATATGCAACAACAATGCATAATATGCAACAACAATGCATAATAACATGTATCAACTCATAATGCATCACATTGCATTTCATCACGTGTCACACAGACAAACATAAATACATGTTACCGTTGGGATGCCCGTACGTCGCTTACGTACCTTTCCAAAAAGTAGTGTGTGGTGAGACTCTATGCCCTGCGTTGTGTAGCCGTCTGTGAAGGCTCTACACCAGTGTACAACACAATATTAGATGTCTCATTACAATCCAATATCAAAATTTAACAAAATATAACAATTTATATTTTTTTTCAACATTCTGGGCCTCTCGATCGATCGGCCCCTCTTCCCGATCGATCGAGAAGACGCTTAAAATCAAAATCAAGATTCTGCCTCGCTCGATCGATCGAGATGAAGTGTCGATCGATCGAGATGCTCTGTTCGAGAAATACCAACCCAGAATTTTCGAACACCTATATTTACACCCTTCGATCTAGCATAAAACATACACCAAATGTTTAAACACTCATGCTAGCAAATAGAACACATTCCCCTGAGTGTATTCATACCAAAATTGTACCCCAACCACAAACCCTCATGTATTAAAATTACCCATGAACATCAGTACTCATCCAACATTTTCTGAAAACAGGGCATTGTTTTCCTGCCCAGATTTTTGAGTACACACTTTCAAGCAATGAAATCTACCACATAAGTCATGCAATTTGCTCGAATAAAAATGTCAAGGGTTTCACCAAACTACCATGCATATTTTCACATCGAAGGTTCACTCAAAAACCCTTCTAACATGCATAATACCACCCCTTCAATATCACTCCCAGATCACATATTTCCAGAAAAACAGGGAAAAACATCTACCCAGATTTTCGAACACCCTACTTTACATGCATAAATCTCCCACATAAAACATGTAATGTGCTCAAGGAAAAATACTGGAAGCTTCATAAAAACACCATAAATGAACATGAATCGAAGGTTTAACAAAACCTAAACTAACATGCCATTTTTCACACTAAACAAAGTATGAACTCAACAACATATTTTACAAACCCAGAAATGGTTTCTCACCCCTTTTTGGCTCCGATTTTTGCAAGCTTCCAGGCAACAAAAATGGTTGAACTCCTTCTTTTCTCTCTTATCAGGTGTTGGACGATTTTGGTGTGGAAGGAGGAGTGATTTCAGACTTGGTGAGGTGGAGTGGGAGATGGGGAAAAGGGTATGGGCAAGCTGCAGCTGGCAGCAGGGTATGGGTCAAGGGGGGTGGTTTGTGGTGGGTTTATGTGATGTGTTATGTTTTGGTCCCGGTATTTCGCACGATGTATTAAAATATCCTCACATGATATTTTATAGTATTTTCTCAATAAAATACTTCAATTCCCATTTAAAATATACTTTACCAAAACGATTAACACACACCCCAATTAAACATGCCACAACCCCAAAATCCCAATATATAACACATGTACCCTCTCATGCATCTCCCAACATTATTAATTCAACACATTAATATCATAATTTTCACAACAATGATTAATGTTTAAATAACACTTAATCATTTCGGGGATATCACAATACTCCCCTACTTATAGGATTTCGCCCTCGAAATCAGCATGCACTTACCCAATGTAAATAAAACAATACATAAACGCATACCAGAAAATAGCTCTGGGTAGTGCTGCACCATGTGTCGCTCCGTCTCCCACGTGGCCTCCTCGACACCCCTACGATCCCACTGAACTTTGACCATAGGTATAACTTTGTTTCTCAGTCTGCGATCTGCCCTATCCAAAATCCTGATAGGCCGCTCCACATAGGAAACATCGGACTCAATCTGAACCTCAGAAGGCTGTAACACATGTGAAGGATCCGGTTCATACTTCCTCAGCATAGACACATGGAATACATCGTGTATACCAGACAGAGAAGGCGGTAAAGCCAAACGGTACGCCAGAGTACCAACACGCTGTAAGATCTCATACGGCCCCACATATCTAGGAGACAACTTCCCCCGCATACCAAACCGTACCACACCCCTGAAGGGTGAGATCTTCAGAAAAACTCTGTCGCCCAACTGAAACTCCAACGGTCTCCGCCGCTGATTGGCATATGCTGCCTGTCTATCCTGAGCTGCCTTCATCTTTCGTCTGATAACCTTAACTTTCTCTTCCATTTCTTGAACCAACTCTGGTCCTCCAACCGACTTACGGTCCAAGTCATCCCAACACAAGGGTGACCTACAACGCCTACCATAGAGGGCCTCGAAAGGAGCCATCTGTATACTTGCCTGGTAGCTGTTGTTGTAAGAGAACTCTACCAAGGCTATCAAATCCTGCCATGATATGTCGAACTCTAACACACAAGCTCTCAACATATCCTCGAGCGTCTGTATCGTACGCTCAGTCTGTCCGTCCGTCTGAGGGTGATAGGCTGTGCTCAGCCTCAACTCTGTACCTAGAGCTGTCTGCAGACCTTCCCAAAAGTGAGATGTGAACCGTGGATCTCGATCAGACACTATCGAAACAGGAATCCCGTGTAGTCTCACTATATCTCTGACATATAACTGTGCCATCCTCAAGTGCGTATATGTCATACAGTAAGGAATGAAATGAGCCACTTTAGTCAATCTGTCCACGACTACCCAGATGGCATCAAAACCCGAAACAGTCCTCGGTAAGTGGGTCACGAAATCCATAGACACGTGCTGCCACTTCCACTCGGGTATCTCCAAACTCCTTAGTTCACCTCCCGGCCTCTGCCTCTCAGCCTTCACCTGCTGACAAATCAAACAGCGCTTGACAAATGAGGTGACATCTTGTTTCATACGCCTCCACCAGAACTGGTTGCGTAGATCCTTATACATCTTCTTCCCGCCTGGGTGAACACTCATCCTGCTGCAATGAGCTCGCTGTAAGATACCCTGGCGCAACTCGGGTGTATCTGGAACCACCCATCTGTCGCCAAGTCTCAAAGAACCGTCCTCAGCCACTCTGAATCTCGATGGCTGATCTGAATGGACCACTGACATCCATCTCTGAATCTCTGCATCGGTCCCCTGAGCCTTCCTGATGTGATCATAAATAACCGGCTCAGCTAGCAAGGTCAAAACCTGTACTGGTGAAGTAGACACATCGTAATCGAATCCCAAATGGCAGTAGGAGCCCAACATAGCCGATAGGTACATGGCATCCTCTGCTGTGCTCCTCACCTTCCGACTCAAAGCGTCGGCTGTCAAGTTTGCTTTCCCGGGATGGTATAGGATTTCACAATCATAATCCTTCAATAGATCCATCCAACTCCTCTGTCTCATGTTCAGCTCAGCCTGTGTAAACAAAAACTTCAGGCTCTTGTGATCAGTGAAGATGGTGAATGAGGTACCGTATAAGTAGTGTCGCCATATCTTCAAGGCGAAAACTATAGCTGCCAACTCTAAATCATGGACTGGATACCTCGTCTCATGTGGCTTCAACTGTCTCGAAGCATAAGCCACAACATGCCTGTCCTGCATCAGTACACACCCTAAGCCCTGTAGCGATGCGTCGGTGTAAAGAACAAATCCTTTGTTCTCCTTGGGAATCACTAGAACTGGTGCAGTAGTCAGTCTGTGCTTCAATTCCCTGAAACTCTGCTCACAAGCCTCTGTCCAACAAAAAGGGACTCCCTTCTGAGTCAGCTGTGTAAGTGGCTTGGCGATCTTTGAAAAACCCTCGACGAAACGTCGATAATAGCCAGCCAACCCAAGAAAACTCCGAATCTCACTGACTGAAGTAGGGGTAGACCAATCCATAACTGCCTCTATCTTTCTCGGGTCTACTGATATCCCCTCTCGTGATATGATATGGCCCAAGAATGATACACTGCTCAGCCAGAACTCACACTTGCTGAGTTTGGCGTACAACTGATGATCTCTGAGGATCTGGAGTACTATCCTCAGATGATTGGCATGATCCTCCTCACTCCTTGAATAGACAAGGATGTCATCAATGAATACGATCACAAACTGATCGAGGTACTCCTGAAATACTCGGTTCATCAGGCTCATAAAAACTGCAGGTGCATTTGTCACACCGAAAGGCATCACCAAGAACTCATAGTGTCCATATCGAGTTCTAAAAGCCGTCTTTTGAACATCACCAGCTCTAACCCGCACCTGATGATAGCCTGACCTCAAGTCTATCTTCGAGTACACCTCTGTACCCTGAAGCTGGTCGAACAGATCATCAATCCTCGGAAGTGGATATCTGTTCTTCACTGTAGCCTTGTTCAATTGCCTGTAGTCAATGCACAGACGCATTGATCCATCCTTCTTTTTCACGAACAAGACTGGTGCACCCCAAGGCGATACACTAGGACGAATGTATCCCTTGTCAAGGAGCTCCTGTAACTGTACCTTTAGTTCCCTCAGTTTTGCCGGTGCCATCCTGTATGGGGCACGAGAAATGGCTGATGTCCCCGGTAACAGCTCAATAGCAAACTCAACATCCCTGACAGGCGGAAATCCCGGAATCTCATCTGGGAACATATCAATGAACTCCGCCACAACTGGAATGTCCTCGGCTCTCACTTCCTTTTCCTCAGATACATCCACCGCATAAATGATGTAACCGGTGTGGCCGCGCTCCAATAACCGCGACATCTTAACCGCTGAGATCACTGGAATCCTTGGACGAGAGCCGTCCCCATAAAAAGTCCACTGGAACCCCTGATCAGATAGAAAACGAACAGTCCTCTGCCGACAGTCTACCACAGCTCGGTATCTGCTCAACCCATCAATGCCGATAATACAGTCAAAGTCTGCCATCTCTAACTGAATCAGATCAGCCCTCAGATCATTGCCCTCAAAATAAATGAGGCAATCAGACAACAGCCGATCCGCAATCACATGTTTCCCCGTGGGTGTCGAGACCATGAGAGGCGTGGGTAACAGAGACGAGCACAAGTGGTGTCTCTCCACAAAAGCAACAGACACAAAAGAATGAGAAGCACCTGTATCTACCAAAATAAATGCAGGGTACGTAAATAAATGACACGTACCAGCAATGACCTCCTCTGGGGCTGCCTCAGCCTGCTCCCTAGTCAGTGCATACACCTGACCCTGCGGTGGTCCTACCGCCTGACCTCCCTGCGGTCGAGGCGCAAACTGCTGTCTCGGTGGTGCCCTTCCTGCATCAAATCTTGGCCTATTCGGCCCTGAGTCTGTCTGACTTGCCCGATTGGGGCAGTTCCTAGCTAAGTGGCCCACCTTGCCACAAACATAACAGCCTCGGCAGTCACGTGACAAGTGAAATCCTCCACAGCGGTCACACCTGTCCCCTCCTGCCTTACTCCCCTGTGTAGGTCCTCGATTGCTCTGTTTCTGACTCTGGGATTTCTTCCCGCTAAATCTGGAAGATGATGAGGCTCCACGAGCCTTGAACTGATCCCCTCGTGGTTTCAAACTATCAGCAACAGGCCTCTGTGATGGTACTGAAGGGGGTACAACGTCCTTATACGCTCCCACTGCAATCTCTGCTAACTCTGCCCGTGTCAGGGCGTCATCAAAAGAGTTAGGGTTGTTGGAGATAACCCGGTCAAATAATTCTGGCCTGAGTCCTTTTAGGAAATGCCTCATCTTTGCATGGCTGCTCACAGCAATATGGGGGGACATACCTCAACAGCGAGGAATACTGCAAGGCAAAGTCTGAAACTGACATGTCGCCCTGCTTCAAATTCGTGAACTCGTCCTCCTTCACTTGTCTGGCAGCAGCAGAAAAATACCGGTTAAGAAACCGGGTCCTGAATACAGTCCAGTCTACTATCATGCCCTGAGCTCTCAGCTCCATCACAGTGGTCTTCCACCACATAGAAGGCTTCTTCGCCATCTGAAACTCGGCTAACCTCAACCATGCGGTCCGTGCACAAGGCGCAGTCACAAGTATCTGCTCTATCCGTTCTAGCCACTCTTCGGCTCCTTCTCCAGACTCGGTCCCCTCAAACATGGGTGGACGGAAATTCAGAAACTGTGTTAAACTGAGCTCCCCAGGTAATAATATCTGTGCACTAGGCTCCACTCCCACAGCAGGTGGCGGTAAAGGATTCACATGAGCAACACTAGCATTCATACTGCCCATATCCCCTACCTCTTCATTGAGGTTCTCCGGGTTAATAGCCGCCATGCTGCAACACAAGAGTTAACAACAATACCAAAAGCAGTTCATAGTATAAGCCGTTAGATAACAAGAGTATCATATTCAGAAGCATGTTAGTATAACACTTATACAACAATATGCATCACATGCATAACATGCCCAACAATGAATACCTAGCCAACTTGTCTCTAAAGGCTACCCTTCACTCTTCCCTGGTTATCTAACCACTGCTCTGATACCACTAAATGTGAGACCCCAAGATCTCAAGATACTAATAGGTGCGATTAAGAGAACTAAAACATTCATAAGAATAAATCAGAGTAATGAGTCATGTTGATTATCCTGAGCTTAAGGGATACAGTACCAAAAGTTTCTAAAAGGAATTTCGCAAATTCCTACAAAAGGTGCTACATTATAGTCTTAGTCTACCACATGTAGAAGCTATATAAAATTTTCTCAACAATGCAGCTAATCCTGTAGTTCTCCTTACAGCTCAGCTTCTCAACCCCGACCCCGGTTCTCGTCATCAAAAGCACCTACAAAGACAACCCCCAATACATGAGCATAACACAATTCATATTCAACATAATATGAAAATAAGGCGTAAATGCACAAACACAAGATACAAATCACTTCCTGTATTCCCATCGCATTTACGATGCCCATCGGTTGTCCCTGTACCATAATTCATTATATAAATCACATTATATGAATGTATGGTTTCACAAATGAATGTCATGACATTTCCTCATTTTCTTTAGTCAGTCATCATCAGTTATTTTTAATGCTTCTTTGCTTTCATAATCTCACAATAAGCGGTATCTCATCCTCGCTTCTTCATACTAGCGGTATCTCATCCTCGCTCAGTATGGTATAAACCCGCCTCCATGTGCAAGCGAGCCTCCCCCCCTCCCGCTCCACATTTTTAGCGGTAAAGCGTAAGCATTAATCCCTTAACTGTGATCGCCCTGACTAGTGGAATACATCTCTTTATCCCACATCACAATATGCAACAACAATGCATAATATGCAACAACAATGCATAATAACATGTATCAACTCATAATGCATCACATTGCATTTCATCACGTGTCACACAGACAAACATAAATACATGTTACCGTTGGGATGCCCGTACGTCGCTTACGTACCTTTCCAAAAAGTAGTGTGTGGTGGGACTCTATCCCCTGCGTTGTGTAGCCGTCTGTGAAGGCTCTACACCAGTGTACAACACAATATTAGATGTCTCATTACAATCCAATATCAAAATTTAACAAAATATAACAATTTATATTTTTTTTCAACATTCTGGGCCTCTCGATCGATCGGCCCCTCTTCCCGATCGATCGAGAAGACGCTTAAAATCAAAATCAAGATTCTGCCTCGCTCGATCGATCGAGATGAAGTGTCGATCGATCGAGATGCTCTGTTCGAGAAATACCAACCCAGAATTTTCGAACACCTATATTTACACCCTTCGATCTAGCATAAAACATACACCAAATGTTTAAACACTCATGCTAGCAAATAGAACACATTCCCCTGAGTGTATTCATACCAAAATTGTACCCCAACCACAAACCCTCATGTATTAAAATTACCCATGAACATCAGTACTCATCCAACATTTTCTGAAAACAGGGCATTGTTTTCCTGCCCAGATTTTTGAGTACACACTTTCAAGCAATGAAATCTACCACATAAGTCATGCAATTTGCTCGAATAAAAATGTCAAGGGTTTCACCAAACTACCATGCATATTTTCACATCGAAGGTTCACTCAAAAACCCTTCTAACATGCATAATACCACCCCTTCAATATCACTCCCAGATCACATATTTCCAGAAAAACAGGGAAAAACATCTAACCATTTTCGAACACCCTACTTTACATGCATAAATCTCCCACATAAAACATGTAATGTGCTCAAGGAAAAATACTGGAAGCTTCATAAAAACACCATAAATGAACATGAATCGAAGGTTTAACAAAACCTAAACTAACATGCCATTTTTCACACTAAACAAAGTATGAACTCAACAACATATTTTACAAACCCAGAAATGGTTTCTCACCCCTTTTTGGCTCCGATTTTTGCAAGCTTCCAGGCAACAAAAATGGTTGAACTCCTTCTTTTCTCTCTTATCAGGTGTTGGACGATTTTGGTGTGGAAGGAGGAGTGATTTCAGACTTGGTGAGGTGGAGTGGGAGATGGGGAAAAGGGTATGGGCAAGCTGCAGCTGGCAGCAGGGTATGGGTCAAGGGGGGTGGTTTGTGGTGGGTTTATGTGATGTGTTATGTTTTGGTCCCGGTATTTCGCACGATGTATTAAAATATCCTCACATGATATTTTATAGTATTTTCTCAATAAAATACTTCAATTCCCATTTAAAATATACTTTACCAAAACGATTAACACACACCCCAATTAAACATGCCACAACCCCAAAATCCCAATATATAACACATGTACCCTCTCATGCATCTCCCAACATTATTAATTCAACACAAGAATTAATATCATAATTTTCACAACAATGATTAATGTTTAAATAACACTTAATCATTTCGGGGATATCACAGATTGGAGAGATGATTTTTGAAAACAGATGATTTTTAATGAGTCATGATGTATTTGTGGAGGGCTTGGTATTTGGAGCCTTGGTACTATATATACCAAGTGGACTCGGTGTCACGGGATAACACAAATCATTTCCCTCTCTCTGTCCTCTCATCCACGCCTCTCTCTTTCCCCTCAAACCCTCTTTTCTCCATTTGGTGAAAAATGGCCGGAAGCACGGCTCGGGAGCCGAATTTCTCGAAGACAATAAGGTATTGTTCCTCCCCTCGCTTTTATCTTCAATTTGGTAGTAGTATGGTTGAGTTTTGGGTTGGTTATGGAATTTGGGGTTTTTGGTTAAAATCCAAAGTTGAGTTTTTGGAGTTTTTATTGGTTTTAAATGGAGTATTTGAGGTGTTGAAGGTGTATGTGGTGTTGGTTTTGAGTTTTGGTGTGAAAAACACCATTAAAGCTTGGATTTTTCTGAAACCCGCAGGTCGCGATCGATCGCGGCTTGGTGCCGATCGATCGCGACATGTTACTGATTTTGGGAAGGCGATGTACAGTGCCCGCGATCGATCGCGAGATATCACTGATCGATCGTGAGGAAACAGAAAGAGTTGGCGATCGATCGGCGTTATCAACGATTGATCGCGGCTTTATAATTTTCGGGCAGTGGACTTGCGCGATCGATCGCGGCCCTGTTTTGGTTGATATTTTTGGAATTTTGGAAAATGTCGGGATTTTGGAATCGATGTTTAATTAGCCGATTTCCGCGGTAATGTCTACATTTCTATGGGAATGCTATACTTTTAAAATGAAATTGTTGGAGCCAAAGTTTAATAAGAAAATGGAATACTCGATGGAGTATTTCGTTAACCTTTGTACAACTTAAAATGGAATATTTTGGGTATTATGCATGCTTAGCGGAGTCTTTTAAAATGGTTAATCGTCATGGATTGACGATAGGTTTGGAGGTTGTCAACGTGCTTGGGCACGTGGTTGTATGCTTATATTTGATTGTGAATTATTTATGTGTTAGCACATAATTCATCGGGTCGCGGGACTCAGTCAAGGTTTGGTTCGGGCTACGGAATCATAAGGTACGTATAATGTGATGCCCGGGAATTAATGATGTTAATCCCGAAGTGGTAATGATCCTTAATGGATTTTATTTGTGGCAATTTTGAATAAATTGCGGCGTTTGAACACCCGATGATTGTTAAATCGGGTATTTGGGATCGTTGGATCCAATGGTTGGGATTGTATTCTCACTCGTGGTGAAAAACCTTGGAATTGGGTCTTTGGTGGTATCTGGGGTCCGGGGTACCTTGTATTGGGGCTGGTATGAGAAATGGAGATTGGAGAGATAATTATCGAAAGCAGATGATTTTTTTTAATGAATCATGATGTACTTGTGGAGGTATTGGTATTTTGGAGCCTTGGTGCTATATACCAAATGGACTCGGTATTCCGTCATTATGCGGAATCTCTTCTCTCTCTCCTCTCCCTCACGCCACTCTCTCACCCCAAACCCTCCCCCCTTTCCCTTTGATGAGCAAAATCGATGGAGGCTCATCCTAGGAGCCGGATTTCTCAAAGATAAGTTGGTAATTTTCTTCTCCTCACTTTTAGCTTCAATTTGATTATGGTATTATGTGGTTTGGTTGTGATTTGAGTTGGTTTTGAGTTTTGGAATTTTAAAGAATTTTGGGTTGGTTGGTTTGAGGATTTTTATGGTGTTTATTTTGAGGTTTAATGTTGTATGGGGTGTGAGAATTGTTATATGGGAAGATTTTGCAAGAAAAAATGCCATTTTTGGCTGGAACAGGTCGAGGCGATCGATCCTAGGATGGGGCGATCGATCGCCGTGTCGTTTGTCAAAATTTTGAAGACGATGAACAGTAAGCGATCGACCGCTTCAAAGTGACGACCGATCGCTTCGAGGCAGTAGCTAATTTATACCATGAGGCGATCGATCGCCTGGGAGAAGCGATCGATCGCCAAGGGACATGCGACCGATCACATGTAGGAAGCGATCGATCGCCTGGAGGCAGTGGCCTTATGCACTGAGGGGCGATCGATCGCCTGGTTTGTAGCGATCGATCGCCTAAGCCATTTTGATGGTAAATTATTTTGGGCCGTGTTTTCGATGCATGCCTTGCCCGGGGTCTTTTAAAATGGTTAATCGTCATGGATGACGATATAATTGGGGTTTGTTAGCGTGCTTGGGCACATGGTTGCATGCTTGTGTTTAATTGTGAGTTATTTATGTGTTAGCACATAATTCATCGGGTCGCGGGACTCAGTCAAGGTTTGGTTCGGACTACGGAATCATAAGGTACGTATAACGTACGAACATAACCCTTTTTCATTTTAGCATTGGTTAATGCATGATAAATGGTAATGGCTATTGGTTAATGCATGGCATATGGTATGGCAATAAACAAGTATATAGTGTGAAATGTATGATGCCGCTATGGAGCGAGCAATGGTCGAGATGTTGTCGGAGCGAACATCGGTTATGAATGCCGCTGCTATTGAGCAAGCGAGGAAATGGAACCATTGGTTAGATATTTAGAATATCGGTAATTACTGGATAATGAAATCATGTTATTGATATTGGAATTTGAAAAGGATTAGTTAATCAATGTAATGATTAACTGGCTATTAGGGATTTGATGATTTTGGTTATTTTGAGAACAGGGACAGTACAGGGGATCCCAGTTGAGGATAATGCCATCCAAGGAGTATCTTTTATATTCCGTAGCATTTACATTTTTGTAAATTATGAATTATGTTATTGTGATTATTGGTTTGGTGGTATTGGTATGCTCACCCTGTGTGGGGGCTGTCTCTGTTGGGACAGGTGAATAGGTATATTGATGACTTTTGAGTTGAGCTCGAGCTATGGATTGGAGGTGCTTCCAGGATCGAAGTACCAGTGACGATATTGAGCACCGTGTTTTATACATTTGATACACACATACTTATTTGATTCTCGCATGTGAGCACTATTATGTGTATATGGTATGTATAAGAAGGTAAAGGTCTTTCTCTCTTCATTTATGGGTTGCATGCAATTAATTATTGAATTGCTAAATGAACTGAGAACATGTTAGTGTATTATAATGGTGCATGATATGTATGTGGACTTGGTTAGGGGAAACTAGACATTATATGGAATAATGTAAAGAATTTTATTATTGGCATGATTTGCTATGATGACAAGTGAGTTTTCCCCTACATATATGATTACATGCACTAGATGTTTGGGTTAATACACTAATAACGGGATAAGGGCACTGGGGTCCTTACATTAGTGGTATCAGAACAGTTATTTGCTCTTTGGGCTGTTGAGGGTCTGTAACATGCTGATAGGAATGGGTAGCACATATTTATGCATGATGGTAGTTAGTGTTGTGTGACACAGCTATTTGCTTATGTGCTTTTATGATATGGAATGTGGTATTGCTAACCATGGTGGTTGCAGGATCATATGTAATACGATGAGATGAGATTGATGAGAACGGTTAGCACTTGATATGAAAGTGTTTTAAGAATTTGATGTTGTAGGAAAATCAGGAAATGAGAAACATTATACGCTGTCTAAGGAAAGGAATGGTGGATAACAGACAGTGAATATACGGGTATGATTTCCATATGATTATGAGATTTCAATTGATATTGAGCATGCAAATATATTGCAATTAGAGTCCTGCTACGAGTATATCACCAGCGATGGATCATAATATTAGCCGCTCATATGTCGAAGCGATGGTTAATGCCGTTGTCATATCATAGCGAGGGATATTATCGAGCCGCCGATATAACGTAGTAGGATTTGTGGACTGTTGTGTTAACCTTGATGCATGTGTATGGAAATATCGGTGAGAATATGTGGAATGTGCATCACCTCTTGAGTCCAAAGGACAATGTGCACATGTATGGGGTCACCTCTTGCGCCTACGGGGCATGTGGCACGTGCATGGGAGTACCTCTTGGGCCTGCGGAACAAAGTGATACATTTCTGATTATGCCACTATCATGTCAAAGCGATGATGCCGCTGTCGTGTAGAAGCGATGGTAAATGCCGCTCACGTCGAAGCGATGATGCCGCTGTCATGTCGAAGCGATGATGCCGCTGTTGTGTCAAAGCGATGATACATGACGCTGTCACGTCGAAGCGATGATGTCGTTGTCATGATGTAGCGATGCGATCGGGAACAAAGTGCTGCATTTAATGTGAGCCACCTCTTGGGTCCGAAAGGAACAAAGTGCTACATGAATGTGAGTACCTCTTGAGTCCACGATTATGCCGCTGATTTTATGGCGATGGTTCTTGCCGCCGATTGTATAGCGATGGTTTATGCCGCTGATTATGTGGCGATGGTTCTTGTCGCCGATTGTATAGCGATGGTTTATGCCGTTGATTTTATGGCGATGGTTCTTGCCGCCGATTGTATAGCGATGGTTTATGCCGCTGATTATGTGGCAATGGTTCTTGCCACCGATTGTATAGCGATGGTTTATGCCGCTGATTATTAGCGATGGTTTATGCCACGGGGTATTCATCGCGATGGTTCATTTCGCTATTCTATTGGCGATGGTTCATGCCGCCAGGTATTATATAGAGATGGTGCATTCCACTATTCTATTGGCGATGGTTCATACCACCGGGTATTATATAGCGATGGTGCATTCCGCTATTCTATTGGCGATGGTTCATGCCGCAGGGTATTACATAGCGATGGTGCATTCCGCTACGTCTATGTCGATGGTTCATACCGTCGGATATCTATAGCGATGATCTATTCCGCTGATTCTATAGCGAGGGTTTGTGCCGCTGGTCCTATGGCGATGTTTTATGCCGCTGATTTTATATAACGAGGGCTCATACCGCTGATTTTATAGCTCAGGATTGTGCCTCCTTTGAGTGATGGATGCTGATTACGTATCACTGCTGGGCGAGGAATACGGGTATGCCGCTATCTTGTTAGCGATGAGGTATGGTATATTACTGTTTTAATAGCATTATTATGGATGTCATGCATTGATATACATATACCGTCACGTGTTTGACGATGAGATTAAGGATGTCGTGTATCGACATATACCGTCACGTGTTTGACGATGAGATTGTGGATGTCATATGTTGACATGTACCGTCATGGGATGACGATGACATTGTGGATGCTTATATAGATGTGTAGCGTCATTTTGATGAATAATACGTCTGGGTGTATGTATTTCGTCATATGGTTTGAGTGCCGATGATGAGCACCAGGTGGTGTCTACGTCACCGGTTGACAAGACCATAATGCTGAGCAGGTTTGCTCGATGAATTATTGGATGCACTGTACCGGTGAGAGTACCGCATCATGCATGTGAGGTAAATATTTTATGAGTAGTGATACCTTTGGGTATACTCGTTGGGATGACTATGGCCAAGTGGTTAGTTATAGGAGTAGTTATTGAGGGAACTACCCGCTTTTATCGATGTGACATGTGGTGGACATGGTCCCACCCACACATGAGAGTGTGGAATAAGTACTAATGGATTAGGATTGCATCATGGTTGAGCAAGGACATCGGAATGTCCGTTGTATATTAGTATTAGAGAAATATTGGGTGATGACCCACTACTCTAATTGATAGTACTGTATGATGTACTGGGAGTGGAACGTATGATACGTTGGTAGGTTTGGTATAAACCTAAGGAGGCAGCGATCTGCTAGCCAGGTATTGTTGCAGTGCTATAGTGTGCTTGTGATAGCTGTTATACAGCTCGTTGGAACCGAGTTTGGTAAATGGTATGATGATACGATGAGCGTCTATAGTGGACACTTGTAGTCACTATGTGGCATGAGGTTTGGGTCAGGCAATACCTCACAGGACATTTATACGTCAAATACTTTGAGGGACTTGTACTGGGACAACTCAATTTTGTTGGAGTACCAACGTGAGTGTCAACAAGTCGTTGTTAGCCCTGGTTGAGCATCCTTGCATATGGAACACAATGGGGGACACAATCTGAAGTGTGGGATATAGTCAGTGGAGTGACACTACTATGTTAATTGTATCTCTTGAAGAAATTTGAAAACACTGTCATGGAGACATCTAGTAATGGTTGAGGGTTGATTGTGAACCAACCATGGTAAGCATTACTAGTGTTAGACTAGGTAATGGCTTTATATTTTCGGTGAGACGTGCGAGGAAGCGTCTCTGGGGAGATGCTCAAGGTTGTGTAATACTATGGTATTAGTACGAAGCATTGTTAGAATGAGTATACGTTGGGTATACGATTTCGTTTTGGTAATAGTGGCATTGATGCACTATACTGGACCAGTTGTGTAATTGTTGGCTCCGGGATATACGTATTTTGGTATAAATATGTCCAGTCTTCCGAACGGTGGTTCGAGGTTGGAGGGTCATGGTTCATGGAATTTTCCTTGAAAGGAAGGCGGTATTCATATACCTATTGTGAGTCTTTGGAAGATTCGTTGAACTGGTTTGTATGGTGTTGATGTTGGAATCACACTGTCGGTCGTTGTTTGTCAATTATCATTCTCCGTTGGGTGAGAACTGAGGATTGACGGTTGAGATTGGGACTATTGGGTATGATTGGTGATACCCGAGTCGATTGCAGTGAGTATGCAGGTAATATTGATGCTTAGGCATGTATGCCGGTGTGTGTATACGAATGCCAGCATTTTCTTGGTACTCGTTGAGCATCGGGTTAGTATGCTTTGACGAATGAATCTCCGGTGAGAGATTGTGGCACCTTGAGATTGGTAATCTCAATGACACGATGTATTCTGAAGAATGTCGTGAGGTCTGGTTGACTCCCTTGAGGAGGGATTGTCGTGTGTTGAGGCCATGGTAATTAATTTCCGAGTAAGTCGATAGCCTCCCCGTGTTAGGATTGTTGAATCCTTGGGTAAACGAGGGATGGTCATGATTCGGATTTGTTAGGTGTCGTGGTTGACACGTGTGGCGAGAATGCGATTGATTTTCTGGCATGTCCTTTCGAGAACATGAGACCTTGTGGAGTCTCAATAGTGTGTTTGGGCCAAGATGTGATTTCTTGGAACACACGGATGTAGACATCTTTGGAGATGTGTTTTGTGTCGATCAGTGGCCGTAAGTTGTCCGATCCGTGTTGCAAGGTGGTGCAACTACTCCTCTGTTGGAGATGGATTTGGAAAATGAAACCAGGCGTAGTTTGGGTACACTGTTGTGTACTGGTGGTCACTTTGGTAACGATGTATGTTTAACAACGTTGGCTATGTCATGGAGATATCATTGGGACGATATCTATTTTGGGATCACGGATGATTTGTTTGGTTAGCAGTTAGGATTGACCGACTGCTTTTGAGTGGTTAGCATTGGGGTATGCTAACGTTCTGTTGCAGTTGTGATGGTTTGGGAGGTTTACCCCATTCCAGGTTTTGGTGCGAGATCGGTATCCTCGCAGTTGATGTGTCGTTCATGATATGTTCATGATCCGACAATGTGGATCCGTTTGGATTGTGTGGTCTTGGCAGTACGTGAGGTACGCCTGTGCAAATTTCAAGGACGAAATTTTATTACTGGGGGATAATTGTGATGCCCGGGAATTAATGATGTTAACCCAGAGTGGTAATGATCCTTAATGGGTTTTATTTGTGGTAATTTTGAATTAATTGCGGCGTTTGAACACCCTAGGATTGTTAAATCGGGTATTTGGGATCGTTGGATCCAAATGTTGGGATTGTATTCTCACTCGTTGTGAGACCCCGTTATCTAATCAACAATATAAGGTGCAATTAAGAGAACTAATCATATTTATCAGAGGGTTTGATCGTGTTGATATTCTGAGCTTATAGAGATTACAGTAACCAAAAGAATTTCATAAGGGATTAGTTACATTTTCTTAGTAACAGCGTGTAAGACTATAGTTCTACTACACTCCTTGTAGAAACTATACAAAATGAAACTCTGTTATGCTAATCCTGTAGCACTCCTTAAAGCTCAACGTCTCAACCCCGACCATTGTTCTCTGTAACAAATGCACCTACAAGACAACCCCAACACATGAGCATATCATAATTCATATTCAACATAATATGAATGTAAAGCATAATGCATAATCATAGATATAAAATACTTCCTGTATTTCCAATGCATTTAAAACGCCATTGGTTGTCCCTGTACCATAACTCATAATCAAATCATTATATGAAATTATGGCTTCTTTAAATAAATGTCATGACATATCTTTACTTCTTAAATCTTTACTTCAATCCTTAGTCAGTTTATCATCAGTGTATTTTAATGCCCCTCACTTCGTAATTTTCTTAACAAGCGGTACTTCTTCCTCGCTTCTTCATACAAGCGGTATCTCTTCCTCGCTTCGTATGGCATACCTCGCCTCCATGTGCAAGCGAGCCTCCCCCCTCCCGCTCCACATTTTTAGCGGTATAAGCGGTAAGCATTAAAATCATCACAGTGATAACCCTGACTCGTGGAATACACACTCTTTATTCTACAACATACATATGCAACAACAATGCATAACAACATGTATTATACTCATAATGCACAATGTTGCATCTATCATGTGTCAAATAGACAAACATAAAATACATGTTACCGTTGGGATGCTCGTACGTCGCTTACGTACCTTTCCAAAATATGGTGTGTTGCAGGACTCTATCCCCTGCGTTGTGTAACTATCTTTGAAGGCTCTACACCAGTGTACAACACAATATTAGATGCCAATTTATAGACCAAAATCAAAATTCCAACAAAAATATCATTTTTTCCATTGTTCTGCATCTGGCGATCGATCGCTACGTCTAGGCGATCGATCGGCAAACCTCACTGGCTCGAGGCGATCGATCGTGCCATTCATGGCGATCGATCGCCTGCCTTTGGTTTTGGCCACTGGCCTTCGGCGATCGATCGCTGCCTTTGTAGAGATCGATCGCCACATACTCTGTGCGCGATTTTTCAAGATTCCCGAACACTCATATTCATACCATCAAATCTAGCATATATGACACACAACATGCTTGAACAAACATGCTAGGAGTTACTAGGTACTACCATGAATGTATTCATATCAAAGTTATACCCATACTTAAACCCACATGCATAAAAATCGCTCAACCATATCAGTACTCACCCGTGTTCTTCTGAAAACAGGGCATCTCAACTCATACCCAGATTTTCGAGCATCTACTTTCAAACCAACAAATCTACCACATAACACATAGAACATGCTCAAGTAAACATGCTAGGGACTTCATAAAAACACCATAAATGAACTCGAATCGAAGGTTTAACACAACCTAACCTAGCATGCCATTTTTTTACCAAGTAAAAACATGAACTTAAACAAAACTTAAACCAAAACCAGAACATGATTCCTCACCCTCTTTTGCTCCGATTTTTGGCAAGGTTCTTGGTCAAAAAATCATCATATCCCTCCTCCTACTTGCAGCTGGTGTGCTGGACGATATTTAGGTGGAAGAGGGGAAGAGTTTCTGGAATGAAAAGTGGATGGGAGAGTTGGGGAAAGAGGTATGGGTGAGCAGCCACTTGCAGCATGGGTTGAGGGGGGGTGGTTGGGTGTTGGGTGGGTTGGTGTGTTATGTTTTGGTCCCGGTATTTAGCACGATGTATTAGAATATCCTCACATGATATTTTTAGTATTTAAACAATAAAATACTTCAATTTCCAAATAAACATACTTCACCAAAACAATTAACACCCACCCCAAATAATTATACTACAACCCAAATTCCCAACATACTTCACATACACCATGAAATAAATTTCCCCAATATAATTAATTCAACACAAGGAATTAATACCATAATCTTCATAACATGATTAATATTTAAAAACACATAATCATTTCGGGGATATCACAATACTCCCCTACTTATAAGATTTCGTCCTCCAAATCAGCATGCACTTACCCAATAAAATACAAAACATAATTCACATACCAGAAAACAGTTCTGGATAGTGCTGCACCATGTGTCGCTCCGTCTCCCACGTGGCCTCCTCGACACCCCTACGATCCCACTGAACTTTGACCATAGGAATCAGTTTGTTTCGTAGTCTGTGATCTGCCCGATCCAGAATCCTGATAGGCCGCTCCACATAGGAAACATCGGACTCAATCTGAACCTCAGAAGGCTGCAACACATCAGAAAGATCTGGCTCGTACTTCCGCAACATAGACACATGAAACACATCGTGAATACCGGACAGAGAGGGCGGTAAGGCCAATCGGTATGCCAGAGTACCAATACGCTGTAAGATCTCATATGGCCCAACATATCTCGGGGATAACTTCCCCCGCATCCCAAAACGTACCACACCTCTGAAAGGTGAGATCTTCAAAAAGACCCTGTCGCCCAACTGAAATTCTAACGGCCGACGCCGTTGATTAGCATACGCTGCATGTCTGTCCTGGGCTGCTTTCATTTTCCTTCTTATCACCTTAACCTTTTCTTCCATTTCTTGGACCAACTCTGGTCCTCCGACCGATTTACGGTCCACATCATCCCAATATAACGGTGACCTACAACGTCTACCGTAAAGAGCCTCGAAAGGAGCCATCTGTGTAAGACCCCAACACCTAAACTCGTCATTAGTTCATTTATGACGTCGTATGTGCATAAATTTTTCATTTTCTTTTCATTCTTTAAAAAGAATCATTTCATGTTTCCCATAATCCCATGGCATAAATAATGTTCAACATTATATGATCATCTATACCAACAAATAGACTCAAAGATTTCGCCCATTACCATCCCCATTACACCACTTTTTATATTGTGGGTTTTTATAAAAATTTGGGCAGAGTCTCCCCACAAATTGAGCTATCCCAAAATAATACACATCACCAATATAATTCTCAGCCAGGGAAAAACACAATACTTAAAAGAAAACAAGACTCTAAATAAGTTCCCAGCCAGGGAAAACACCACACTAATAAGACATCAAAAGTGGGTTTCAACACTCTTATACAATCCATATACAGACACAAGTGCTCACAGAAGAGCAACTAATACAAATACCAATCATGATGCATAAATAACATATACCATCAGCTCAACCTCTTATATCAGCTCAATCTCATACTACGCTTCTGGAAGCATCATCCAACAAGGTTCGCGCCTAGCACCCCAAGGCAGCATCGTACCTGTTGTACCTGTTTCAACAGAAACAGCCCCCACACGGGGTGAGCACACTCCAACTCAATATTCGATCACAAATCAACATGCGAAATCATAATGCAACAATTTAGATTATTCAAAGCTCATAAAATATACTCCCTGTACAATTCCGAATCTGTATAGCTTCCACACACTGTTCCTGTTTCAAACTCACGGACTTTCATAATGTCAAGTTCAGTATTATCATTGAAAATATGATGTCCAACAACACTATGAATTCAATACAACAACAATGCATCATTTATGCTCAACATAAATAATTTAACATCAATGTAAACCTGGTTATCCCACTATCTCATTCTCGACACTTTCTCATAATGCTCATGCCCAAGGCATCAATACTCAACTAGTATAATCGGATCACGTACTACTGCGTGTCCCCCATAACTCGTATATGAAACTCAGTTGTTAAAGTCAAACACTTACCTGAATCATCATATTCAAAATTGCATGTATACATGAATGTATAGATACTAGATATACCTGCTCGTACGTCACTACGTACCTTATAGTCGACAACATGAACAAGCTATCATCAACGTCCGAAGTCTCATGTAGTGTCTATAACGAATATCAATTCAATATTAGCTCATATTCAAAGCAATTAATATCATTAAACACTCTTCATTTTCATGCTTCATAGTTTACACACACAAGCCAATAATCCCCCCATTTAATCGAGTTATCTACCAACTCAACTAGATGGTACGTAAATTCACAAAATCAAGACAATCTATATTGCTCAAATCCACTATACAGTTAGTTCATAGAATTGTCATTCAAATACTCAATAAAGTCTCCAATTCATGCTATTGCACACATGCAAGTATATTCATTAATATACACTTTAATACATGTTTATAACACACATTAACATCTATCTAACTCACATATTCACATAATGACACAAGCCCCAAGTTATTAGCATAACAAACCATAGCCCAACACTCCTCAAAACACAACCATGATATAAGCCAAAAGTAGATTTTGTTACTACACAATTAGTAGAGTTTGGCCAACACTTGAACACCACTTAGGTCTTTTATCAAACACCTTATAAGCATGATTTTCAAGTCCCAATATAGTCTTAATTTTCAGCCATTACAGCCCCTAAAGTTCGGCCATGCAAACCCACAATTAGACCATCTCATCACACAAATTTTGATCCATTAAAGCGTATAAACTTGTCTACCAGCATACACATTGAAACACGCTCAACCACACACAGTAACACAGGCACACGCACACCATCGCACACAGCACACACCTCACGCACACAGCCAAAAACCAACACCATAAGCAGCATAAAAACCCAGCCCACAATAACATGAAATTCGATTAACAATGGCAGCTAAAATTCGAGCCAAAAGCAGTACGTTTTCGTCCCACAAACAGCAGTACTTGGTCGATGCATTTCAGGGGGAAAAATGAAATGCGATGAAAACTCATGCCACCATCTCATATAAGATTTAACCAGCTAAAACATAAATCAAAAGATATCATAATCAATTAATAAGAGTCAAACTCCCTAGATAGTGGCCATAAAACTAAACTACCGCAATAACCTTAAAACAGGGGCTGAAAAATTCGAACAAGGGTTGGGATCTTCATGGGGAATGAACGATTAAGGAGTGTAAGATTACATACACAAACCTTCACGAAATTGCCACAAAATCGCTGGGAAAATCACGGTCCTTCTTGCTTGAGTTTATCACGATCGAGAAGAGGGTCATCGCGGTCGAGAGAAGGGAGGGAGGAGAGGTGTCGGCTAGTGATAGAAATGGGGGAGAGATATAATGTTTTGAACCCTATCTTATATTTAATCCCCACCATACTAATGAAATCTCATCTCAACACTAGATTAAATCCCTACCTTCCAATTATTACACATAATTTAATTAATAACACAAAATCAACCAATAATTTATTTAATCCAAACCCGTACCAAGATGACAATCCCAAGAATTTAAGAATCTCCTTAAGTTAAATTTACGGTACAAATTTCAATCCCGGGATCATTTATCTCGATTCCGCTCCAATAACCGATACTTAAGAATTAAATCCCGACACATCCTATAAATATCATAATTAAATCCAATAAACGATTTTAATTATTCCCGGACATCACAATTTTTATGCTCGCTTGGTAGCTATTGTTATAAAAAAACTCCACTAAGGCTACTGAGTCCTGTCAAGAAGTATCGAACCAAACACACAAGCCCGTAACATATCTTCGAGCGTCTGTATGGTACGCTCGGTCTGTCCGTCCGTTTGGGGATGATAGGCTGTGCTCAACCTCAACTCTGTACCTAGAGCTGACTGAAGACCTTCCCAGAAGTGAGATGTAAACCGCGGATCTCGATCAGACACAATCGAAACAGGGATCCCATGCAGTCTCACCACATCTCTGACATATAACTAAGCCATCCTCAAGTACGTGAATGTCATACAATATGGAATGAAGTGAGCCACCTTAGTCAATCTGTCCACGACTACCCAGATAGCATCAAAACCCGAAACAGTCCTCGGTAAGTGGGTCACGAAGTCCATGGATACGTGCTCCCACTTCCATTCTGGTATCTCCAAACTTCTAAGCTCACCACCAGGCCTCTGTCTCACGGCCTTCACTTGCTGACAAATCAGACATCTCTTGACGAATGTGGTGACATCTTGTTTCATTCGTCTCAACCAAAATTGGCTACATAAGTCCTTATACATTTTCTTTCCGCCGGGTGGATACTCATCCTGCTGCAATGAGCTCGCTGTAGTATTCCCTGACGCAACTCAGGCGTATTGTATTCGGAACCACCCATCGATCACCTAACCTCAAGGAACCATCCTCAGCCGTCCTGAACTTTGACGACTGGCCCAGACGAACCAATGACAACCATCTCTGAACTTCCTCGTCAGTCTCCTGAGCCTTCCTGATGTGATCATAAATAACGGGCTCAGCTAATAAGGTCAATACCTGTACCGGTGAAGTAGACACATCATAATCAAATCCTAACTGGCAGTAGGAGCCCATCATAGCTGATAGACACATGGTATCCTTTGCCGTGCTCTTCACCTTCCGACTCAAGGCATCGGCTGTCAAATTTGATCTTCCCGGATGGTATTCGATTTCACAGTCATAATCCTTCAGTAGGTCCATCCATCTCCTCTGTCTCATATTCAGCTCAGCCTATGTAAAGAAGAACTTCAGGCTCTTGTGATCAGTGAAGATAGTGAATGAGGTACTGTGATGCTCCGAAATTAATTGATGGCAATTTGAATATTAATTATGCTTATGTGATGATTTATTACGATGATTAAGATATGTGTGGAAAATGAAGAAGTAACATGATTCAAGGATGTTGATTTTAATTATGAGGATGATATGGGTTTAATGAAGTCAGTTGCATTTTTTGTAAATGCTTTTGAGATATCATGTTAGCGTAACTTATACATCATGTTAAGTATTGTGGTACAATTTATTTAAACCCACACAACCTCCCACTATCCCCACCTTTTTAACTCACTTTCCCCTTTTACACTAAAAATCCCCAAAATCATTTCTTCCCAAACCCTTTCCCTCATTTTCGAGTTTGGCACAAAGGTGAGAAGGAAATCCTTGCAAAAGCTTCACTCTTGTGATTCTTGGTAAGATTTAAGCCCTATGATGCATATATATCACTCCTTGAAGCTTTTGTAAAGTTTTAATTGAGTTTGTATTGGTTTTGGAGGGTTTGAAATGGATTTATATGGGTATGTGATGTGACTAGAAATAGACACATCTATTGCGCTTAATTATCTACGATTTGGTATATTTTGATGGATAAATTGATACATATGCTACCTAATCGTATATTTGTGTAAATGTAGGGAAACGTGAAGAAATCAAGCTAAAATGATGAAAGAAGCAATAAAGTTGAAGAAAAGAGGAAAAAACCGGAATCAAAGACACATGTTGCTCCTTTCTCCTCAAATTTCTATGTATTCCAGCCAAGTTTTGGGAATGTGGTCCATATAAAAGTTGTAGAACTTTGAGTTATCTTCGCGTGGACAGCTGACTCGTCGAATTTGGAGTTTGTATGTGAAAGTTATGGCCAAAATACAAAACTCGCCAGAAAAATGATGGACAGGCGTAATTACGCCATTCACAGGCGTAATTACGCCAACGCTACGGCATGTCTAGGCGTAGCTACGCCATTATACGCGTAATTACGCCTGAAGACTTTTGGAAAATTAAAAAACTTGATTTCTTTCCTTCCCACATGGATTCTAACCTACTCCATCAGCCTCCCAATACATATATACTCGAAATTCAGACCTTTTAACTATCTAGATAGTTAGGGTAGAGTAGTTTAGGATAGTTTTATATTTTCTTTTCAATTTTGTTGAAGAACGGCTACGAAGATCGAAGCGAAGGCGGGATTGACACCTCGACGAGCGGAGATTGGATTAGTTTTCTTTCCCTTGTTTTTATTTATTGCTTTATCTTAGATTATGTCTAGCTAGTTTTTAATTCTTGGTTGAGGAAGACAAATCCTTGGATTTTATTTATCTTGGGGAGATTCTTATGCTTTACTTATCAATTTTCTTGAGTATCAAGAGTTTTTCTGATTTTATTGATATGATTGTTGTGTTTGTTTATTGGATTGACAACCTAATAACTTGCATGAAATCTAACGCTAAATTAGATATCAAATACGGAATTGTTTGATCCCTCTAATTTATGAAGCAACTAAGATTAATTAAATTCCGCTTGTGAGTTTATTAAATTCTTAGGAAGAACACTTGACTAGATTAAACATAGACGCTTGGATTATGTTGTTTAGCTTCATCGATCTCACTAGTTCATATGCTATCATCGATTTAAATCTTAATCGCTTGTATTTTGATTGATTGTTTGATAAGGGTTAAACTAGAACGCTTGGGCTACTTAACTAAACGTAAGGTGAGATAGGACTTTGATTATTGGATTAAACGTCCAACGATGAATATTCATATGAAAAATTGAGTCTTTTGTGAATCGATGAAATAGATGATAATTCCAAGGAATAGTCGACCGATACCAAGAATCGCTTTCATTAGTTTAATCTTTAATTTTAATTTAAGTAGTATAATTCAATCACTCACAACCCCATCTTTATTTTAATTGTTTTCTTTTGATTTGCATTAACACAAAGATTCACACCTCCTCGTGGGATCGATCCCTACTCACACTACTACATTATTGTTATCAATCTTGAGGATTGAGTGGGGTTAATTTGGGCGTACACGATAAGCGCTACCAGTATGTGTTGTTTATGGTTGGGGTATGATTTTTGAAGTGTTTTAAGTGGGTTTTAGTGGGTTATGATGTTATTGTTATTGTTGGGAAGTTTGGTGTTGAAAGGTATGAAGATAAGCTTGCAAAATGCACATGAAAATGGTGGAATCGCGGCCACTGTAAGTGGCGATCGATCGCTACAAAAGCAGCGATCGATCGCCGAGAGGCAGTACGCGAAGAAGGGGATAGGCGATCGATCGCCTCAAATGGCGCGATCGATCGCCAACGTCCAGTAGCCAACTGAACATCAGGCGATCGATCGCCTCATTTTAAGCGATCGATCGCCGCTAAGAGAAAAATTGGGCGATCGATCGCCTCATTTTGAGCGATCGATCGCCACTGTTCAAAAGTTGAAAAATGATGATTTTTGTTGAATTTTGGTATTGGGCTATTGTTTAGCTTCTAATATTGAATTGTATGGTTGTGCAGAACCATCCCAGGCACCAGCGACCTCAAGGAGATAAAGTTTTACAATTTCTCCTCCTTTTGGAATTAAGGTACGTAAGAAACGTACGAGCATCATACGGTAACATATTCCTAAACTATGACCTTACATTAATTGCATGAGTAATTATGATGATGATTATGATGACTATGATGAATAAGTTTATGATGATAATGTTGTGATAAACAAAGATGATATGATGTTACGATGACAATTATGATAAGATGATGATGTTTGAGATGATGATGTTTATAAGATGATGACGCATGTTTGACTATGCTACTTAGAATGGTTGAATGTCCGGTGACTATTATGGGCAAGCGAGGAAGGTCTTGCCGCTCACATAACTGAGCGATGGGGTACATCCGCTATCAAGGTGTAGCGATGGGTATCATCCGCTGAGCGATGGGGTACATCCGCTATCAAGGTGTAGCGATGGGTATCATCCGCTGAATAAGAGATACATCCGCTATCAAGGCGTAGCGATGGGTATCATAAGATGTGTTATGTCGAGCGAGGGGGCCAATTGTGCCGCTGTCATAATAGCACCCGGATAGTCCCATTTCTAATTAACATGGATTATTGTGAGCTTATATACGAAATATGATGTTATTCACTCATGTCTTGAGCTAATGATTATATGCGTAATTATGACACAGGGACAACCAAGGAAGGATAGTACTATTAAACAGGAAGTATATGTTATCAACTATTTCCATGCATTATTTATATGCCTTTAATTCATGATGTTAAGTAACGATGTACATGCTCACGATGGGTTGTTCCTGTAGGTACACTTTTGGATCGAGACTAAGGGTCGGGTTGAGATGGAGAGCTAAAGGAGCATAAGAAGATAGATACAGGATTTGTTAGCCTTAACATTCTTTTTGGGGAATGTAATTAACTAACTATTGAAGTTTCATTTTGGCCTGTAATTACATTGAGCTCACATAACAACCAGAACTCTAAGGTGTCTCTAATACATGTTTAGTTCATAATACGCTATTAATATGATGTTAAGGTAGGAAGACCCTACATTAGTGGTATCAGAGCCAGGTTAGATAACCCGGGAATGAGTGAAGGGTAGCCTTAGCAGTAGGTTGGCTAGGCGCTTACTTTTGACATATTATGTTGCACATGAAGTGTATGGGTGTTATGATAATATGTTATGGCTTTCTAACGAAGTTTATATGAACTGCTTTTGGATCTTGTTGTTAACCCTTGTGTTGCAGTATGACAGCAAATGTCGACATTGGTGATGCGGTAAGTGTGAACGCTAGTGCGGGACGCACGAATCCCCTACCCCCGCCAGCCCTAGGCGAAGAGCCATCCGAGCAACAGTTATTGCCGGGAGAATTGAGTTTGACTCAGTTTCTAGCGTATCGGCCCCCGACATTCGAAGGGACTGAGACAGGGGAGCGAGCCGAGGAATGGCTAGAAAGGATAGAACAAATATTTGTGGCAGCCCCGTGTGCAAAGACGGCCTGGATAAGGCTAGCAGAGTTCCAGTTAGCCAAGAAAGCATTGATGTGGTGGAGGACCACCGTGATTGAACAGGAGGCACAGGGTCAAGAGGTAAATTGGAAACTGTTCAGAACCAGATTCCTGGCCCGATATTTCTCAGCTGCTGCACGTCAAGCTAAAGAGGATGAGTTTACTAAGCTGAAGCAAGGTGCCATGCCGGTGTCAGATTATGCCCTCCACTAATGTTCTCTACTCAGATATGTGCCTCATATCGCTGCCGACACTCAAGCTAAAATGAGGAACTTTATGAAGGGCTTGAGGCCAGAACTCTATGATAGGGTGATTACATATGGCCCTACCTGCTTTGACGATGCACTTACCCGGGCTGAGTTGGCCGAACTAGGGGTTGGTGCATACCCTGATGCTGTACCACCTCCAGCACCCCCTCAGAGATCTACTCCCGACAATTTGAAACCAAGGGGTGATCAATTTAAGCCTAGAGGGAGCACTTCAGTGTCTAGATTCAGTGGAAGGAGGCCCGATAACCGATGGAGAGGAAACCGCAGGGATGACGCCCCACCAAGAAGAGGACAGTCTCGGGGAGGCAGTGTTGGGGAGGTTCAATGCTCTCTTTGTGGGCAGCCACATTTGACGAAGCATTGTGTCAAATGTTATGTTTGTGGTGAGAGAGGCCACTTTGCTCGACAATGTCCCAACAGGGGAAGGCAACAGAATTCTACTGGGAGGTCTACGGACAGAGCAGCACCACACATGCCCCCATATATACCGAGGCAATACGGAAGTCAGCCTACGGGGCCACCTCAAGGACAAGTGTATGCATTGACAAGGGAGCAGGCTACAGCGGCTCCGGAGGAGGTCATAGCGGGTACGTGTCTTTTATTTACGCACCCTGCCTTTATATTGATCGACACAGGTGCGTCACACTCCTTTGTGTCGACGAGTTTTGTGGAAAGACACCACATATGCACTGCTCCGTCGCCCACGCCTCTTGTAGTCTCGACACCCGCTGGAAGAAGTTTGATTGCTGATCAGATTGTCTATGATGGCCTCATTTATTTTGAGGATAACAAGTTAAGGTCGGATTTGATCGTTCTGAGAATGTCAGACTTCGACTGTATATTGGGCATTGATGTTCTGAATAAGTACCAAGCGGTTGTGAACTGCAAGCAGAGGACTGTCCGATTCAGATCTGATGAAGGGGCTCAGTGGACGTTCTATGGAGATGGTTCTCGTTCAAAGATTCTGTTAATATCCGCGGTTAAGATGACACAATTATTGGAACGAGGCCATACAGGATATCTTATTTATGCTGTTGATATTTCTGGAAAGAAGGAAGAACTAAAGGTTGAAGATGTGCCCGTAGTGGCGGAGTTTCCTGATGTATTCCCTGAAGAAATTCCCGGATTTCCTCCGGCGAGAGAGGTCGAATTTGGAATTGAATTACTACCGGGGACGTCATCCATTTCCCGTGCCCCGTATAGGATGGCACCACCGGAGTTAAAGGAATTAAAAGTTCAGTTGCAAGAACTCCTTGACAAGGGCTACATACGCCCTAGCGTATCGCCCTGGGGTGCACCAGTTTTATTTGTTAAGAAGAAAGATGGCTCGATGCGTCTGTGCATCGATTACAGACAACTGAACAAAGCTAACGTGAAGAACAAGTACCCGCTCCCGAGGATCGATGATTTGTTTGACCAGTTGCAGGGTACGAGGTTATACAGTAAGGTTGATTTGAGGTCAGGGTACCACCAGATCCGAGTTAGAGAGGATGATGTACAGAAGACAGCTTTCAGAACCAGATATGGGCACTATGAATTCTTAGTTATGCCCTTTGGGGTGACGAATGCCCCAGCTGTTTTCATGAGTTTAATGAACAGGGTATTCCAGGCATATTTGGACCAGTTCGCCATAGTCTTCATCGATGACATACTTATCTACTCCCGACGGAAGAAGAACATGTTGGGCACTTGAGGACGGTACTTCAGATCCTTAGGGATCATCAATTATATGCAAAGCTTAGCAAGTGCGAGTTTTGGTTGGACAGTGTGGTGTTCTTGGGTCATGTGATATCCAGCCGTGGGATATCTGTGGATCCCCGTAAGATTGAAGCTGTTATGGAGTGGGCTGCACCCACTTCTGTGCCTGAGATACGGAGTTTCCTTGGTTTAGCGGGCTACTACCGACGTTTTGTCGAGGGATTTTCTAAGATCGCTAAGCCGTTGACCCAGCTGACTCAGAAGGGAGTTCCGTTCTATTGGTCCGAAGCTTGTGAGGAGAGCTTCCAAGAGTTGAAGGGTCGCTTGACGACAGCGCCAGTGTTGGTAATTCCTTCTGAGGATAAGAAGTTTGCCTTGTACACGGATGCATCATTGCAAGGTTTGGGTTGTGTGTTGATGCAAGATAAGCATGTGGTGGCTTATGCTTCGAGGCAGCTGAAGCCTCATGAGACCCGATACCCAGTCCATGACCTGGAACTGGCAGCCATCATTTTCGCCTTGAAGATTTGGCGTCATTATCTTTATGGTACGACATTTACCATTTTTACAGACCATAAGAGCTTGAAAGTCTTATTCACCCAAGCAGAACTGAATATGAGGCAAAGAAGATGGATGGACTTACTCAAGGATTATGATTGTGAAATAGAGTACCATCCGGGTAAAGCAAATATGATAGCAGATGCCTTAAGTCGAAAGGTGAAGAACACCGCTGAGGATACTATGAGCTTATCGGCCATGATGACTTCTTATTGCCATTTGGGCTATGATTTTGATGTGGACACATCGCCGGTGCGAGTGTCGACCTTATTGGCTGAGCCGGACATATTTGAGGCTATTAGGAAAGCTCAGAGGTCGGACGATGAAATTCAGAGATGGTCTTCGATAGTACTCCAAGGGCAACCATCAAAGTTTCGAGTGGCTGAGGATGGTTCATTGAGACTTGGCAACCGATGGGTGGTACCAAAGACACCAGAATTACGCCAAGGAATCTTACACCGTGCCCACAGTAGCAGGTTCAGTATCCACCCAGGAGGAAGAAAAATGTACAAGGACCTATGTGGTCAATTTTGGTGGAGATGCATGAAGCGGGAAGTAATCGCTTTTGTTAAGAGGTGTCTAATCTGCCAGCAAGTAAAGGCAGAAAGGCAGAGGCCTGGTGGTGAGTTGAAGAGCTTAGAGGTGCCTAAATGGAAGTGGGAGCATATATCTATGGACTTCGTGACCCACTTGCCAAGGTCGGCCTCTGGATTTGATGCGATCTGGGTGATCGTGGATAGGCTGACAAAGGTAGCCCATTTCATCCCTTACAGTATGACCTTCACATATTTAAAGATGGCCCAACTCTATGTGCGGGATGTGGTGAGGTTGCATGGTATTCCAGTTTCAATAGTGTCTGACAGAGACCCGAGGTTCACTTCTCATTTCTGGGAGGGTCTCCAAACAGCTTTGGGCACAGAGGTAAGGCTGAGCACAGCCTATCACCCTCAGACAGACGGTCAGACAGAGCGTACCATTCAGACGCTCGAGGATATGTTAAGGGCATGCGTTTTAGAATTTGATACTCCGTGGCAGGATTCAGTGCCACTGGTGGAGTTCTCCTATAACAACAGCTATCAGGCGAGCATTCAAATGGCTCCTTTTGAAGCTCTTTATGGACGACGATGTAGATCACCGCTGTATTGGGAGGACTTGACTAGTAGGGCAGTCGGGGGACCGGATATGATTAAAGATATGGAAGAAAAGATCAAGACGATACGTTTAAAGATGAAAGCGGCCCAAGATAGGCAAGCAGCCTATGCCAATAAGCGGCGACGACCGCTAGAATTCCAAGTAGGAGATAAGGTTTTTTTGAAAATCTCACCCTTCAGAGGTGTGGTCCGTTTTGGTTTGGAAAGTTATCTCCGAGGTATGTGGGGCCGTATGAGATATTGCAGCGCATCGGTACTTTGGCCTACCGTTTAGCTCTACCGCCGTCCTTATCCGGCATTCATGATGTTTTCCACGTTTCCATGTTGAGGAAGTATGAACCCGAACCGTCTCATGTTTTGCAGCCTTCAGAGGTTCAGTTGAGTTCAGATGTGTCCTATGTTGAACGACCGGTTAGAATCCTAGATCGTGAGGATCGCAGGCTACGAAGTAAGATTATACCGATGGTCAAAGTTCAGTGGGATCGCCGGGGTGTCGAGGAGGCTACGTGGGAGACGGAACGGCATATGGTGCAGCACTACCCGGAACTATTTTCTGGTATGATTTTTGTTTAATTTCTTTTTGGGTAAGTGCATGTGATTTCGAGGACGAAATCTTATAAGTAGGGGAGTAATGTGATGCCCCGAAATTAATTGATGGCAATTTGAATATTAATTATGCTTATGTGATGATTTATTACGATGATTAAGATATGTGTGGAAAATGAAGAAGTAACATGATTCAAGGATGTTGATTTTAATTATGGGGATGATATGGGTTTAATGAAGTCAGTTGCATTTTTTGTAAATGCTTTTGAGATATCATGTTAGCGTAACTTATACATCATGTTAAGTATTGGGGTACAATTTATTTAAACCCACACAACCTCCCACTATCCCCACCTTTTTAACTCACTTTCCCCTTTTACACTAAAAATCCCCAAAATCATTTCTTCCCAAACCCTTTCCCTCATTTTCGAGTTTGGCACAAAGGTGAGAAGGAAATCCTTGCAAAAGCTTCACTCTTGTGATTCTTGGTAAGATTTAAGCCCTATGATGCATATATATCACTCCTTGAAGCTTTTGTAAAGTTTTAATTGAGTTTGTATTGGTTTTGGAGGGTTTGAATGGATTTATATGGGTATGTGTTGTTTATGGTTGGGGTATGATTTTTGAAGTGTTTTAAGTGGGTTTTAGTGGGTTATGATGTTATTGTTATTGTTGGGAAGTTTGGTGTTGAAAGGTATGAAGATAAGCTTGCAAAATGCACATGAAAATGGTGGAATCGCGGCCACTGTAAGTGGCGATCGATCGCTACAAAAGTAGCGATCGATCGCCGAGAGGCAGTACGCGAAGAAGGGGATAGGCGATCGATCGCCTCAAATGGCGCGATCGATCGCCAACGTCCAGAAGCCAAATGAACATCAGGCGATCGATCGCCTCATTTTAAGCGATCGATCGCCGCTAAGAGAAAAATCGGGCGATCGATCGCCTCATTTTGAGCGATCGATCGCCACTGTTCAAAAGTTGAAAAATGATGATTTTTGTTGAATTTTTGGTATTGGGCTATTGTTTAGCTTCTAATATTGAATTGTATGGTTGTGTAGAACCATCCCAGGCACCAGCGACCTCAAGGAGATAAAGTTTTACAATTTCTCCTCCTTTTGGAATTAAGGTACGTAAGAAACGTACGAGCATCATACGGTAACATATTCCTAAACTATGACCTTACATTAATTGCATGAGTAATTATGATGATGATTATGATGACTATGATGAATAAGTTTATGATGATAATGTTGTGATAAACAAAGATGATATGATGTTACGATGACAATTATGATAAGATGATGATGTTTGAGATGATGATGTTTATAAGATGATGACGCATGTTTGACTATGCTACTTAGAATGGTTGAATGTCCGGTGACTATTATGGGCAAGCGAGGAAGGTCTTGCCGCTCACATAACTGAGCGATGGGGTACATCCGCTATCAAGGTGTAGCGATGGGTATCATCCGCTGAGCGATGGGGTACATCCGCTATCAAGGTGTAGCGATGGGTATCATCCGCTGAATAAGAGATACATCTGCTATCAAGGCGTAGCGATGGGTATCATAAGATGTGTTATGTCGAGCGAGGGGGCCAATTGTGCCGCTGTCATAATAGCACCCGGATAGTCCCATTTCTAATTAACATGGATTGTTGTGAGCTTATATACGAAATATGATGTTATTCACTCATGTCTTGAGCTAATGATTATATGCGTAATTATGACACAGGGACAACCAAGGAAGGATAGTACTATTAAACAGGAAGTATATGTTATCAACTATTTCCATGCATTATTTATATGCCATTAATTCATGATGTTAAGTAACGATGTACATGCTCACGATGGGTTGTTCCTGTAGGTACACTTTTGGATCGAGACTAAGGGTCGGGTTGAGATGGAGAGCTAAAGGAGCATAAGAAGATAGATACAGGATTTTTGTTAGCCTTAACATTCTTTTTGGGGAATGTAATTAACTAACTATTGAAGTTTCATTTTGGCCTGTAATTACATTGAGCTCACATAACAACCAGAACTCTAAGGTGTCTCTAATACATGTTTAGTTCATAATACGCTATTAATATGATGTTAAGGTAGGAAGACCCTACAGGTACCGTATAAGTAGTATCGTCATATCTTCAAGGCAAACACTATAGCTGCTAGTTCCAAATCGTGAACTGGATACCTCATCTCGTGTGGTTTCAATTGTCTCGAAGCGTAAGCCACAACGTGCTTATCCTGTATCAGCACGCATCCTAGACCCTGAAGCGATGCGTCAGTATAGAGAACGAACCCCTTGTTCTCCCTGGGAATTACCAATACTGGTGCTGAAGTCAGTCTGTACTTTAATTCCCAGAAACTCTGCTCACAAGCTTCCGACCAAAAGAATGGAACTCCCTTTTGAGTTAGCTGCGTCAATGGCTTGGCAATCTTTGAAAATCCTTCGACAAAGCATCGATAATACCCAGCCAAACCCAGAAAACTTCGGATCTCAGTAACTGAAGTTGGCGCAGACCAATCCATAACTGCCTCTACCTTCCTGGGATCTACTGATATCCCCTCTCGAGAGATAATGTGACCCAAGAACGCAACACTGCTCAGCCAGAACTCACACTTGCTGAGCTTGGCGTACAACTGATGATCTCTGAGGATCTGAAGCACCGTCCTCAAATGATTGGCATGCTCCTCCTTACTTCTTGAATAGACAATAATGTCGTCAATAAACACGATGATGAACATATCAAGATACCTCTGAAATATTCTGTTCATCAAGCTCATAAATATTGCAGGGGCATTCGTCACCCCGAATGGCATCACCAAGAACTCGTAGTGCCCATACCGAGTTCGAAAGGCTGTCTTTTGTATGTCATCAGCTCTAACCCGTATCTGGTGATAGCCTGATCTCAAGTCAATCTTCGAATAAAGCTCTGTGCCCTGAAGCTGATCAAATAAGTCATCAATCCTCGGAAGGGGGTACTTGTTCTTAATCGTCATTTTATTCAATTGACGGTAATCGATGCACAGGCGCATCGAACCATCCTTTTTCTTTACGAACAAGACTGGTGCACCCCAAGGCGATACACTAGGATGAATGTATCCCTTGTCGAGGAGTTCCTGTAACTGCACCTTCAGCTCCCTCAGCTCTGTCGGCGCCATCCTGTATGGGGCACGGGAAATGGCTGATGTCCCTGGCAGTAACTCAATCTCAAACTCCACATCTCTGATCGACGGAAATCCTGGAATCTCATCCGGGAACACATCAATGAATTCCGCCACGACCGGTATATCCTCGATCCTCAATTCTTCCTTTTCCTCAGATACGTTCACGGCATAAATAATGTATCCCGTGTGACCGTGTTCCAACAACCGCGACATCTTAACTGCTGAGATCACTGGAATCTTTGGACGAGAGCTGTCCCCATAAAAGGTCCACTGGAACCCCTGATCCGACAGAAAACGTACCATCCTCTGCCGGCAATCAACCACGGCCTGGTATCTGCTCAACACATCAATGCCGACAATGCAGTCAAAATCTGTCATCTCTAACAAAATCCGATCGGCCCTCAGATCATTGCCCTCAAAATAAATGAGGCAATCAGATAGTAGTCGATCTGCAATCACATGCTTTCCCGTGGGCGTCGAAACCATAAGAGGCGTGGGCAACGGAGACAAACTCAAGTGGTGTCTCTCCACAAAAGCAGAAGATACAAACGAATGAGAAGCACCTGTATCTACTAAAATAAATGCAGGGTACGTAAGTAAGTGACACGTACCAGCAATCACCTCCTCCGGGGCTGCCTCTGCCTGCTCCCGAGTCAGTGCATATACCTGACCCTGCGGCGGTCCTGCCGCCTGACCTCCATGTGGTCGAGGTGCAAACTGCTGTCTCTGGGGTGCTGTCCCGGCGTCAAATCTTGGCCCACTCGGCGGAGAGCCTGCCTGACCTACCCGATTGGGGCAAGCCCTAGCCAGGTGGCCCACCTTGCCACAAACATAACAGCCTCGGCAGTCACGTGACAAATGAAATCCTCCACAGTGGTCACACCTGTCCCCCCTGCCTTACTCCCTTGTGTTGGTCCCCGATTGCTTTGCTTCTGACTCTGAGACTTCTTCCCACTGAATCTAGAAGATGAAGAGGACCCACGATGCTTAAACTGGTCTCCTCGTGGCATCAGGATGTCAACAGCTGGTCTCTGAGGTGGTATGAAAGGGGGCACATCTTCCTTGTACGCACCAACTGCAATCTTTGCCAGCTCTGCCCTAGTCAGGGCATCATCAAATGAGTTGGGGTTGTTGGAGACAACCCGATCAAATAACTCTGGCCTCAGTCCCTTCAGGAAATGCCTCATCTTGGCATGACTGCTCACAGCGATATGAGGTACATACCTCAACAGTGAGGAATACTGCATAGCATAATCTGACACTGACAGGCCGCCCTACTTCAAATTAGTGAACTCATCTTCCTTTAATTGTCTGGCAGCTGCAGAAAAGTACCGGTTAAGGAACCGGGTCCTGAATACAGTCCAATCAACCGTCATACCCGGAGCCCTCAGCTCAATAACTGTTGTCTTCCACCACATGGAAGACTTCTTAGCCAACTGAAACTCTGCCAACCTAAGCTAGACAGTCCGTGCACAGGGTGCCGATACAAATATCTGCTCCAGTCTCTCAAGCCATTTCTCGGCTGCTTCCCCAGTCTCAGTTCCTTCACATAGCGGTGGATGATAGATCAAGAACTGGGTCAGACTTATCTCCCCTGGTAGTAGTATCTGTGCAATAGGCTCCACGCCTACAGCAGGTGGCGATAGAGGATTTGACTGAGCAATACTGGCATTGATACTGCGTATATCCCCCACCTCTTCATTGGGGTTCTCCGGATTAATAGCCGCCATGCTGTGACACAGGGGTTAACAACAATACCAAAAGCAGTTCATAATATAAGCCGTTAGATAACAAGAGTAATCATATTCAAAAGCATGTTAGTATAACAACTTATACAAAAATATGCACTATACGCATAAACATGCCCACCAATGAATACCTAGCCAACTTGTTTCTAAAGGCTACCATTTACTCGTTCCCTGGTTATCTAACCACTGCTCTGATACCACTAAATGTGAGACCCCGTTATCTAATCAACAATATAAGGTGCAATTAAGAGAACTAATCATATTTATCAAAGGGTTTGATCGTGTTGATATCACGAGCTTATAGAGATTACAGTACCAAAAGAATTTAAAAAGGGATTAGTTACATTTTCTTAGTAACAACGTGTAAGACTATAGTTCTACTACACTCCTTGTAGAAAGTATACAAAATGAAACTCTGTTCTGCTAATCCTGTAGCACTCCTTAAAGCTCAACGTCTCAAGCCCGACCATTGTTCTCTGTAACAAATGCACCTACAAGACAACCCCAACAGATGAGCACATCATAATTCATATTCAACATAATATGAATGTAAAGCATAATGCATAATCATAGATATAAAATACTTCTTGTATTTCCAATGCATTTAAAACGCCCATTGGTTGTCCCTGTACCATAACTCATAATCAAATCATTATATGAAATTATGGCTTCTTTAAATAAATGTCATGACATATCTTTACTTCTTAAATCTTTACTTCAATCCTTAGTCAGTTTATCATCAGTGTATTTTAATGCCCATCGCTTCGTAATTTTCTTAACAAGCGGTACTTCTTGCTCGCTTCTTCATACAAGCAGTATCTCTTCCTCGCTTCGTATGGCATACCTCGCCTCCATGTGCAAGCGAGCCTCCCCCCTCCCGCTCCACATTTTTACCGGTATAAGCGGTAAGCATTAAAATCATCACAGTGATAACCCTGACTCGTGGAATACACACTCTTTATTCCACAACATACATATGCAACCACAATGCATAACAACATGTATTATACTCATAATGCACAACTTTGCATCTATCATGTGTCAAATAGACAAACATAAAATACATGTTACTGTTGGGATGCTCGTACGTCGCTTACGTACCTTTCCAAAATATGGTGTGTTGCAGGACTCTATCCCCTGCATTGTGTAGCTATCTGTGAAGGCTCTACACCAGTGTAAAACACAATATTAGATGCCAATTTATAGACCAAAATCAAAATTCCAACAAAAATATCATTTTTTCCATTGTTATGCATCTGGCGATCGATCGCTACGTCTAGGCGATCGATCGCCAAACCTCACTGGCTCGAGGCGATCGATCGCGCCATTCATGGCGATCGATTGCCTGCTTTGTTTTGGCCACTGGCCTTCGACGATCGATCGCTGCCTTTGTAGCGATCGATCGCCACATACTCTGTGCGTGATTTTTCCAGATTCCCGAACACTCATATTCATACCAACAAATCTAGCATATATGACACACAATATGCTTGAACAAACATGCTAGGAGTTACTAGGTACTACCATGAATGTATTCATATCAAAGTTATACCCATACTTAAACCCACATGCATAAAAATCGCTCAACCATATCAGTACTCACCCATGTTCTTCTGAAAACAGGGCATCTCAACTCATACCCAGATTTTCGAGCATCTACTTTCAAACCAACAAATCTACCACATAACACATAGAACATGCTCAAGTAAACATGCTAGGGACTTCATAAAAACACCATAAATGAACTCAAATCAAAGGTTTAACACAACCTAACCTAGCATGCCATTTTTATACCAAGTAAAAACATGAACTTAAACAAAACTTAAACCAAAACCAGAACATGATTCCTCACCCTCTTTTGCTCCGATTTTTGGCAAGGTTCTTGGTCAAAAAATCATCAAATCCCTCCTCCTACTTGCAGCTGGTGTGCTGGATGATATTTAGGTGGAAGAGGGGAAGAGTTTCTGGAATGAAAAGTGGATGGGAGAGTTGGGGAAAGAGGTATGGGTGAGCAGCCACTTGCAGCATGGGTTGAGGGGGGGTGGTTGGGTGTTGGGTGGGTTGGTGTGTTATGTTTTGGTCCCGGTATTTAGCACGATGTATTAAAATATCCTCACATGATATTTTTAGTATTTAAACAATAAAATACTTCAATTTCCAAATAAACATGCTTCACCAAAATAATTAACACCCACCCCAAATAATTATACTACAACCCAAATTCCCAACATACTTCACATACACCCTGAAATAAATTTCCCCAATATAATTAATTCAACACAAGGAATTAATACCATAATCTTCATAACATGATTAATGTTTAAAAACACATAATCATTTTGGGGATATCACACTCGTGGTGAAAAACCTTGGAATTGGGTCTTTGGTGGTATCTGGGGTCCGGGGTACCTTGTATTGGGGCTGGTATGAGAAATGGAGATTGGAGAGATAATTATCGAAAGCAGATGATTTTTAATGAATCATGATGTACTTGTGGAGGTATTGGTATTTTGGAGCCTTGATGCTATATATACCAAATGGACTCGGTATTCCGTCATATGCGGAATCTCTTCTCTCTCTCCTCTCCCTCACGCCACTCTCTCACCCAAACCCTTCCCCCTTTCCTTTTGATGAGCAAAATCGATGGAGGCTCATCCTAGGAGCTGGATTTGTCGAAGATAAGTTGGTAATTTTCTTCTCCTCACTTTTAGCTTCGATTTGATTATGGTATTATGTGGTTTGGTTGTGATTTGAGTTGGTTTTGAGTTTTGGAATTTTAAAGAATTTTGGTTTGGTTGGTTTGAGGAGTTTTTATGGTGTTTATTTTGAGGTTTAATGTTGTATGGGGTGTGAGGATTGTTATATGGGAAGATTTTGCAAGAAAAACTCCATTTTTGGCTGGAACGGGTCGAGGCGATCGATCCCTAGGGCAGGGCGATCGATCGCCGCGTCGTTTGTAAAAATTTTGAAGACGATGAACAGTGAAGCGATCGACAGCTTCAAAGTGGCGACCGATCGCTTCGAGGCAGTAGCTAATTTATACCATGAGGCAATCGATCGCCTGGGATAAGCGATCGATCACAAGGGACACGCGATCGATCGCATGTAGGAAGCGATCGATCGCATGTAGGAAGCGATCGATCGCCTGGAGGCAGTGGCCTTATGCACTGAGGGGCGATCGATCGCCTGGTTTGTAGCGATCGATCGCCTAAGCCATTTTGATGGTAAATTATTTTGGGTCGTGTTTTCGATGCATGCCTTGCCCGGGGTCTTTTAAAATGGTTAATGGTCATGGATGACGATATAATTGGGGTTTGTGAGCATGCTTGGGCAAATGGTTGCATGCTTGTGTTTAATTGTGAGTTATTTATGTGTTAGCACATAATTCATCGGGTCGCGGGACTCAGTCAAGGTTTGGTTCGGACTACGGAATCATAAGGTACGTATAACGTACGAGCATAACCCTTTTTCATTTTAGCATTTAATGCATGATAAATATTAATGGCTATTGGTTAATGCATGGCATATGGTATGGCAATAAACGAGTATATTTTGTGAAATGTATGATGTCGCTATGGAGCGAGCAATGGTCGAGATGTTGTCGCTAGGGAGTGAACATCGGTTATGAATGCCGCTGCTATTGAGCAAGCGAGGAAATGGAACCATTGGTTAGATATTTAGAATATCGGTAATTACTGGTTAATGAAATCATGTTATTGATATTGGAATTTGGAAAGGATTAGTTAATCAATGTAATGATTAACTGGCTATTAGGGATTTGATGATTTTGGTTATTTTGAGAACAGGGACAGGATGAGGATGTTGCCATCCAGGGAGTATCTTTTATATTCCGTAGCATTTACATTTTTGTAAATTATGAATTATGTTATTGTGATTATTGGTTTGGTGGTATTGGTATGCTCACCCTGTGTGGGGGCTGTCTCTGTTGGGACAGGTGAATAGGTATATTGATGAATTTGGAGTTGAGCTCGAGCTATGGATTGGAAGTGCTTCCAGGATCGAAGTACCAGTGACGATATTGAGCACCGTATTTTATACATTTGATACACACATACTTATTTGATGCTCGCATGTGAGCACTATTATGTGTATATGGTATGTATAAGAAGGCATGGGCCTTTCTCTCTTCATTTATGGGTTGCATGCAATTCATTATTGAATTGCTAAATGAACTGAGAACATGTTAGTGTATTATAATGGTGCATGATATGTATGTGGACTTGGTTGGGGGAAACTAGACATTATATGGAATAATGTAAAGAATTTTATTATTGGCATAATTTGCTATGATGACAAGTGAGTTTTCCCCTACATATTGATTACATGCACTAAATGCTTGGGTTAATACACTAATAACGGGATAAGGACACGGGGGTCCTTACATATAACGTACGAGCACAACCTTTTATATTATTGCAACTGTGGGATGCATGGTATATATTGTATTTGCAATAAACGGACATATATATTAGGAATGATATGATGCCGCTTTTGAGCGAGCAATGATAGGGATGTTGTCGCTGTTGAGCTAACATCGGTTATGACGCCGCTACTGTTGAGAGTACGCAAGGTTGAAATGCCGCTATTGTGGAGCGAGCGATGAAATGGAACTATGAAATTATTGGTTAGATATATGTGATATCTATAGTCATTGTTTAATGATATAATCATATTCGATTGTGAAACTGGCATGGTAAGTGTGAATTTAGTTAATCAATGAGATGATTAAACTGGCTTTTGGGAAATTGATGGTTTTGGTTATTTTGATAACAGGAACAGTATATGGGATCCCGGATGAGGATGATACCATCCAGGGAGTATCTTTTAAAATTCATAGCATTTACATTCTGTAAATTATGAACTGTGATATTGTGTTTATTGGAATGGTGGTATTGGTATGGTCACCCAGTGTGGGGCCTGTCTCTGTTGGGGCAGGTGGAACAGGTACAACGGTAGCTCCAGCGTTGAGATCGAGCTATGGATTGGAGGTACTACCAGGATTGAGGTACCAGTGCTGGTATTGGGCACAATTTTATACATTAGATACACATACTTTCATTCGATGCTCGCATGTGAGCACTATTATATGTGTATATGGGTTGTATAAAAAGGGCAAGGGCATTTCTCTCTTCATTCACTTGTTGCATGCAATTATTATGGGATTGCTAAATGAATTGAGAATATGTTAGTGTATTATGGTGCATGCTATGTAAATGGATTGGAATAAGGGAACTGGACATTACATGGGTTAATGTAAGAAATTTTATTGATGGCATGCTCTGCTAGAGGAGCAAGTGTTTTTTTTCACTTACACATATGATTGTATACACTAAATACATGGATTAATACACTAATAACGGGTTAAGGGCATAAGGGTCCTTATATTTGTGGTATCAGAGCAGTGGTTTTCTCTTTGGGGCTGTTGAGGGCCTAGGAACATGTCGATGTAAATGGGTAGTGATGTGATTAGAAATAGACACATCTATTGCGTTTAATTGTGTACGATTTGGTATGTTATGATGGATAATTTGATACATATGCTACCTAATCGTATATTTGTGTAATTGTAGGTGGAATCGAAGAAATCGAGCTAACTAAGGAGAATAAAGATCAAGAAAAGCTTTGGAGCTAACAAAGACTCAATGTAGATCAAGAAAAAGGCTAAAAATGTAATTTTAGCAGAGGCGATCGACCGCAAGAAGGAGGCAATCGATCGCCTATGGACAGAAAGTTGAGCAACAAAATTCACGAAGAGGAGATCGATCTCACTAGTTCATATGCTATCATCGATTTAAATCTTAATCGCTTGTATTTTGATTGATTGTTTGATAAGGGTTAAACTAGAACGCTTGGGCTACTTAACTAAACGTATGGTGAGATAAGACTTTGATTATTGGATTAAACGTCCAACGATGAATATTCATATGAAAAATTGAGTCTTTTGTGAATCGATGAAATAGATGATAATTCCAAGGAAGAGTTGACCGATACCAAGAATCGCTTATTTAGTTTTAATTTAATTAGTATAATTCACTCACAACCCCATCCTTTATTATTCTTTTGTTTTGATTTTCATTAACACAAGAATTCACACCTCCTCGTGGGATCGATCTTTACTCACGCTACTACATTATTGTTATCAATCTTGAGGATTGAGTGGGGTTAATTTGGGCGTACACGATAAGCGCTACCAAATTTTGGCGCCGTTGCCGGGGATCGAACCCGGGTCACCCGCGTGACAGGCGGGAATATTGTGGGGTCTCGTTACTTAATCCATTATGTATCAATTAAGCATACATACGTGAGTCTGAATTAAGTAAAAACATGCACTGATTAAGAGCTTCTGACTAGTTAAGTTGTTACAAGGGTTATAAAAACCTAACCAACTATACATCACATGTACAAGCAACAACCTAATCCAAGATAACTCCTAGGCAGTGGTTCAGCTCGCAGCGGAAAATGACTCACATCCCGTCTTCCCACGTCTATGAGTCCCTACAGAAACATTCACTCAATGTGAGTATAGATAACAACTATCTCAGTGCAATATCAAAACACAATATTAATGATAAAGCACAATAACAATCATCAAATGTGAATGCTCTGTATCATGCATCAACAAATGCACCATGTCGATATATCTCAACTATCATCCTATTATCACGAGACCAATATGATTTGTCTATCTCAGCTCAATATGTCAGTGGAACCACATCACATCTTCATATTAGCAGCACATATCATAGTACCGTACTCATATGTGATAATAGCCAGAGTATATACCCAAAAACCGGCGTATATCTCTCATACTAAGTATGTAGCATACCCGAGCATTTACCCAAACCAGGCGTATACCTCTAATGCTAACGTATACGTAGCATACACGAGCATATACCCAAACCAGGCATATACCTCTAATGCTAACGTATATGTAGCATACCCGAGCATATACCCAAACCAGGCGTATACCTCTAATGCTAAAGCATATACCTCATCCATCTCAAATACATGATATCCATGAATGTACATGCATATGATACTACAAATCATATGATATCAACACAACACAATTCATATGATATCAATCTCATAACATCATCACACAATATCTATACTCCGTACGTCAACACGTAGCTGGTATACGACAATAAAAGCGATAAATCAGGCATTGATGGCTAATTGCCTCTTTGCCCCGTCCCCTGTGATGATGCTACAAGCACATGAACAATATACCATGTTATAAGAGGCTTCAAAAATAAATGCTACAAAAATATAACATTTTTCATAATTTCCAAGGCACCGATCGATCGCTATAATTGCCGATCGTTCGTCAAAACTTTCTGTCTCCTCGCGATCGATCGCAACTACTTGGCGATCGATCGCCAAAATGCCCTGTTCATAGCGATCGATTGCTACAAACTCACCGATCGATCGCGACATAGTTTCACCGCCTTATATTTTGTCTGTCCTCGACGATCGATCGCAACACAAGCATATCTTCATAATTCTTCTCCTACAACTCAAAATTAACCATTTCCACATGTTTCTTGAAATCTCTAGTAACATATAAACATGTTTCCATCATCCTAGAATCCAATTCTTGGCAAAGAAACAAGTTATGATTTCAAACATGAACACTTGAGACTCAACTTCACATACTTCATACACAACAACATAAATCAAGCTTAAACCCGTGAATTCCTTACCAAGAAGTTATTATATCACTTTACTTTATTTTTTAGCTTGATTACCAAGTGCAATCCAAGCTCAAAAATTCAACCTAAGGAAGAAATGAGAGAGGAGCTTGTGTAGGGATTTTGTAGGTGTATAGAGGTGTATTGTGAGTTGCAAATCTGATATCTCATATTTATCAACCTCAAATGCAAACTCAAATAAAAAGCACATGCATATGAAATTCAATTCAAATGCCTACTAGTCCAAGCTGCTTGATATGTCACTACACTTGATTTAATTCAATCATTCCTATGCACTACATCTTGTGCATCATGTTTCTTTCCTTGTCATATATCTAATATTCATTTCATGTATGTGTTCATTAATCCTCGGTTCAACCCGAACCTGAGTCCATATCATACCGAAATTAATCATATTAACAGTATAATCATATGACACGTGTATAAAGCAACTCGAGGCATTACAGTAACTCTCTTTTCTATTAATTGTTTGATGTTTTTAATACAACTTTTGTTAGTTTTAGATTTAATTATGCAAGTCTAAACACCTTGATTCTTGGTTGAAGAGATACTTGCCTTTGGAATAGAAAGACTTGTGAAAATTTTGGTTTGATTGTTGAATTTTTAATTCAATTTCAATTTGTTTTTCAGATTATGATTCTTATGATTGTTGTATTTGATTGATAGATTGATCACCTAGTAATCACTTACACTTTCTAATGCTAATTGAGAAGCAACTAAGATTGGTAATTACCTGCTGTTGGTGTTATTAAATTCTTAGGAAAAACGATTGGATAATTAATTTTAACGGCTGTAGTTTTTATTAATTAGATTCATCAATCTTACTAGTCTTGAGGAGATCATTGATTTAATCTTAACGGCTGTAGTTTTGATTAAAGATTTGATAAGAGTCGAATTGAATGCTGTTTTCTTTTTTACCACAATTTAGGTAAGTAGGAATTAAGATTTCAGTTGATGAATAATTGAATGAATTCACATGTTTAGTAATTTGATGATCAAGTGAATGATTTCCAAAGGTAAAGTTGACCGAATACCAAGAATCACTTTTTAATCTTGATAAACTAGTCCATTGTTTGCTTTCATTTAATTTAGTCATAGTTAAAGAAAATTTGACAACCCCCCAATTCGATACTTGTTAGTACAAAAGTATTCACTTCCCTGTGGGATCGATCCCTACTCACGCTACTACATAATTACTGTTGTTAACTTGAGAGGGTTAATTTGGGCGTACGCGATAAACACTACCAAATTTTGGCGCCGTTGCCGGGGAAGGCAATTACTTTTGTGTTAACGTCGTTTTATTTATTTCGTTTTATACTCGTGTTGTTTGTTCATGAGTACAGGTGATCCCTCTGATCAAGAAGACAATATTCATTACGATCCTGAGATCGAGAGGACACTACATCGGAGAAGAAGAGAAAACCGAAGGCAAGAAGAGGAAGAAAGGAACAACATGGATGCGAATCGAAGTTTACGACAACTGGCCAATCCGGATTTGAACCAACAACCTCTTTGCATTACTTTTCCTACTCTAGCAACTAATGTTAATTTTGAATTGAAATCTGGACTAATACATTTGTTGCCATCTTTCCATGGACTTGCAGGAGAAGATCCTCATAAGCATTTGATGGAGTTCCATGTGGTTTGCACCACTATGAAGCCAACTGGAATTACTGAGGAGCAAATCAAGTTAAGAGCTTTCCCTTTTTCCTTGAAGGACGCTGCAAAGGACTGGTTATTCTACTTACCATCCGGATCGATCACAACATGGAATGATCTCCAGAGGACGTTTCTAGAAAAATACTTTCCAGCATCAAGGGCCGCTAATATACGGAAGGAGATCTACTCTATTCGACAGTACAGGGAGAGACATTGCATGAGTACTGGGAGCGCTTCAAGAAGTTTTGTGCAAGCTGTCCACAACACCAGATAAGTGAACATTTACTCATACAATACTTTTATGAGGGTTTGGTATCTAGTGACAGGAACTTGGTTGACGCTGCGAGCGGTGGAGCTTTTGTGGATAAGACACCGGAAGATGCAAGAAGCTTGATAGCAAACATGGCGGCCAACTCACATCAATTTGGCAACTTTAGGAATGAGCCGAATCAACGGAAACAAGGAGAGGTAAACGTGTCTAATCTAGAACAACAACTTATTAGCCTCACTTCTCTTGTTCGTCAAATGGCAGAAGGAAATGGACAGACAGTGAAGCCATGTGGAATATGTTTGGAGATGAGTCATACTACAGATTCATGCCCATCACTTCAAGAATCATATGCTGAGCAAGTGAATGCAGCAGGTGGATTTCCGGGGCAACCTCAACGCAAATATGACCCTTACTCCAACACATACAACCCAGGATGGAGAGACCACCCTAACTTGAGCTATGGACCACAATCGATGAATCACGTTCCACCTCAAGTGCCACAACAGCCACAACATCCACCACCCTACCGACCACCTTTTCAGAGGGCACAACAATCTAATTACCCATCTACTAGTGACAGGTTAGAAAATATTATTAAAGATCTTGCTCATAATGTTACAAAATTTCAACAGGAAACAAGATCAAGTATTCAAAGCTTGAACACTCAAGTGGGTCAACTAGCCACCGCGCTAAATCGTGTTGAAGCACATGGATCGACCACCCTACCATCCCAAACAGTGGTGAATCCAAGGGAAAATGCAAGTGCGGTCACACTTAGGAGTGGTAAAGAACTGGAAATACCGGAGGAGAAGGTGGAAGATAAACTCAATGGTGATGAAGAAAAGGAAGCTAGAGTTGGAGACACGACCACCATGGAACAAGAGATACCAAAAGGTAAGTTCTCCTCCTTTTCTGAATATAAAGTACCACCCCCTTTTCCTCAAGCATTAAAAGATAATAGGAAAGATGCCGGACTTAAAGGTCTATACGAAACCTTTCGACGATGTGAAGTAAACATCCCTTTACTTGATGCAATTCAACAAGTACCTCGCTATGCAAATTTTTTGAAAGAGTTATGCATAGCAAAGAGGAATCACAGGTTGAAGGGATCGCAAAAAATTGAGTTGGGAGAAAACGTATCAGCTGTGATCCAAAGAAAAATCCCTACCAAGTGTAAAGACCCAGGTATGTTCTCCATTCCGTGCACGATTGGTAACACTCGCCTTGAAAATGCCATGTTAGATTTAGGAACATCAATTAATGTCATGCCATATTCTATATATGCTTCTCTACAACTTGGTCCTTTGAACTCTACTGGAGTGGTTATTCAACTAGCGGATAGATCTAGTGCATATCCTAGGGGTGTGATTGAGGATGTGCTTGTGCAAGTGAACGAATTGGTATTCCCTGCGGATTTTTATGTCCTTGATATGGAGAATGGTGATAAGAGTAGTCCCATTTTGTTAGGAAGACCATTCCTCAAAACTTCTAAGACCAAGATAGATGTGCATAGTGGTACCCTTACTATGGAATTTGATGGTGAGATTGTTACTTTTAAAATTTATGATGCCATGAAATATCCTCGCAATGATGATGACACGGTGTATTCTATTGATGTTATTGACTATTTGTCACAGGAGGTTTTTGAGATTGTAGGGAAAGACGAACTGGAAGTTTCTCTTACCATGGGCATGAAGAAGGAAGATGAGAAGCTGTTCACCTGAAATGAGTTGAAAGATACCATAGATGCCTTGGATTACACACCTGAGCTACATCAGTCAGGTAACATTTCTTTTATATCATTGCCTGTTTCTAACACTAGAGTTCTTCCATCTGTTTTGCAGGCACCTACTATAGAGTTGAAACCACTACCTAGCCATCTCAAATATGCATTCCTTGGTGGAGGAAATACATTACCAGTGATCATCTCTAGCAAGTTGGGGGATGAACAAGAGAAAGATCTTATTCAGGTGCTCAAGGAGCACAAGACTGCAATTGGTTGGACAATAGCTGACATCAAGGGAATCAGTCCCTCCACATGCATGCACCACATTCTACTTGAAGAAGGAGGAAGCCCTACACGTCAGCCCCAAAGGAAGCTTAACCCACCCATGATGGAAGTTGTGAAAGAGGAGATTTTGAAGCTTTTAGCAGTTGGGGTGATCTACCCTATCTCCGACAGTCAATGGGTTAGCCCCGTCCAAGTGGTACCAAAGAAGACCGGTATTACTGTGATAAAGAACAAAGATGACGAACTCGTGCCCACACATATTCAAAATGGATGGCGAGTGTGAATAGACTACCGAAAGCTAAACGCTGTGACTCGAAAGGATCATTTCCCTCTACCCTTCATTGATCAAATGCTTGAGAGGTTAGCTTGTCATTCATACTATTATTTTCTTGATGGTTATTCGGGTTATTTTCAGATTGCTATTGCACCGGAGGACCAAGAAAAGACTACTTTCACATGCCCTTTTGGCACATTCGCCTACCGACGCATGCCCTTTGGACTGTGCAACGCTCCAGCCACGTTTCAACGGTGTCTGGTTAGCATATTTTCTGAGTTTATTGAGCATATTCTAGAGGTATTCATGGGCGATTTTACTGTCTACGGTAACTCATTCACTGATTGTCTTGCTAGCCATACACTTGTTTTAAAAAGATGCATAGAGACTAACCTTGTTCTAAATTCTGAAAAATGTCATTTTATGGTAGAACAAGGTATAGTGTTGGGTCATGTTGTTTCTGCTAAAGGTATAGAGGTAGACAAAGCAAAAATTGATGTTATACAGTCTTTACCTTATCCTACTTGTGTTCGGGATGTGCGCTCTTTTCTTGGACATGCAGGTTTTTACAGGAGGTACATCAAGGATTTCGCTAAGATAGCTACACCTTTGTGTAAGCTATTACAAAAGGATGTTCCTTTTGAGATGGACGAAGCAAGCAAGAGAGCTTTTGATCAACTGAAGGAGTCATTGACTTCCACCCCCATCATACAACCACCCGACTGGAGTAAGCCTTTCGAGATCATGTGCGATGCCAGTGACTATGCAGTTGGTGCTGTCTTAGGTCAAAAAGAGGGGAAAGCATCACATGCCATCTACCATGCCTCAAAGACCTTGACTGATGCTCAACAGAACTATTCCACTACTGAAAAAGAGCTTTTAGCAGTTGTTTTTGCTCTTGAAAAATTTCGATCTTATCTACTTGGTACTAAAGTCATTGTGTATTCTGATCATGCAGTATTCTGATCATGCAGCTCTTCGCTATTTGATGACGAAGAAGGAGGCAAAACCAAGGTTGATAAGATGGATTCTGCTCTTGAGTGAGTTTGACATACAAATCAAGGATAAGAAGGGCAGCGAGAACAAAGTAGCGGATCACTTAAGCCGTCTACCACACGTGGCTGAGGAGCTTTGTTTAAAGGAGGAATTCCCGGATGAGCATCTACTCTCCATAAGCGACAACCTTCCATGGTATGCTCATATTGTGAACTTCTTAGCTTCTAATATATTACCTTCTGAATTATCTAGGTCTCAAAGAGCTAAGATCAGGAGTGATGTCAAGTACTACGTGTGGAATGATCCGTACATATGGAAGAACTGCGCGGACCAAATCATTAAGAGATGCATACCCGACACTGAGGTAAATAACATTCTTAAGTTCTGCCATTCATACGCTTGTGGGGGACATTTTGGTGCAAAGAGGACGTCTAGAAAAGTGCTAGAGTGTGGATTCTTTTGGCCTACCCTATTTCGTGATGCCTACTACTTTTGCAAGAACTGTGCGCAATGCCAAATGACCGGTAATATTTCCCAAAGAAAGGAGATGCCTCAACAACCCATTCTTATTTCTGAAATTTTTTACGTATGGGGCATCGACTTTATGGGACCATTTCCTAGCTCTTATGGTCATATTTATACATTTCTTGCTGTTGACTATGTTTCGAAATGGGTAGAAGCTATTACTACCCGGACTGACGATTCCAAAGTTGTTGCAGATTTTATCAAACATAACCTTTTTTCTAGGTTTGGAATCCCACGAGCTATAATCAGTGATAGAGGTACGCACTTTTGCAATAGGACGGTGGAAAGTCTTTTCAAGAAGTATCATGTCACCCACAAAGTTTCCACCGCCTACCATCCGCAAACAAATGGCCAAGCCGAGGTCTCTAACTGAGAAGTCAAATCCATATTGGAAAAGACTGTCAACCCCACGAGGAAGGATTGGAGCTTAAGACTGGATGATGCACTTTGGACTTACCGGACTGCGTATAAGACTCCAATAGGTATGTCCCCATATCGACTCATTTTTTGTAAACCATGTCATCTTCCTGTAGAGTTGGAGCATAGAGCATACTGGGCTGTGAAGCATTTCAACATGAACTATGATGAGAGTGGCTTGCATCGGAAGTTGCAATTGCAAGAGCTTGAAGAAATAAGGAATGAGGCGTATGAAAGTGCAAGGATCTACAAGGAAAAGACGAAGGACTTCCATGACAAAATGATATCGAGAAGGAGTTTTGAAGTTGGTCAAAAAGTTCTCCTTTACCATTCTCGCCTTCGCCTATTCCCAGGTAAGTTTCGTTCTAGATGGCATGGTCCTTATATCATTACTAATGTGTATCCCCATGGTGCACTGGAAATTCAGAGTTTGGACACCACTAAGATATTCAAGGTGAATGGTCACCGATTGAAGCATTACTACGAAGGTGTCAAAGATGAGGAGGGTGGACAAGTGAACGTCAAGGTGGCTCTAGAGGATCCACCTCACTTCGACTGATCAGGAGGACTAGCGTCGGGCCACCGATGTTAAACAGAGGCGCTGCTTTGGAGGCAACCCAAGGGGAGTTAGTCTCCTTTCTCCCTTTTATCTATTTCTTGCTTTCGTAGTTAGACTATTCTCTTTTCTTGTATTTTTACCTTACATTGGGGACAATGTAAGATTTAAGTATGGGGGAGGGATTAGTGGTGTGTTTTTGTTTTTCTTATTATAAAAATACAAAAAAAATCGAAAATTTTTAAAATTTTGAGCTCATAGTTAGTAATGAACGCATGCTTAGAATCACTAGCCCATGATGAAACCTAATTGATATCATGCATGCTTTTGAACATAGGTGAATTGTTAACCTTAGAACACTTTGAACTCTAATGCAAATTTACTTTAACTTAGTAGTTGAATATTTTGAGCACATTATTGTCATGGCTTGTGAAGTGTGCATAGCTTAGTGAAGATTGTGTGAACTTCGTGATGGTCTTAAGAAGTCTCTAATACATGATAGAACTTAACTACATGCTCTTTGAGGCGTATGTCTAGACTACTTGCAAACATGAAAGTGATATAGGCAATATTTGATGCGTTTGAGCCTTTCAAGCTACCATGTAAAGAAAATCAATCACTAGTACCCTTTTTGAGCTTTAATGCAAAAGAATGGTTGTATGCTAAGCATACAAAAGACCCCCATTCGACATTCTTTGACTAGCTTCTCATCCTTCCCTAATGAGCCTAAAATATGAATTCTATCCATACCTTTGAAGGGAGTATGATGTATTTCATTCACATACACTTAAGTATTCAATGATTAAAATATTTGTGAGCTTCATTATGAAAAGAATGAAATGCATGAAAGAAACGGGAAGCCTTGAGAAAATAGATAAAAATATGACTCCAAGGGGACAAGGCACAAAAGAAGAAAAATGTTGAAATAAAAGTTGAAGAATTTAAGCAAGAAGAGAAACCTTTAGTGTGCATATCATCATACTCTCTTGTTTGATATATCTTTACCCTTTCTTTCATAAGCCAATACCTAGGCCAAGATACAAGCTAATAAAGACCTACTTGATTCGTGTTTGCAAAGTAGCTAAGATAGTGGAGAAGAGTGTTCAAGTAAGCTTATACTTGTGTTAGTGTATGACTTGATCTATTGTGGATTTGCATCTTTTGGATCTAAAATTTGTACACAACACTTGTTTATGACCACACACACACGTTCACTACTTTGTTGAGTATGAGATGTTTAGAGATTGAACTTGTTCCATTATTAACTTTTCACCGCCTTTCATTACTATGCATGTTTAAAATTGTTGAGGCATTAAAGTGAGAACAAGTTAGTTTGTTATAATGCTATGAGCCAAGCAAAAAGATTATAGTTTTATTTGATTTAATCGAGGTTGAGTAAAGAGTAAGTATGGGGGAGTTTGATGTGATTAGAAATAGACACATCTATTGCGTTTAATTGTGTATGATTTGGTATGTTATGATGGATAATTTGATACATATGCTACCTAATCGTATATTTGTGTAATTGTAGGTGGAATCGAAGAAATCGAGCTAACTAAGGTGAATAAAGATCAAGAAAAGCTTTGGAGCTAACAAAGACTCAATGTAGATCAAGAAAAAGGCTAAAAATGTAATTTTAGCAGAGGCGATCGACCGCAAGAAGGAGGCAATCGATCGCCTATGGACAGAAAGTTGAGCAACAAAATTCACGAAGAGGCGATCGATAGCGAGAAAAGAGGCGACCGATCGCCAAAGTCCACTGGAGCCAAGCGATCGATCGCGAGAAAAGTGGCGATCGATCGCCTGAAGAAAATCGCTGAAAAAAATAGCTAGCGATCGATCGCCACTTAAGGCGATCGATCGCCAGCGGTATTTTGGAAATATTGGGAACTTGATTTCTTTCCTTCCTAGATAAAATCTAACCTACCCATCAGCCTCCATACCACTTGTTACTCGGAAATTATCAACTTGAGGAGAGAATTGAGAGCTTAAAACAGATTTTTCAATTTTTAGAATAATTTTCTTCCGATTTTTGTAAAGACGCTCGAAGAATGAAGACGGAATCAACAAGCCGGAATCGTGCTTCGCTTTAGTAACTCTCTTTTCTATTAATTGTTTGATGTTTTTAATACAACTTTTGTTAGTTTTAGATTTAATTATGCAAGGCTAAACACCTTGATTCTTGGTTGAAGGGATACTTGCCTTTGGAATAGAAAGACTTGTGAAAATTTTGGTTTGATTGTTGAATTTTTAATTCAATTTCAATTTGTTTTTCAGATTATGATTCTTATGATTGTTGTATTTGATTGATAGATTGATCACCTAGTAATCACTTACACTTTCTAATGCTAATTGAGAAGCAACTAAGATTGGTAATTACCTGCTGTTGGTGTTATTAAATTCTTAGGAAAAACGATTGGATAATTAATTTTAACGGCTGTAGTTTTTATTAATTAGATTCATCAATCTTACTAGTCTTGAGGAGATCATTGATTTAATCTTAACGGCTGTAGTTTTGATTAAAGATTTGATAAGAGTCGAATTGAATGCTGTTTTCTTTTTGACCACAATTTAGGTAAGTAGGAATTAAGATTTCAATTGATGAATAATTGAATGAATTCACATGTTTAGTAATTTGATGATCAAGTGAATGATTTCCAAAGGTAAAGTTGACCGAAAACCAAGAATCGCTTTTTAATCTTGATAAACTAGTCCATTGTTTGCTTTCGTTTAATTTAGTCATAGTTAAAGAAAATTTGACAACCCCCCAATTCGATACTTGTTAGTACAAAAGTATTCACTTCCCTGTGGGATCGATCCCTACTCACGCTACTACATATTTACTGCTGTTAACTTGAGAGGTTTAATTTGGGCGTACGCGATAAACGCTACCAGGTAGCACATACTTAAGCATTATAGTAGTTAGTGTTGTGTGACACAACTATGTTGCTTATGTCGTTTATGATATGTGTTCATAATTGGAATATGTTGTTGATAACCATGGTGGTTGCAGGGTCATATGGCAAGTGGATTATGCATTGTGGTTGCATATATATTGGAGTGATGATTTTAATGCTTTGCCGCTAAATGTTGAAGCGATGGTAAAATTCCGCATGTCACATTTGAAGCGAGGTGCATTAAAATACACTCATGGCGATGTATATTGATGTGTGGATTATGCATTGTGGTTGCATAGATGGCGTAGCAATGTGAATACTTGCCGCTGTCATATTATAGCGATGAAGAATATTTGCCGCAAATATGTCGAAGCGAAGGATGATTCCGCTGTCATATTACTATTGCGAGGGATATTATGCCGCTAATATGTCGAAGCAATGGGTATTTCCGCTGTAATGTTAAAACGAGGTGTATTGGTGCCGCTGTCATACCATCGCAATGAAGAATATTTGCCGCTTAAGCGAGGGATATTATACCGCTAATATGGCGTAGCGATGAGCTTTCCGCTATCATATGATAGCGATGAAGAATATTTGCCGCTTAAGAGAGGGATATTATGCCCCTGGTATGTCGAAGCAAAGTAGCGAAGAGGGATATTTTTCGCTATATAGCGAGGGATATCATGACGCTAGTTTATTGGCGATGGTTTATGCCGCCGGGTATATATAGCGATGGTTCATTCTGCTAGTTTATTGGCGATGGTTTATGCCACCGGGTATATATAGCGATGGTTCATTCCGCTAGTTTATTGGCGATGGTTTATGCCGCCGGGTATCTAAATAGCGATGGTTCATTCAGCTAGTTTATTGGTGATGGTTCATGCCGCCAGGTATTATATAGTGTTGGGTCATTCCGCTACATCTATTGGCGATGGTTCATGCCGCCGGGTATCTATATAGCGATGGTACATCTTCTACATCTATTGGCGATGGTTCATACCGCCATGTATTATATAGCGATGGGTCATTCCGCTACATCTATTGGCGATGGTTCATGCCGCCAGGTATTTTATAGCGACGGGTCATTCCCCTACATCTATGGCGATGGTTCATACCGTCGGGTATATCTATATAGCGATGGTACATTCCTCTAATTCTATGGCAATGATTCATACCGCTGGATATCTATAGCGATGATTTATGCCGCTGATTCTATAGTCATGGGTTGTGCTGCTATCTACGTAGCACGGGATTGTGCTGCCCATGAGCTATGGGTGTTGATTATGTACCGCTATGGACAACGGAGACAGGTATGCCGCTATCTTATTAGCGACGAGTTATAGTATATTGCTACCTTGTTAGCATTATTGTTGATGTCATGTGTTGACATGTACCATCACGTGGTTGACGATGATATTATGGATGTCATATATTGACTTATACCGTCACAGGTTGACAAGGACATTGTGGGTGTCATGTATCGACACGTACCGTCACGAGTTGACGATGTTATTTTGGATGTCATAAGTTGACATGTACCGTCATAGGGTGACGATGGCATGGTGTGTGTTCTATGTAGACGCATGTCGTAATTGCAACGAATAATACATGTGGGTATATGTGTTGATCGTATGGCTTGGAGTGCCGATGGTGAGCACAAGGTGGTATCTGCGTCACGGGTTGACGAGACCATTATGCCGAGCAAGTTTGCTCGATGAATTATTGGATGCGATGTACAAGAAGTGTACCGCAACACACATTTGAGGTAAATATTTACGAGTAGTGATACCTTTGGGTATACTCGTTGGGATGGCTATGGCCAAATGATTGGTGGTAAGAGTAGTTATTGAGGAAACTACTGGCTGGTACCGATGTGAAGTGTGGTAGACATGGTCACACCCACCCATGAGGGTGTGGAATAAATCCTGATGGAGTAGGATTGCCTTGTGGTTGAATGAGGACACCGAGGTGTCCGTTATGCATTGGTATTTGGGAAATATTGGGTGATAACCCAATACTCTGCGGTATGGTATACCGGGATGGAACATATGAAATGTTGGCAGGTTTGGTATAAACCTAAGGGGGGGGGGGGGGGGGGGCAGCGATTCCTAGCCAGGTATTGTTGCAGTGTTATAGTGTGTTTGTTGTAGCCATTATACTGCTCGTTGGAACCAAGTTCGGTAAATCGTATGATGATACGATTCTTGTAGTCACTATGTGGCATGAGGTTTGGGTCAGGGAATACCTCACGGGGACGTTTATACGTCAAATACTTTCAAATACTCGTACTGGGACAGCTCAGTCTTGTTGGGAGTACCAACGTGGGTGTCAACAAGTCGTTGTTAGCTCTGGTTGAACATCTTTGCATATGGAATGTAATGGGGAAACACAAATGGAATTGTGGGATATAGTTAGTGGGGTAGAACTACTATATTGATTGTATCTCTTGGGGAGAATTAGATATACTATCATGGAGACAGCTGGTATCGATCGTGGGTTGATTATGAATCAACCATGGTAAGCATTACTGGTGCTGGAAGTAATGGCTCTTTATTTTCGGTGAGACGTATGAGGAGACGTCTCCGGGGAAATGCTCGAGATTGTGGAGTACTATGATATTAGTACAGAGCATTGTTAGAATGAGTATACATTGTGTACACGGATTTTGGATTAGTAATAGTTGCTTGGATGCACTATTCTGAATCGATTGTGTATTTTATTGGTTACGAGTTATATTTTGGTATAAATGTATCCAGGTTTTCCGAACGGTGGTTCGAGGTTGGAGGGTCATGGTTCATGACATTTTCCTTGAGAGGAAGGCGGTATTGATATACCTACCTCTTGGGAATCTTTGTAGACTCGAGGAGCCGGTTGGTGCGGTGTTGATGTTGGAATCACACCATTGGTCATTGGTTCGTCAATCATCATTCTCCGCGATGTGAGAATCACAGGGGATTGACAGTTGTTTTTTTGGGGCTTTGGGTATGATTGGAGATACCGAGTCGATTGCATTGAGTATGCATGTTGAATTGGTACTTAGGCAGGAATACCAGTGTGTGTATACGAATGCCAGCATCTACTTGGTACTCGTCGAGCATCAGGTTAGTATGCTTGGATGAATGAATCTCCGGTGAGAGATTGTGGCACCTTGAGATTGGTGATCTCGATGGCACGATGTATTTTGAAGAATGATCGTGAGGTCCGGTTGACTCCCTCTGAGGAGGGAATTGTCGTGTTTTGGGGTCATGATAATTCTTTACTGGGTAATTCAATAGCCTCCCTGTGTTAGGATTGTTGAATCCTTGGCTAAACGAGGGATGGCCAGGATTCGGATTTGTTAGGTGCCGTGGTTGTCACGTGTGGCGGGAATGCAATTGATTTTTCTTGCATGTCCTTTCGGGAACTTGAGACCTTGTGGAGTCTCGATGGTATGTTTGGACCAAGATATGATTTCTTGGAACACACGGAAGTAGACATCTTTGGAGATGTGTTTTGTGTTGACCGGTGGCCGTGAGTTGCCCGATCCGTGTTGCAAAGTGGTGCAACTACTCATTTGACGGAAATGGTTTTGGAAAGTGAAAACGGGGTGGGGTTTAGGTACACTGTTGTGTACCAGTGGTTTCTTTTGTAACGATGTATGTTTAACATCGTTGGCTAAATTATAAAGATATCATTGGGGCGATATCTATGTTGGAATCACGAACGATTCGTTTGGTTAGCAGTTAGGGTTAACCGACTGCTTTTGGGTGGTTAGCATCGGGGTATGCTGATGTCCTTTTGATGATCTGGGAGATTTACTCCATTCCAGGTTTTGGTGCGAGGTCGGTATCCTCGCAGTTGGTGTGTCGTTCATGATATGTTCATGACTCGACAATGTAGATACGTTTGGATTATGTGGTCTTGGCGATACGTGGTGTACGTCTGTGCAAATTTCGAGGACAAAATTTTATTAGTGGGGGATGATTGTGATGCCCGGGGATTAATGGTGTTAATCCCGGTGTGGTAATAATCCTTAATGGAATTTAAATGTGGCAATTATGAATTAATTGCCGTGTTGGGACACCCGAGAGTGTTAAATCGGGTATTTGGGATCGTTGGACCCAAAGGTTGAGATTGTATTCTCATCATGGTGAAAAACCTTGGAATTGGGTTTTTGGTGGTATCTGGGGTCCGGGGTACTTTGTATTGGGGCTGGTATTGGAAATTGTGATTGGAGAGATGATTTTTGAAAACATATGAGTTTTAATGAGTCATGATGAATTTGTGGAGGGCTTGGTATTTTGGAGCCTTGGTACTATATATACCAAGTGGACTCGGTGTTACGGGATATTTCCCTCTCTCTCTCCTCTCATCCACGCCTCTCTCTTACCCCTCAAACCCTCTTTTCTCCATTTGGTGAAAAATGCTAGAAGCACGGCTCGGGAGCCGGATTTCTCAAAGATAATAAGGTATTATTTTTGTTGGGATATGCCCTAAGACAACTCATTAGATGATTGTTTATGACATACATTGTATTATGATTTTGTTAATGGCAATTCATTATTATATATTATTCGAGTATCTGTGTAATATGAATTAATATATAAGTTAATGTCCTTAGAATAATATTGTATTGTTCTTAAAGATTGTCCCTAGTCAAGTATTATCATGAATATGATAATGATAATGCATTGAGACTAGTATGTTTTGATTGATGAATTGTTCATAGATATGAGATATCAAATCAACACATGGGTACATGTTAGAGAACGATGTACTGGACAGACCCACCATGAGAATGCTACATGGATAGTTATATGAACGTCATAAGCAATTCTCATAGTGATAATAATGTATGTAATCCTTACGACTTGAGATCACCAGAGATCCCAACATAAGGAGTCATGTATCTTGATATTGTCAAACCTTACCTGTAACAGGGTAAACTATAAAGACAATCATTGGATACACCACGAATTATGTAGAGGGATGTTGAGTGATAAAGAAAGGATTTGTCCCTCCTATATAACAGGAGAAGTGTTTGGGCCCTTGATCAAGTAAGACTAAAATGCATGGCCGTGCTCGAATGAGTCGATATGTGATATCGAGCTTATTCGTTTATTCTAGTTATACTTGGGCATCAAGAAATAAAAGATTGAATATATGAGTATGACTATTTCATGACTCATGTTCAATCTAAACACAATGGACAAAGGGATTAAGTTGCATGGTTAATATTATCACAGTTCGTAGGTTATGTCGAGTCAATGACATTCTTGTAATTTGGGTAGCCTTGATGTGATGCTAGATACCGCTCATTGCTTGCGACATAAAATTAGATTTTTTGTCGCTGCCAACATTGCAAGATCCTATCGGGTCACACAAAAGATTAAATCGATAAAGGGAGATGTAATTCATTGGATGAATTAATTAATTAAGAAGAGTCTTAATTATAAGTATTAGATGTATGGATTTAATTAAGATATTGGGAATGGGGCAATGAGGCTTTTTAAAAGCCTTTAATTAAATCCAATATGCATTATTTAATATGAGAACAAGGTTGATTAAGGGTTAATCAATTTTATCAAACCTAATAGCCTCCACAAGCTCACTCTCGGCCGTCGCCTTCTTGCCCCTACATGCCGCCGCCGCCGCCGTGGTGTAGTGTAGTTTTGAACGACCGTCGTTGATCGGTTTTGAACCGTGAGTCTTGCTTTGGTTTAAGAACGAGTCTAGCAACTTGTTCTTGAACACCCTTTCGATTTGATCGTGTGGATACTGTAGAGACGAAGGTGCAAATCTTTGTTTGTGACCCGTGGTCTTGCAACGAGGATTCTGCTACAAACACGCTGCAAGGGTACGATTCTTAATCAATCTCGGTATGATTAACTTTGTATAGGTCCAGTGGTAGGAATCAAGTTTTATTTTCCGCTGCGCATTGCTTGATTGATTCCTAACAGTGGTATCAGAGCCAGGTTCAAAGCTCATATCGGATTTATATGATTAATTGTTTTAATCATGTTTTGAATCTTTTGCATGCTTTAAAACTGTTTAATTCATATATGACATGTATTAATCGATTTTGAGGGAATTATTGCAATAATTATATGTGATATAATTGACGGATCGAAGTATATGATAATTCATGATCAAAACCGAGCCATTGGCTCACATGGAAGCTCACGGCCGCCGCATGGAGCTAGGGTCTCGGACCCTTGACTCGTGCATGGGCCGAGCCGCGCCATTGGGCTAGGGTTTCGAACCCTAGGCTGCATGGCTCTCGGCCACCGCCGTCTTGCGGCTAGGGTTTCGAACCCTTGGCTACATGAGACGGCTGCCGCACGCTAATGGGCTAGGCCCCATTCGATCCAAGACAGCACCGAGATGGCTAGGGTTTCGAACCCTAGTCACATGCGTGGTTGGTTGGCCGTGGGTTTGGGCTAAGGATCCGTGACATGTGATGTCCCGAGCGTACGATAATTTCATAAAATTTATTTTACAGTTTTAATTGGAATTAAATTTTAAAATGTTTAGAATTTAATTCATTAATTGTTATAGCATGTTTTATGTGTTTGTTTGAGCATGGTGCATGGTTATAGCCCTATGACCTATTAGATAGGATTTTGTGAATGTTTGTTATTTAATACGGCCTGCGTGTCTTGTCTTCTCTATTTTTTTTTCTAAATGTTATCCCTCCCCTACGTTCCCCTCGAATGTAAATCGAGGAATTCTCCATATCATGTAATTGTTATATAATATAGTTTATTTTGTTGATGAAGATCAATGAAGATGGACCAAGGTGCCGGGATGAGGAGGCCATTCACAAAAGGGAGCCAAAGAGGTGCTTGGAGAAGTTACCTTAGGCTGACCTTCTAGTATTTTCTCATTGGCTTGAGAAAATCATTAGTTGGGGCTATAATCATGTCACGTTTATTTTATGTTGATGTATGAGATGCATGTTTACTGTTTTATTTAATATTGATGCTTGATATACATATATGTAGATATGTATATATTCATATATGTAACAGACATATTTTCAATATTAATAAAATCATGAGATCAATAAATCCCTCTTATAATATTAAGTCAAATCAAGATGCCTTCCAATTAAAAATACTCGTCAAGACTTCGATTGAACATGTGTGGGTTTGCCAAAGCAAAGCACCGTGACAATATTAGTAAGGCGCGAAAGGATAAAAGTGATATCCATGATTATTTAAAAATTGGGTCCGACTTAACTAGGTTATCTCAATATGATTGGGAACCTAGAGGCATGGGGTTGGATAATAATTCATTAGATGAATTTGAACAAAGTGTTGTTCGTCCAACAATCCAAGAATTACATGTGATATAATTGACAAAGTGTTGTCTACCTAAATAACCGAGTCTTGGGTGATTAGCCAAAGCTAACTCAGGATTAAGTGAAATATGGATCTTGGCCCACTAAGTTTACGAGGGTTGATATTTTAAATAAAATAGTGGGAGTGTCATTTAATATAAGACCTTATTAATGATTAAAATCATAAACTTATTTTGCATATTTATATTTTAGATATCCATGGCATCAAACAACGTAACTAGCACACTATCATTGCGATCGGTCCTTGAGAAGGACAAACTGAATGAGACTAATTTCCTAGCTGGTATAGGAATTTGAGGATTGTCCTCAAACAAGAGAAAAAGCAATATGTCCTTGAGGAACCCTTACCTGCTGAGGAACCTCCCGTAACGGCTGCTAAAACCGATAAGGATGCTTACAAGAAGCATCAGAATGACGCACTTGATGTTGGTTGCCTTATGCTAGCTACCATGAACTCTGAGCTTCAGAAGCAACATGAGGAAATGGAGGCGTTCGATATGATCGAACACTTAAAGCAACTCTACCAACAACAAGCTAGACAAGAGAGGTATGACGTCTCTAGAGCGTTATTCCAGTGCAGAATGGTAGAAGGAAGCCTTGTTGGAACTCATGTACTAAAGATGATTGGGTACATTGAGAATCTTGAAAAGCTGGGTTTTCCACTGGACCAAGAGTTGGCCACAGACGCGATCTTGCAATCGTTGCCTGATAGCTACAGTCAATTTGTCTTGAATTACAATATGATTGAAATCGAAAAGACTCTACCACAATTGCTTGGTATGTTGAGAACATATGAAGCAAATTCAATGAAGTCTAAGCCTACAAATGTTCTTATTGTGAATAAGAGCAAAGGAAAGACTAAAGCAAAAGGCTACAAGAAGAACAAGAAAGTCTTTGTTAAGTCTAAGCCTCATGCTTCTGCACTCAAGCCAAAGGGAGGAGTGGCTAAGGAAGGGAACTGCTTCCATTGCGGTGAGACCGGTCATTGGAAGAGGAACTGCAAATTATATCTGGAAGATCTTAAGAAGACAAAAGGAAGTGTGACTTCCGCTTCAGGTATTTTTGTTATAGAAGTCAATTTATCTACTTCTTCATTACGGGTATTAGATACTGGACGTGGTTCTCACATTTGTGTTAGTGTGCAGGATCTCAAAAGGAGTAGGTTGTTGGCGAAATGCGAGGTTGATCTCCGAGTGGGTAATGGAGCAAGAGTTGCTGCATTAGCTATTGGAGATTATTCATTAACTTTGCCTTCTGGTTTATTATTAGATTTACAAGACTGTTATTTTGTGCCATCTATTACTAGAAACATAATTTCAATTTCTTGTTTGGACAATATTGGTTTTTCATTTATTATAAAGGACAAGTGTTGCTCCATTTATTTGAATGAGATGTTTTATGCTAGTGCACAATTGATTAATGGTCTTTATGTTTTAAATCTACATATGCCTGTCTATAACATAAATACTAAAAGGATTAAGAATAATGATTTAAATCCAACTTATCTCTGGCATTGTCGCTTGGGTCATATAAACGAGAATCGCATATCAAAACTTCATAAGGATGGAGTATTAGATTCATTTGATTTTGAATCATATGAAACATGTGAATCTTGTTTAATGGGCAAGATGACTAAAGCTCCTTTCAAGGGACATATTGAAAGGACGAATGATTTATTGAGTCTCATACATAGTGATGTATGTGGACCAATAAGCACACAAGCTAGAGGTGGTTTTCAATACTTCGTTACATTTACTGATGACTTCAGTAGATATGTGTATGTGTACCTAATGAAACATAAACATGAAACCTTTGAAAAGTTCAAAGATTTCAAGAATGAAGTACAAAACCAACTTGGCAAAAGTATCAAAACCCTCCGATCAGATCGAGGAGGAGAATACCTAAGCCAAGAGTTTCACGACTATCTAAAGGAGTGTGGGATAGTCCCACAACTCACTCCCCCGTATACTCCACAATGGAATGGTGTATCCGAAAGGAGGAATCGAACTTTGTTGGACATGGTTCGATCAATGATGAGTCATGCAGATCTTCCGACTTCCTTTTGGGGACATGCTTTAGAAACAGCAATATTTATACTGAACCGTGTTCCATATAAATCAGTAGAAAAGACACCATATGAGATATGGACTAAGAAGCGTCATAGTATATCTTTTATGAAGATTTGGGGTTGTGAGGCTTACGTGAGACGTCACGCCTCCAATAAACTTGGACCCAAATCTGATAAGTGTTTATTTGTGGGGTATCCTAAGGAAATGAAAGGATACTATTTCTATTATCCCACCGAGAACAAAGTAGTTGTTGCTCGGACTGGTGTCTTTCTTGAAAGAGAATTTATTTTGAGAAGAACCAGTGGGAGACAAATAGAACTTAGTGAAGTTCAACCACAAGAAACATTGAACATGATATTGAGATGGAAGCAGAGCAGACACCACAAGCTGTTGTGGATGAAATGCCTGCTCAAGAGACATAAGCCCAGCGTAGGTCTGTAAGAGAACACCGTGAGCCACAGAGATATGGATTTCTTGTGACTCAACAAGGTGACTTACTACTTATTGATGAGGATGAGCCGGCATCTTATCAAGAAGCTATAATGGGCATTGATTCTGAGAAATGGCAAGAAGCCATGAAATCTGAGATGGAATCCATGTATGCAAACCAAGTATGGACTTTGGTTGACCCGCCTGAAGGGGTAAGACCCATAGGGTGCAAATGGATTTTCAAGAAGAAGACCGACATGGATGGTAATGTACAAACCTTTAAAGGTCGATTGGTTGCTAAAGGTTTCAAACAAATTCATGGTATTGACTATGATGAAACTTTTTCACCAGTTGCCATGGTTAAATCCATTAGGATCTTACTTGCAATAGCTGCATTTCATGATTATGAAATCTGGCAGATGGATGTCAAAACAGCTCTCCTTAATGGAAATTTACTTGAGGATGTGTACATGACACAACCTGAGGGTTTTGTCGATCCAAAGGATGCTGGAAAGATATGCAAGCTACAACGATCCATTTATGGATTGAAGCAAGCTTCTCGGAGTTGGAATCTTCGTTTTGATGATGCAGTCAAAGAGTTTAGTTTCATCAAAAACGTAGATGAACCTTGTGTCTACAAGAAGGTCAGTGGGAGCATAATTATCTTCCTAATATTGTATGTAGATGACATACTTTTAATTGTGAATGATATCCCTGCCTTACAATCTGTAAAGATTTGGCTAGGGAATTGCTTTTCTATGAAAGATTTAGGTGAAGCCACCTATGTATTAGGTATCAAGATCTATAGAGATAGATCAAGAAGATTACTTGGCCTAAGTCAAAGTACATACATAGACAAAGTGTTAAAACGGTTTAGCATGCAAGAATCAAAGAAAGGATTCGTGCTATGACACATGGGATACATCTCTCGAAGGATCAGTGTCCTTCAACACCAGATGAGAGACAACGCATGAGTAAGATTCCATATGCGTCAGCTATTGGATCTATCATGTATGCCATGATATGTACTCGTCCCGATGTCTCGTATGCTTTGAGAATGACAAGCAGATATCATGTTGATCCAGGTGAATGTCACTGGATTGCAGTCAAGAATATCCTGAAGTACTTGAGAAGAACTAAGGATACATTCTTGATTTATGGAGGTGAGGACGAGCTCAATGTAACAGGTTATACTGATGCAAGCTTCCAAACAGACAAAGATGATTTCCGATCGCAATCAGGATATGTGTTTTGCCTAAATGGAGGTGCTGTAAGCTGGAAGAGTTCAAAGCAAGAGACAGTAGCCGATTCTACAACTGAAGCTGAATACATTGCTGCCTCAGATGCAGCAAAGGAAGCTGTTTGGATCAAGAAGTTCATTTCTGAACATGGGGTGATGCCTAGCATACTAGATCCAATTGAACTCTATTGTGACAACAATGGAGCCATCGCATTGGCGAAGGAACCTAGATCTCACCAAAGATCCAATCACATACTTCGGCGCTTTCATTTCATTCGAGAAATCGTTGAAAGAGGAGATGTAAAAATATGCAAAGTACCAACTGATGATAATGTATCTGACACACTGACGAAGCCACCATCACAGCAGAAGCATGATCGTCATACTAGATCTCTAGGCATTAAGTATATGTCTGATTGGTCTTAGTGCAAGTGGGAGATTTGTTGGGATATGCCCTAAGACAGCTCATTAGATGATTGTTTATGACATATACTGTATTATGATTTTGTTAATGGCAATTCATTATTCTATATTATTCGAGTATCTGTGTAATATGAATTAATATATAAGTTAATATCCTTAGAATAATATTGTATTGTTATTAAAGAGTGTCCCTAGTCAAGTATTATCATGGATAAGGATAATGATAATGCATTGAGACTAGTATGTTTTGATTGATGAATTGTTCATAGATATGAGATATCAAATCAACACATGGGCACATGTTAGAGAACGATGTACTGGACAGACCCACCATGAGAATGCTACATGGATAGTTATATGAACGTCATAAGCAATTCTCATAGTGATAATAATGTTGTAATCCATACGATTTGAGATCACCAGAGATCCCAACATAAGGAGTCATGTATCTTGATATTGTCAAATGTTACCTGTAACAGGGTAAACTATAAAGACAATCATTGGATACACCACGAATTATGTAGAGGGATGTTGAGTGATCAAGAAAGGATTTGTCCCTCCTATATAACAGGAGAAGTGTTTGGGCCCTTGATCAATTAAGACTAAAATGCATGGCCGTGCTTGAATGAGTCGATATGTGATATCGAGCTTATTCATTTATTCTAGTTCTACTTGGGGATCAAGAAATAAAAGATTGAATATATGAGTATGACTATTTCATGACTCATGTTCAATCTAAACACAATGGACAAAGGGATTAAGTTGCATGGTTAATATTATCACAGTTCGTAGGTTATGTCGAGTCAATGACATTCTTGTAATTTGGGTAGCCTTGATGTGTTGCTAGATACCGCTCATTGCTTGCGACATAAAATTAGATTTTTTGTCGCTGCCAACATTGCAAGATCCTATCGGGTCACACAAAAGATTAAATCGATAAAGGGAGATATAATTCATTGGATGAATTAATTAATTAAGAAGAGTCTTAATTATAAGTATTAGATGTATGGATTTAATTAAGATATTGGGAATGGGCCAATGAGGCTTTTTAAAAGCCTTTAATTAAATCCAATATGCATTATATAATATGAGAACAAGGTTGATTAAGGGTTAATCAATTTTATCAAACCTAATAGCCTCCACAAGCTCACTCTCGGCCGTCGCCTTCTTGCCCCTACATGCCGCCGCCGCCGCCGTGGTGTAGTGGAGTTTTGAACGACCGTCGTTGATCGATTTTGAACCGTGAGTCTTGCTTTGGTTTAAGAACGAGTCTAGCAACTTGTTCTTGAACACCCTTTCGATTTGATCATGTGGATACCGTAGAGACGAATGTGCAAATCTTTGTTCGTGACTCGTGGTCTTGCAACGAGGATTCTGCTACAAACACGATACAAGGGTACGATTCTTAATCAATCTCGGTATGATTAACTTTGTATAGGTCCAGTGGTAGGAATCAAGTTTTATTTTCCGCTGCGCATTGCTAGATTGATTCCTAACAGTTCTTTCCCTCGCTTTTATCTTCGATTTGGTAGTAGTATGGTAGAGTTTGGTTGAGTTTTGGGTTAGTTATGGAATTTGGGGATTTTTGGTTAAAATCCAAAGTTGAGTTTTTGGAGTTTTTATTGGTTTTAAATTGAGTATTTGAGGTGTTGAAGGTGTATGTGGTGTTGGTTTTAAGTTTTGGTGTGAAAAACACCATTAAAGCTCGGATTTTTTGGAAACCCGCAGGTCGCAATCGATCGCAGTTTGGCGGCGATCGATCGCGACATGTTACTGATTTGGGAAGGCGATGTACAGTGCCCGCGATCGATCACGAGATATCACCAAACGATCGCAAGGAAACAAAAAGAGTTGGCGATCGATCGGCGTTACCAGCGATCGATGGAGGTTTTTTAATTTTCGAGCATTGGACTTGTGCGATCGATCGCGGCCCTGTTTTGGTTGATATTTTTGGAATTTTGGAAAATGTCGGGATTTTGGTATCAAGGTTTAATTAGCCGATTTTCGGGGCAATGTCTACATTCCTATGGGAATGCTATACTTTTAAAATGAAATGGTTGGAGCCAAAGTTTAATAAGAAAATTGAATACTCGATGGAGTATTTGGTTAACCTTTGTACAACTTAAAATGGAATATTTTGGGTATTATGCATGCTCAGCGGAGTCTTTTAAAATGGTTAATCGTCGTGGATTGACGATAGGTTTGGAGGTTGTCAACGTGATTGGGCACGTGGTTGCATGCTTATATTTGATTGTTAATTATTCATGTGTTAGCACATAATTCATCGGGTCGCGGGACTCAGTCAAGGTTTGGTTCGGGCTATGGAATCATAAGGTACGTATAACGTACAAGCATAGCCTTTTATATTATTGCAACTGTGGGATGCATGGTATATATTGTATTTGCAATAAACAGGCATATATATTAGAATGATATGGTGCCGCTTTTGAGCGAGCAATGATAGGATGTTGTCGCTGTTGAGCGAACATCGGTTATGACGCCGCTACTGTGAGCGTGCGCAAGGTTGAAATGCCGCTATTTTGGAGCGAGCGATGAAATGGAACTATGGAATTATTGGTTAGATATATGTGATATATATAGTCATTGTTTAATGATATAATCATATTCGATTGTGAAACTGGCATGGCAAGTGTGAATTTAGTTAATCAATGAGATGGTTAAACTGGCTTTTGGAAAATTGATGGTTTTTGTTATTTTGAGAACATGAACAGTACATGAGATTTCGGATGAGGATGATACCATCCAGGGAGTATCTTTTGAAATTCATGGCATTTACATTCTATAAATTATGAACTGTGATATTGTGTTTATTGGAATGGTGGTATTTGTATGCTCACCTCGTGTGAGAGATGTCTCTATTGGGGCAGGTGGAACAGGTACAACGGTAGCTCCAGCGTTGAGATCGAGCTATGGATTGGAGGTACTTCCAGGATCGAGGTACCGGTGCTGGTATTGGGCACAATATTTTATACATTAGATACATATACTTTCATTCGATGCTCGCATGTGAGCACTATTATATGTGTATATGAGTTGTATAAAAAGGGCAAGGGCATTTTTCTCTTCATTCACTTGTTGCATGCAATTAATTATGGGATTGCTAAATGAATTGAGAATATGTTAGTGTATTATGGTGCATGCTATGTAAATGGATTGGAATTAGAGAACTGGACATTACATGGGTTAATGTAGGAAATTTTATTGATGGCATGCTCTGCTAGAGGAGCAAGTGTCTATTTTTCCCTTACACATATGATTGTATACACTAAATACACGGATTAATACACTAATAACGCGTTAAGGGCACGGGGGTCCTTACAAAAGTGGTGAACATCAAAGTTGTAGTATATCCTCTTAGCTACGCGTGGACACCAAAAGCATTGAATTTTATTAAGGTATGAAGAAGTTATGCCCAAAATGCTTCAGCCTCTCAAACATTGCTGCAATCTGCACTTGCTATGACTTTCATGCCTTTTTTTGCCCCATGATGCAATCCGAATTGGACTGAGATGTTTGAATATGAAATATAGAATTTTTAGTTGGATTTCCAACCTCCTTAGATTCACATCATTCGGATCATCGAGCCAAGAGATATAATCAAAACACTGCACTGCGCTCCAAGTGACTCATATTTGAATTTTCCCACAAACGGACCATTGGTCCGTGGGTCTTCGTCCCAACATAAGATATTGTTTCAACATCATTCCACACATGTTGAACACTAATTATGGTCGTTCATAGATGTCTTTCCTCTCGTCCAAGTTTAATAGCTTCCTTGATAAAATCCATCGCTTGTCCTATGAACTCGCAAATGTCATCGTGTAACTTGGGTCCTCTTCCAATGGTCTTCCCAACCAATTAATCAATCTAACCATGTATACTAAGTATACACATTATTACAACAAATGCCAGTTTTGTTGATCATCAAAACCCATAAATAAATTGAAGCTTAATTAAGCATTAAACTCAACAATGCGTTTAAGGCTCAACGATCTCCCCATTTTTGATGATCACAAAACTTGATAAACTTGTAAATGAAATATGCATGAAATAAGAAATAAACAAGGCTCCCCTTTAACAAATGCATAACACATACAAGTTGAACCATAAAACTCTCCCCCTCAAAACATGCATGTATTAAGCTTCAAGTTTACCACAAAATTCTCCCCCTTTTTGTGAAAATCAAAAAGCACAATATTCAAATAAACAAATCAAGAGAACATGGCATAAATATATGTTGACACATAGCCATAGTCTAAAAGTAAGCACATGTTCCTCATCAAGCATTGTAATAGGCATAACAATCATGAGATTAAATCATTGAGAGGAAGACAAACATGTGTTTAAGGAAATGAAACAACATGTGAATGTATTCTTAAATGTGCAAAGCGTGCATATGTTCCACCAAAAATTCATGCATTCATGCTCAATAAACATTAAATTTCTCAATGCACCATCATAAACAATTGATAAGTTAATAAGACATATGTGATGAGAGCAAAATCATTTAGGCCATAAAAACAATAAAGATATATCAAATTCTTAAGCCATAATCATATGATCCAAGATTGAGCATCTAAACAAGTTATGTTTAACCATTCAACAACAATTCAATTTACAAAACTTAAGCATATAGGCACATAAGTATGATTATACAAGTTCTTACTCATTTAAGGATCATATAAATATGCATATGCTAAGGAGAAATGCAATACACTACAAATGAATCGAGCCCCCCAATTTCTTGATCACAATTACTTTGTATCAATGAAATTTTGTAGTTGCTCTATTAAATGCACAAGGAAAATATAATTAGCTCCCCCTAAATATGATATCATAATAATGTACTCAAAACTCAATTTCCCAAAGATCACCTTCAAAGTAATTGAATTTCACCACATAATCATGATATACAATTCAAGGAACATTAACTAAGCAAAGAGCGAATTATGCTACTATGAAACTTAAAATAAATTTACCTTGGATGACAAGAGTAAGTTCTTATCATTGGTCATATACCTCGAGCTTCCTCTATTGTTGTGCATTTGATAGTTTCCATCGAGGTGCTAATTCCTTCATCCTCGATCACTTTGTACTCAATAAGCCATTTTATTTTTGGGTCCATGCGGGTTAGCTTTCATCGATGTCTTTGGAATCCATTTCCACCTCTTATTTGGTTGATATTGATTTTTAACAAATCTACATTTGTTTCTTGCACGTCCAACCTTACAACAATAAGTGCAAGTGGGGGGATTATGGTTAGCTTTAGCAAACAAGCTTGAAAATGTTTTTGATTTACTTGAAAAGCCTAGTCCGGCTCTATCGAAGTTATTATCGTTGCAAGCCAATCAATTCTTCCAACTTTAAACTACTATCACTAAACTTGGCGAAGGATGTCTTTAAATTATGTACATGATTTTTTAAGTGATATTTTCTTCTTCCTTCTTAGCCAAGTCTAGTTTGAGCATTTGTTGCTCTTCTTACTTCTACCAAGACAATCAATAAGCTCATTAAATGCATTATGTAATTCATTATAAGAGGGTACCTCATCATCATCCTCTTCATCTTTATCTCCAAGTGTCATTATACAAAGATTAGCTACATCTTCATCATCGGAGTAACTATCACTCAATATAGCCATTAAAGATTTCTTCTTCCCCTTATCCACATTCTTCTTTCTAGTATATTCATTAGCATAATGACCTTTATATTGACAATTGAAACAAGTTACCTCTAGTTTTGAAGCATTGTTGGTGGCACCGGAGGTCTTTGACTTGTATTTATTATAATACTTCTTGAACTTTCTTGTGAACAAGGCCATATCCTCATCATTTTCTTCGTCGGTTTGTTCATGATTTCCAACCAAGGCAATCCCTTTTTTCTTTAGATTTATCTTCCTCCTTTATTTCCTTCTGGGTTAACACTTCAAGCTCATGAGTCACCAAGGTTCCATAGAGTTCATCGAGATCATAAGATGCACTATCTCCTTTGTTGGACTCAATGATTTCCTACCTCTTGACATCTCATTCATTAGGCAAAAGCTCTTAGTGCTCTTCTCCATATTTGTTTGGAAGGATATTTTTTACCAAGTTGGGCAAGCTCGTTAATTATTTGAGTGAGCCTTCTAAAATCAACATTTTCTCCGGACTCCATCTCAAAGGTTTCGTACTTGAGTTGCAAGAGATCGATATTTGTCTCCTTCACTTGGTTTGTGCCCTCATGACAAATTTGTAGTTTGTCCCAAATTTCCTTTGCGGTTGAGCACATCGAGATGCGGTTGTATTCCTTCATATCTAAAGCACAATGCAAAATATTAATTGCATTAGCATTTTGAGAGATTACGATCATATCCGCCTTTGTGAAATCGTCCATTTCTTTGGGAACTCTATTTCCCTCAACTTCCTTTAAAGGAATATGTGGACCTTTCACAATAATTTTCCGTAGGTCATAATCTACAGATTGGATATATAGAGAAATTCGATTTTTCCAATATTCGTAGTTATTACCCGTGAAAAGAGGAGGTCGATTGGTCGATTGACCTTGAGCAAACTCACTTGCTAGATTAGCCATAAAATTTTGGTTTAAAAACAAAAACCAAGTGGCTCTGATACCAGTTGTTGGAACAGAAAAGGGGGGTGAATGAGGTTTCTTGGCTACTTTAGCGATTTTAAAGTGATTTTGCAAATAGTCCAGTTTGCGCGGCGGAAGACTTGATGTCAATCGAAACCAAAACAATAAGAAGCAATAATGTAAATGCGTAAAGTAAATAAAGCAAGAAAAAACACAAGTATTTGTTATAGAAGTTCGGCGATGAATCATCTACGTCTCCTCTTCCCGGTTAGAAAACGTCCAACCGAGGTTCCACTAGAACAACTTCGATCTTGGCCTTGAGGGCTCCAAGACACAAACAAACTCTTCCCGAGTCACACACTCTTCACGAGTCTTCTTAGTCTTAAGGGATCCAAGGATAGCCACACACAAACTCTTCCAGAGTCCCACACTCTTCACGAGTCTTCTTGGCCTTAAGGGCTCCAAGGATATCTACAAACATGCACCAACTTCACTTGTTGATGATCAAATAACACCTTCACGATCTAACCACGTGAAGAACAAAAGCTCTCACACAAGAAATGAATTACAAACTCTCAATACAACACAAATGTATGAAGTTTGCAATGCTAGATTGAATTTAATTGAATAAAGCTTTCTTGTATTGTATCTTCTTGTTTCTTGTCATAAACTTGAGCTCAATTATCCATATATATAGTGTGGGAGGCTCTCAAGGGTCAAACTAGCTGTTTAGAGCCGTTAGGAGCAACCCACGCCCCCATCGCCACGGGCGTTCACCACATCGTCTCGGGCGACCTTCAGATCGCCTCAGGCGTTCTCCCCATCGCCTAGGGTGATCCTCAATAAAAAAACAAGGCCGTGGGATGAGGTTGACATCGCCTGGGGAGATCGGATCGCCTGAGGTGATGGCTCAGATCGCTTGGAACTATCTGTGCAGATTTTGTCTCAAACTTTGCACTTTTCGAACATCTTATGCTTGTTTCTCAAAGTTGTAGCATATCCTCTTAGCTACTCGTGAAAACCAAAATCATCGAATTTCATTAAGGTATGAAGAAGTTATGCCCAAAATGCTTCAGCCGCTCAATCCTTGCTGCAATCTGCACTTGCTATGACTTTCATGCCTTTTTGCTCCATGATGCAATCCGAATTGGACTGAGATGTTTGAATATAAAATATAGAATTTTGACTTTCCAACCTCCTTAGATTCATGTCATTCGGATCATCGAGCCAATAGATATAATCAAAACACTGCACTGCGCTCCAAGTGACTCCTATTTGAATTTTCCCACAAACGGACCATTAGTCCGTGGGTATTCATCCCAAAATAAGATATTGTTTCAACATCATTCCACACATGTTGAACACTAATTATGGTAGTTCATAGATGTCTTTCCTCTCGTCCAAGTTTAATAGCTTCCTTGATAAAATCCACCGCTTGTCCTATGAACTCGCAAATATCATCGTGTAACTTGAGTCCTCTTCCATTGGTCTTCCCAACCAATTAATCAATCTAACCATGTGCACTAAGTAGACACATTAGTACAACAAATGCAAGTTTTGTTGATCATCAAAACCCATAAATAATTTGTAGCTTAATTAAGCATTAAACTCAACAGTGACTTTAAGGCTCAACAACTTCTGAGAATCATTTGCAAATATACGCTTAGAGAGACAAGTACTTTTGATTAAATATCTTGGATGGAATGGAGTTTTGATTACTAAAATTATCGAAAAAGATATTAGTGAATTGGTCAAAGGGTTGGGGCTTTATAAAACTTCTAGCCATGACCATCGAAAGAAATGAGAGAAAAATATATTGGAGGTATTTAAGGACAACCATAGACCAATGTGATAGTATAAGATGTCCTACAAGCCAATGAGTCAATGATTGGTCTGATGGGCTCTAAGAACCCTAGCACAATTGGCGGTTCCTTCTCTACGGTTAGTCACTCTAATCGATACACTCTCATATATAAGTTGATACCAACTAGCACTGTTGTTGGCTTGTAGATATGGTCAGGCTGATTGAACTTGAGGAATCACAACATACATATTGATTTCACTGTTTATCGTAATATCTTTTTGTGCAATTATATTTGATAATTGCATGTACTATATGAATCTGACGCAATAGATCGTCCTCGGGTTTAGATCTGTTTATGTTTTATATTTCCGTTGCATTGTATCTGACACCAAGGGTGAAACCCAACAGTGATATCAGAGTCAGGTTGCGCTTTCATTCATATGTTGATAATTAATCTTATTAGATTGTTTCCACGCTATAATAATCGTGTTTGAATACTGAAATTATAAGATCTGGAAAAAACATAGAAATTGAATTAAAACTATTTCTAATACAAACCCAAAACATAACCATTCCAAAAATCGTTTATGACAGCTAGCACAGGAAGGGACACGTAGCCGATGCCAGGCTGAGAAGCGGCGAGCGGCAGTACATGCAACAGAGAAATTGTTCTTCGCCATCGTGCGTGCGCCTGCTCGCACAGATCTAAGTCAAGGCAGCAGGACCGACCGCAAACAGAGCAATGTTGCGTTGTGGACATGGCAACACACGCGAAGTCGAGAAATATTTCTCCGACGTCCTTTGTGTGCTGACCGCTTTTATTTTTAAACAATTATTTTTCAGTGTATGGGTTGAAGCGATTCTACCGCAAGTGCACGGTGTCAAGTTTTAGTATAGTGAAAATTAAGTAAAGGTTGTCGAATCCACAGGGACTGACGTATAAGTACCAAATAAGATCAATCAAATTATATTTAGCCTACGATTAAAGGAGTTAAACTAACACTAAATTAAACTAAAGAACAAAAATTAAACTAGAAATAATGACAAGAATGGTTCCGGAAGTGCAAAGGTAAGTTACTCGAGAAAATTACCAAGTTCGTCGTTCAATTATGTTATCTCTAATGATTCAATGGAATTCTCACTTTATTAACCAATTGATTTTAAAGGTGAAAGGTTTTCATGATTATTCGATACACTCTCTCGAGCTGTAACGAAACTAACAATAAATTAGAACAAGTCACTCTCGTGCACCTATTTACTAATTCAAAGTTGCTTAAATTATCAAAACCTATTAACTCTAAATCTTTCGATTTCAAGTTCTCACGTATGCGATATCATCTCTCGATCTCAATCGTAACATACATCATAAATTAATGGAGCGTGTTACAGCGTTATCTCTTGATCTCGGCTGTAACCCTCAAATTCAATCAAAGCTAGTAGGAGTGGGAGTCGGGTTCGGGTATTCGGGTTTACACCCGACCCGATCGGGTTTTTCCCGAAATTATCGGGATTTTCGGGTTTCTGAACCCGATCGGGTATTATCGGGATTTTCGGGTTTCTGAACCCGATCGGGTAATACCCGATCGGGATGCTTATTTTTCGGGTTCGGGATCGGGACTATTTTTTGGGGTTTTTTTGTTCGGGTCGGGTACCCTATACCCGAACCCGATTATTGTTCTTAATTTAATTTCACTTTTTTAAGTTTCTGAATCTCGTTTCTTCACTTCTCTCCTCATTTCTTCACTTCTCTCTTCTCATTTCTCACGGCAGTGAGGCACACAGCCACACACGCAGACCCACTTCGCTCTCCTCTCCTCAACACACGCACACCCGCTTCGCTCAGTCGCTCTCCTCTCCTCAACCGACCTCAAGGTCCTCAACGCCGCACGCTGCCACGCAGACGCTGCAGTCGCTGCTCTTCATTCTCACGCCTTCAAAGTCCAGGTTTTGCATTTCTGTTTTGATTAATGTTTTATGCTTTGTTGTGATTTGGGTGATGGAATCATGGAATGTTTGAGGATTATTGTTGAATATGTTGATTGTTGGGCGTTGGCAACTTCTTTAGAATTTTGGGCAAAATAAATTTTAGGGCTAAAGTTGAGATGTTCAATTGTTTTGCTGCTGTTTTCGCAGCTGTTTTCGCAGCTAAAATGGTGCAGATTTTCAAGGAAAATGAGGCGGGTTCGGGTACCCGATTTCGGGTACCCGAAACCCGATTATCGGGTACCCGATCCCTTCGGGTTCGGGATCGGGTAACGCGTCCAGCTACCCGAAACCCGAATACCCGATCCCGATTACCCGATTACCCGACCCGATTCCCACCCCTAAAAGCTAGCTAGACTCTGATCTACACATGCAATTAATTTAGGAACAATAAATATCAATGCGCGCAAATATCAATGAATCAATAATATCAAACACAACGAACTAAAACTTCAATAATATAAACCAATTTTAATTCAAATCAATAACAGATGAGTTTTCTTGTCTCTCGACCTTAAAAACAACAAATGAAAATTGAAAATCAAATAAATTAAGTTCAGAAATACGATAAACGATGGATGAATCCGTGCGTTGCACCGTGATTTCTTCTCTTGTTCCTTCCTTGCACTCCGGAACGGATAGGCTCGACTTTGGACGAAGAACGGAGATTGGATCTCCTTCTTCCGGCGTTGGGCGGCGGCTAGGGCGGCTGCTCTTGACCTAAAAAGTCTGATATATTCTCTCAAAATTCGTTTTTTAATTCTGTGGAAGAGAGTCCCCTTAAAAAGCCCTCCAAAATCTCGATAAAATAGGAAAATAAAATCTTCAGATCTCGCGTCTCGATCGATCGAGAATTTCACCGATCGATCGGTGCACTGTTCACGCCAGCTTTTGGAACTTACTGCCTCGCTCGATCGATCGGGAATTTCCACCGATCGATCGAGATTTCTCAAAAATTGTTGCTGAAGTTACTGCCTCGCTCGATCGATCGATATTTCTACCGATCGATCGAGCCTTCGAAAATTCTGAGTCTTGCTACTGGCTGGCTCGATCGATCGAGAATAACTCTCGATCGATCGAGATCTGAAGAAACCATCTTCTACATTTTCATCATCTTTTATGCCTCGATTTCGCCCGTTATCTTCTCATTAGCTCATTTCTTCCACTTCTGATCTAATTTCCTGAAACAAATGAATAAACACCAAAAAGCATAATATCATCCAGGAAAAAGTACAGAAAATGAGAAGAAATCACAGTTAAAAACACTCAAAATCTAAGCCTATCAACTCCCCCAAACTTAGACTTGATCGTCCTCGAGCAAGCAATAAACTCAAAAAGAAAGTTAAACTCGATACTAAGCATGAATTTTCTTTGCAACATATGTAACAGCTCAGAAGTCCTACTTACACATCAATAGGATTCAATCAACATTTAACCAGAAGCATTTTCTCCTAAGTTAAACAATGCATCGCAACATCGGAACGTGCGTGTGTGCTATTGTCAAACATGAGTTACATATATATCTTTAAAATCAACATGTGCCATATTAACTCCTAGTCAAGATTACTTTAAATTACTCTACAAGTTTACTATCCAGCACTTCTCCACTAATGTAATTGTTCCCTAGACTTGGATCAAAAGGTCTTAAAAGCTTATAACGTTAGGCCTTTTGGTGTCGGCTTCAAAGAAAAGGTAGGAGGAATTCAAAGAAGAGAGTATAATAAAAATCAGTTCAACTCTTTCTTGAGCTTCTTTTCAACTTTTTTCTAGCCTTGGCCACTTTGGGTCTTATTTTGAATTTTTCTTTTCAAGGCTTTTCTCTACATCTTTTCTTTTTCTTTGCTCATTATTTTGTTCCTTTTGAACTCATTTGCATATACAATCTGTGCAATGAATGAGATTCATTATACTCTCCTAGGGGTAGGTAAAAATTTTCTTTTAGGCTCAAACCAAGGTGGGTATAGTGAGTTGCCAAGAATGTCGAATGGGGGTCTAATCATATGCAATGCATATACCATTCTTTTTCAATAAAGCTCAAGAGGGACACTAATGAATAATATATAACAGGTAGGCTTGAAAGGCTCAAACGGTCCAAAGATCGCCTAAATCATCTCCAAGTCTAGTTCCTAATTATAAATTTCGCCTCAAAGTGCTTTCAACTAAACTGTAGAGTTCTCTAAGATACTCAAGACTCATCATAGTTAACACAAGTTTTCAATTTAATCAATACATACTTCACTCAATCATGACTCAATAAGTGCTCAAATTATTCCTCAGTTTTGACATATAGTTAACAAAGGATATATACAAACAAGTTAAACATTTTCATGGCTCCTATCTAGATGAGGATTAATTTCATCATGTATTACTATTGCAAGTCCAATTCATCAATTCTCAAGAATAACTCAATCCATAAAAAAATTTTTGTTGGTAATGCTCAAGGATGAATTAGTCACTAAATCATGCATTCATGCAAGGTAGGGAAACAAAACAAGTAGCAGTACGTGCAAAAACAAGATTATATACAAATACTCAAAAACCCCCCCCCAAACTTAGCATGTGAATTGCCCTCAATGAACAAGAAAAATAAATGCCAAGGCAAAGACACATACCATGATGACGATCGTCACTGATCGTCATCCTCATCATGCTCCGGAGGGGGGACTGGGTAGTGGTGCTCCTTGCCACACACGGATCCATGCTACAAAACAAAAATAAAAATAACTAACTCAATAAATTAAACTACAGAAAAAGAAAGAGAAACACAGGGAATAAGGAAAAGTTCTTGATTTATAGTCCCAAGCTGGACTGTCACCTCCTCGCCTTCTCAATTTGATGGCTCCTTCGGATTCTTTACAGAATCACTCGGGAGCGTACCTTGCGTCCTCCCAGATATCAACGTGGCCAATTGCCCTATCTGCACCTCCAAATTTTTGATTGATGCATCTTGATTCTGCATCCTCACCTCTGTTGATGAAATCAGCTTCGCCATCAATTCCTCCATACTCGGCTTTTGTGTGAACCCGGCCTGCGGTTGAGGGTTCAACACATTTTCTTGATTCGACCACCTCAAATTCGGGTGGTTCCTCCATGGTTGGTTGTAATTCGAGTAGGAATTATTGTGTGGCCTGTTACCTACAAAATTAACAGCTTCAACGGATTGGTTAATTGATTACCTGCCTGGCACTCGATGCTAGGATGACCGCCTCCACACAGCTCACAGAAAATAGTTTGGGCCTGCATTGCTGCTGCTCCCATGCTGTCTATCTTCCGGTTCATGGCTTCTAATTGAGCCGAAAGAGCAGTGATCTCATCCACTTGATGGACTCCCATTGGTTTCTGTGGTGTGCTCCTCTCAGATTGCCACTGGTAGCTGTTGCACGCCATTTCCTCCAACAAGCTATATGCTTCTTCCGGCGTCTTTCTCATTATGGATCCCCCAGATGCTGCATCAATCATTGAACGGTTAGCAGAAAATAAACCGTTATAGAACGTTTGTACCTGTAGCCATATGGGTAGACCATGGTGTGGGCATCTCCTCAACAACTCCTTAAACCGATCCCACGCTTCGTATAAAGTTTCGGGGTCAAACTGACCAAAAGTCGTGATATCGTTCCTCATCTTCGCCGTCTTGGAAGGGGGAAAGTACTTTGACAAAAACGCCTTTGTCATCCCCTCCCATGTTGTTATTGAACCTGCAGGAAGTGAATTTAACCATGCTTTAGCCTTATCTCGTAATGAAAAAGGAAAGAGCCTTAACCTGATGGCATCGTCAGAGACGCCATTGTGTTTGAATGTATCACAAATCTCCAAAAAGTTGGAGATGTGATTGTTCGGATCATCTGTAGCTGCTCCCCCGAACATCACCGAGTGCTGAATCATTTGTATGATTGCCGGCTTGATCTCAAAATTGTTTGCTTGAATCGTCGGCCTTGTGATACTCGACAACGATCCATGAAATGCAGGTTGTGCAAAGTCCATCATCGATCTAGGGTGCTGTGCTTCGTTATTGTCAGCCATTTCTCGAGCTTCTCGTAATCTTCTTAGTAACGTTCTCTCTATCTCTGGATCAAACGGCTCGAGAAAGGGTTCCTCTCTTCTATGCATGCACTAAAGAACTGATTCCTGTACAAAATAGACAAAAGGAGACAACAAAAATGCACAAAATTATTCACAAATATCAACAAAAGAAAACAAAGAAAACAAAAATGCAATAATAAAAGAATTGGCTAAATTACAATTAACTAATCTCGTATGATATTATACAGATTAGTCCCCGGCAACGGCGCCAAAAACTTGACCGCTTTTATTTTTAAACAATTATTTTTCAGTGTATGGGTTGAAGCGATTCTACCGCAAGTGCACGGTGTCAAGTTTTAGTATAGTGAAAATTAAGTAAAGGTTGTCGAATCCACAGGGACTAACGTATAAGTACCAAATAAGATCAATCAAATTATATTTAGCCTACGATTAAAGGAGTTTGATAAACTAACACTAAATTAAACTAAAGAACAAAAATTAAACTAGAAATAATGACAAGAATGGTTCCGGAAGTGCAAAGGTAAGTTACTCGAGAAAATTACCAAGTTCGTCGTTCAATTATGTTATCTCTAATGATTCAATGGAATTCTCACTTTATTAACCAATTGATTTTAAAGGTGAAAGGTTTTCATGATTATTCGATACACTCTCTCGAGCTGTAACGAAACTAACAATAAATTAGAACAAGTCACTCTCGTGCACCTATTTACTAATTCAAAGTTGCTTAAATTATCAAAACCTATTAACTCTAAACTTTCGATTTCAAGTTCTCACGTATGCGATATCATCTCTCGATCTCAATCGTAACATACATCATAAATTAATGGAGCGTGTTACAGCGTTATCTCTCGATCTCGGCTGTAACCCTCAAATTCAATCAAAGCTAGCTAGACTCTGATCTACACATGCAATTAATTTAGGAACAATAAATATCAATGCGCGCAAATATCAATGAATCAATAATATCAAACACAACGAACTAAAACTTCAATAATATAAACCAATTTTAATTCAAATCAATAACAGATGAGTTTTCTTGTCTCTCGACCTTAAAAACAACAAATGAAAATTGAAAATCAAATAAATTAAGTTCAGAAATACGATAAACGATGGATGAATCCGTGCGTTGCACCGTGATTTCTTCTCTTGTTCCTTCCTTGCACTCCGGAACGGATAGGCTCGACTTTGGACGAAGAACGGAGATTGGATCTCCTTCTTCCGGCGTTGGGCGGCGGCTAGGGCGGCTGCTCTTGACCTAAAAAGTCTGATATATTCTCTCAAAATTCGTTTTTTAATTCTGTGGAAGAGAGTCCCCTTAAAAAGCCCTCCAAAATCTCGATAAAATAGGAAAATAAAATCTTCAGATCTCGCGTCTCGATCGATCGAGAATTTCACCGATCGATCGGTGCACTGTTCACGCCAGCTTTTGGAACTTACTGGCTCGCTCGATCGATCGGGAATTTCCACCGATCGATCGAGATTTCTCAAAAATTGTTGCTGAAGTTACTGCCTCGCTCGATCGATCGATATTTCTACCGATCGATCGAGCCTTCGAAAATTCTGAGTCTTGCTACTGGCTGGCTCGATCGATCGAGAATAACTCTCGATCGATCGAGATCTGAAGAAACCATCTTCTACATTTTCATCATCTTTTATGCCTCGATTTCGCCCGTTATCTTCTCATTAGCTCATTTCTTCCACTTCTGATCTAATTTCCTGAAACAAATGAATAAACACCCAAAAGCATAATATCATCCAGGAAAAAGTACAGAAAATGGGAAGAAATCACAGTTAAAAACACTCAAAATCTAAGCCTATCATGTGCGCAGCCTGTTGCGATGATACCTAACCGTGGCGGCAACTGAGTGTTTTTCACACTAAGATTGGGTTTCAACGAGCAACAATGTGATGAAAAAAATGTTTTTTTCATCTCTTCGTACAATGGTTTCTGTTCTCCGAGCGTGGTAAATGTTGCTGTGGATGAAGGGAGATGAGCCTGCTGTAGCGTGCGATTATCACAGGAGGTGGCGCCGGATCTGGGCTAGGGTTTGAGAAACCCAAATTTCATTTTGGAAAGATGATGAACAATGTTTTCGAAATTAACAAAAAATATATATATATATATATATATATATACACATATATATTTATATATATATAAATATATAAATATACATATATATATTTATATATATATGGTTGTCCGAAAATTCAAAAATCTGTTTTTTTTCAGTTTTTTAGTTATGGATCTAAATTGGTTTGTAGCCCATATATTATTTTGGGTTATTCAGATATTTTCTCTTGATATTAATTTTTGAAATAATAAATTAAAATAATTAATTAATTAAAATATGATTTTTAATTATGATTAAAAGGTAAAATGAAGATTTTACCAATTAGTTGAACATTTAATTAATTGAAAATTAAATAAAAATATTTAATTTAATTTGCTAATTTTAAATTTGATTAATATTATGATTTGATGTAAAATAGTGATTATACCAAGTAACTGAAAATTTAATTAACTGATAATTAAATGAAAATGTTTCATTTAAGTTATTAATTTTATTTTGATTAATATTATGATTAGAAGGTAAATAGTGATTTTACCAATTAATTAATAACTTAAATAATTAGAAATTAAATGAAAGTGTTTCATTTTTTTTGTTAATTTTATTTTCAATTAATATGATGATTAAAAGATAAAATATTGATTTTACCTATTGAATGAAAATTAATTAATTAAAAATTAAATAAAATTATTTATTTAATTTGTTAATTGTACCTTCAATTATGATATGATTAATGGGAAAATAATAGAATAAATTATTATTGTGATATAATCACATGTGATGTGATTAGTACAATTACATATGTACTTGATTAGTTTAATATTTAATTATGTAAGATATGATTGCATGATAGATGATTACGGGCTTGATCAATGTGTATAGATGCATGTGTAGGGTTTTATTGTTTCATTATAATTGTGATTTTTGGTTGTCGGGCCTACGAGCCTGAGCTCTCTATTTTCTAAATATCCCACCACGAAATGTATCCACATTCTCTTGTTTGCATGATTTAAATATAAAATTATTAGAATTAGTGGAAGATCAAGATTGAAGATGGAGCACCAAGAATCAAGACATGTATAATGGAAGCAAAAATGTAATATGATTGCATTGCATGCTTGCATTACCCTAGACAGACCTATGATCCACATTATGGCTCATGTGGATCAATTAGGAAAATGTCGTGATCATCCATGTTTTTTTTATTATGCATATGGTGTATGATAAATGTTTGTTTGTATACTTTATTCGCATGACGTTGTATGAATAAATCATAGTTGCATGAATCCAGCGAACAAACAAACGAGCATTTGATGAGATAAAATTATTAAATCCATCTTTTGAATATAATTCAAAATTTAAATATCAAACTGCGAAGGGGAACTGAAAGTGGTTTGCTGGTTCTTGTCTTTCATCAACAATTAATCCATGAGACGCTACTTGTGTCATATTGTCTTACTCACCCACGTGGGGGGCATCTGACATGGGAAAACTGTGTGTTTAACTACCACTTAATTAAGGGTGCGGTTATGTTAGCCTTTTAGATTACTAACTCAAGTGAAGTCTTTTGGGCATGACATTTTTATATCTGGGATGTGTTATTTTGACGTGAGAAGTCATAATTGTCCTGTCCACGTAGGGTTATGCTAATCGCAAGACAAATATCTTGGGAGTTGCATGTGATGCAATTGTGATATACATTTAGTATCATGGAGCCGGTGGCCCATGTCCGAAGCTATCATGAGCTAGTTGGATCCAAGCCTACTAAGAAAATAAGGTTTTTCATTCATTTGTCATGAGTGTGGTGAATTCGAAAAAAATTAGTGGGAGCATTCAATAACTAAAGTTCATAGTTTTTGAATTAATTAAAAATCAAACGGTTTGCTTATAATTTCTGTTTATTCTTAGTATTGTAATGGCCGTAAATCCGATTGCATCAAATTTCGATACAAACCAAGTAACCGGACCAAAATATTTTGATTGGCTACGTAAATTATAATAGTGATTGCTTCTGAAACGTTGCTTTATATCCTAGATGTGAAGCCTCATGCTGAAGTGCATCCTGGTTCGTCTGATTAATAGATCACCACACTTGAGAAATGATGGTATGATGATCTCGAGACTAGGCGTTATATGATAGTGTTGGTTCCAGATTTTAAAGATGACATTAACAGAATGGATCAAGATACACGTTGAAAAGATCTAGATTGACTGATATAGGACGAAACATATTTGGACAGACCATTCGATCCAGAAGATCTTCGAATCACAACCAGTCCAGACCGATGATATGTCATACTAATCAGTCTGAAAGATCAAAAGCTATTTACATAAGCATTTAATTGGACATTTAATGCTGAAAAGGACTGATTAGTTCCGTTGACAAAAGTTGCCAAGTCTTGTCAGACAAATACAGAAAGAACAGACGAGAAAGGAAAGTCTTGTTATAGTAACATACGCTTTCATAAGTTGAAGTTGACAAGATTCAAAGTTGCGCAAATAAGGAAATATTAACATTAGCAAAGACGCATATATAAGGATGCAACTTAAATGTTAGATGTTACACAACAATCATTATGTAATACCCCCGAAATGTTATATGATTATGTGCTATGATGATGATTATGATATGTTTAAGGGTTGTGGTGTATTTAAATTGAGGGATTATAATTATGAGATGATGATATGATTCAGGGGTGTGGTTCGTTTTGGGATGCGGGGAAAATTATCTCCGAGGTATGTCGGGCCATATGAAGTGTTGCAGCGAATCGGTACATTGGCTTATCGTTTGGCTCTACCGCCATCTTTATCTGGCATACACGATGTTTTCCATGTCTCTATGTTACGGAAATATGAGCCGGATCCGTCTCATGTCTTGCAGCCTACTGAAGTACAGTTAGACTAAGATGTGTCCTACGTAGAACGACCAATCAGAATTCTGGATCGAGAGGATCGCAGACTACGAAGCAAAGTTATACCGATGGTCAAAGTTCAGTGGGATCGTCGGGGTGTCGAGAAAGCTACGTGGGAGACGGAACGGCATATGGTGCAGCACTATCCGGAACTATTCTCTGGTATGTTTTTTTATGTTTAGTTTCAATATGGTGATGCACGTAGATTTCGAGGACGAAATCTTATAAGTAGGGGAGTAATGTAATACCCCCGAAATGTTATATGATTATGTGCTATGATGATGAGTTATGATATGTTTAAGGGTTGTGGTGTATAAATTGGGGGATTATAATTATGAGATGATGATATGATTTAGGGGGCATGTTGGGTGTTTTAAAGGATGTATTAATTTAAATGAAGTTATAAAATATCGAGTGAGGATATTTTAATACATCGTACTAAATACCGGGACACCATTAAACACCACATGACCACCCTACCCACACCACCCCCCACCCACTCGGTCACCACCCTTCCCCAAATGCACCCTACATCCCCCACTTGGCAGCCCATACTTCCTTCTCCTACCCTCACTCCACCTCCAATCAACTCTCCTCCACCTCCTCTCTCTCTTTCTCTCCCAAATCGTGCCTGTAAGCTGCAGAGGAAGGGAAGAAAAGCTTGGTTTGAAGAGTGTTAAAAACCTTGCAAAAAGAGGAGCAAAAGTAGAGGGGTAAGTCATACTCTGTTTTTCGGAGTTTTGGTTAAGTTTGGGTTTGGTGGGATGATTTTAACGCATGCTAAGTAAAGGTTCGGGTGAAACCTTAGTATGGGTGCTTACATGGAAGTATTATGTAACTACTAGCATGTTTGCTCGAGCATATTACATGTTTTATGTGGTAGATTTCTAGTTATGAAAGTATATGCTCGAAAATCTGGGCAAAGAGATGCATGCTCTGTTTTCTGTAAAAGTTGGATGAGGTTGAAGATTTTGATGATGTTATGATGCATGATAGCTTAGGTTTTGTTAAACCTTTGATTTAAGTACCTACATGGAAGTTTTATGAAGTTTCTAGCATGTTTGTTTGAGCAAGTATGATGTGTTATGAAGTAGTTTAGATGCCATGAAATGAGGTGCTCAAAAATCTTGGGAAGTCCCGATTTTTCAGAGCGCTCGATCGATCGAGATTTTGGTCCCGATCGATCGAGCGAGGCAGAAGCTTTTAAGCATGGTTGAAATTCAGGCGTCGATCGATCGAAGGATTTTCCGATCGATCGGTGAAACGTTTCGATCGATCGATAATCCTTCCGATCGATATCGATCGATCGAGGCAGAGTGTTTGGGCACTGTTTATGCATGTTTCCTCGATCGATCGAGACCTCGGGGCCGATCGATCGAGAGAGGCAGAATGTTGAAAATTAAGATGATGATTTCTTTTGTTAAGTTTATGGTATGAAATGATATTGAGGCATCTAATATGGTATTATGTGGTCTTGTAGAACCATCCCAGGTACCAGCACAGTCAAGGAGATAAAGTCTGTTGACTCCTCCTCCTTTTGAAAAGGTACGTAAGAGGCGTACGGGCATCGGAGAGTAAAACACATTTTTACACTACGACTATGTTTTTATCGCATGAGTATTCATGATGAAATGATGATGTTTATAAGATGTTTATATATTCATACGATGTTATTATGTGGTAAGATGCCATGGGGTAAGATGCCCATATTGTAAGAGGCCATACGATGTTATTATGTGGTAAGATGCCACGGGGTAAGATGCCATATGGTAAGAGGTCATACGATGTTATTATGTGGTAAGATGCCACGGGGTAAGATGCCCATATGGTAAGAGGTCATACGATGTTATTATGTGGTAAGATGCCACGGGGTAAGATGCACATATGGTAAGAGGCCATACGATGTTATTATGTGGTAAGATGCCACCGGGTAAGATGCCCCTATGGTAAGAGGCCATACGATGTTTATGATGTGGTAAGATTCCACAGGGTAAGATGCCCATATGCATGAAAATGAATCAGGGACAACAAAAAGAAGTTAATGAATAACCAACATATTTACTTAACCAAGATTTCATGCATTACTGTGATGTTTTTATGATGTTAAGTAAGATTGTATATGCTCATGATGTATTGTCCCTGTAGGTACACGTTTGGACTAAAGGACTAAGGGTCGGGTTGAGGCAGTGAGCTGAGAGGAACACATGAATGTATAGGATTCAAGTCATGACTAGTATTTACTCTAGGAGTAGTGTAAATCTAAATGTTGACATATTTTTGGGAATGTAATGAATTATTTTTTTGAAGTTTTGTATTTTGGCCTGTAATCCTGTTAGCTCATATAACAACCGAAACTTTAAGATGTTATTTAATGCATGATTAGTCCTTCTTATGTCACTATAACACTGTTAGGATAGCAAGGCCCTACACATTATTAAGCATTTATTTAAGCATAACTCTTTCAACGAAAACTTACTTCGATTTGCTCAAAGTCTTTAGCACATTTCACTTTTGTATCTATTCATTTAAGGATAATTTTGTGCTAAGTATTTTCACTCTATTATTTGTAGTTGTACTAAGATAGAAGAGTGAATAAATTATAGCTGTCAGAGGATTGTGTCTGAACAGATTGAACGCAAGGAGTTTCAGCCTGGGAGTGGGTAAATCCAGCTGAATCGGGGTTGCACTTTTCTTTGTATTACTCAAAGTCTTCTAGTGGATTCTTCCTTAAGTGGAAGAAGGTGAGATGTAAAAGGAATTGCCTTCGAACTTACAGAAACACATCGTGTCTATTTACCTTATGCATTCATTTGTGTTTAGCCCTCAGACCTATCCTCCTAAACAAAAAAACAGACTGATTCCGCACTTCAGCATAAAGTAGTCTTTTGAGCTTAGTTTGATTAAGAAGTAGATCTCATCTGCTAACCCAACAGAAATCAATCTATTATTCAAAAAAGAACCAAATTTTTTAGAGTGTTTATTCACCCCCTCCCCCCTCTAAACACTCTCATCCGATCCTAACAAGTGGCATCAAAGAACGGTTATTCTTAATCTATTGAATACTCGAACTGAGGACGTCATTCAGTAACATTATCATGTTCTCAAAAGAAGATTATGATGATTGGCAAATCCATATGCAAGCTCACTGATGTGACTAGAAATAGACACATCTATTGCATTTAATTGTCTAAGATTTGGTATATTTTGATGGATAAATTGATACATATTGTTAGGATCGGTCCGGAGTGTTTAGAGGGGAGGGGGTGAATGAACACTCCTGTAAAATTTAATCCCTTGTGATTTCTTTCGGATTAGTGAAAGAAATCTGTTTCTTAATCAACTCTTGTACAGAACAGACCACTGAAAGAATAAGTGCGGAACAGTCTGTTCTTGTATATGTAAGAACGGCTCGATGGCTAGTATGAAAGAACAAGTGCAGAAAGATAATACACATGATATGTTTATGGAAGTTCGAAGGTGGTGTAATCCTTCTACGTCTCCCCTTCTTCCAATTAAGGAAGGTTTATACTAGAAGACTTTGATTTATACAATCCTGTTGTACAAACCCGATTCAGGCTGGATTTACCCCACTACCAGTCTGAAACTCCTAGTCACTCGATCTACTCAGACACACTCTGTCTGACAGTTACAATTTGTTTCTCACTTATGTTTTTCAATACAGAGTACACAAAATGCGCACAGTGATCCTAAATGATCAAATATTACAAAATAAACGTGCTTAAGAATAATTTCAGCTCGAGAGCTTCTGAGCTTGTAAGCTTATGCTGTTTTTCTTTCTTGTGCGTCTTTTTAATTGATCAGCGAGAGTCTTGTATATTCCTTTTGTTGCATCCTTTTATAGTTGTAAGCACCAACGACATTATTTCCCTTAATGTGCAACTTTGACTCTGCTTAAACTCTGAGTAAGCTACATTCTTCTTCTTCAGGATACTTGCCGTTCTGGTTCATACTTTCGGCGACTGTCAGGTAAGCTCTTCTTTGTCTTCTTACCTTTTATGGCAATCGTCAGTCTTTGGTCCTTTGTAGCATTAATTACGACATTGAATGCTACAATAAATAGCCATTAATGATTCGTACTGAGGAGCCATTCTTTATGTATCCTAGACTGCTCTGATCTGATAGAGATTGAGATCGATCTGAAGCATCGATTTAGTCAGTCTGAAATCCATCGATCCGGTCTGATATGATATGCCTTATCAGCTTGTTCTGTTTTGAGCTATCGATCTGGTCAGTCTGATTACCCTCGATCCGGTCTGATATGCTTTGTCATCTTATCAGCTTGATCTGTTTTGGGCGATCGTTCTGGTCAGTCTGATTTCTCTCGATCCGGTCTGATATGTTTTGTCATCTTTAAAATCTCATCGATAAGATCCGGAACTAACAAATTCCCCCTTTTTGATGATGACAAAACCTAGCTTCTAAGTCTTTTTAACCAGTCTGATAAGAACTCTGAAGCAAAAACTTTCGGATCGATTACTTCTTCTTGTTCAAAATAAATGAACATGATTAAGTTGGGTCGATTAAGGCTTTTATTATTAAGCCTTTTATTATAGTTCAAAATAAATGAATAAGGACTTAATTGAAAGGGGATTTTTATTGATCACCAAAAATCCTAAATACAGACAGTCTGATAATTCTATTTTCTAGAAGACTGAGACTGATGCGGCCTGAAGTCTTTCTTCTTTTCCCCCTTTTTGTCAGCAGTAATCTCTTGAAGAAAATCAACAACTTGTGCTAGCTGCGCGCTGATAGCGTCAAGATGAACGTCTTGAGCGCGGAGGGAATTGGCAACAAATGCTCTGACTTCAGTGGCTAGCTCGATCTGCTCTTTTCTCAGGCTGTTCTTATAAGTGGCTTGCTGAGAAAACAGATCGTTTATGCCTCGATGAAGGCTGCCGATACTAGCTGTCATCTTCTCCTTGAATGAATCAAAGTCCAAAGCTGTAAGCCTCTGACCTTGATGAACATCTAGAATACGTTGAGAGAGTGACATGCAGTTGTCAGAGAGGTGCTGAAGAGTCCTTGCCATAAATGGAGGTGCATCAGATTGTCGGCTGGGAGAGCGATCTGATGAGGACAAGGCCTGTTCATCGTCTTCAGCAGTAGGTACAATGGAAGATATGGCAGCGTGATGACTTTCGGATCGGATCAGGGTGACCAAATCCGAGGAAAAGGCTTGAATGAAGGTCATATCTTCATCGGATTGGACTGGAGGAGTGCTGGGCCTGGAAGGCTCCTCAATTTGGAGAGCGGCAACAACTGTGGATACTACCAAATCCGGATCGACGAACTCTGGTGCGTCAATTGTTGTAAGGGCTGCGGGTGGACTGATTTGTGCACGGGAGGCTGATGATCCCAAAGGAATAGAGGTTGTTGGAGAGTCCAACAAGACATTCAATGGTTCATCATCTGGCGCAGACGGAGCATTAGGCAATGGCTGCTCCGCTGTCTGTTCTGGTACTTGCTCTGCAGTCTGATCCGCTGCTTGATCGGCTGTCTGGTCTGCTGCATCAGAAGGAATAACCTCAACGAAAGGTTCTGCCAGAGTCTTGCTTGCAGAAGGATGATCCGGGCTGGTGGCTGGAGTGGACACTCTGAGCTTCTGTCGTTGAAAACGGACAGCTAAGTGAAGAGCATGAACATCCATCTCTAGTTGAGCAATAACGGCCCCATCATCTTTGGCAGTTGGAGCAATCGGATCGAAGTTCTCTTTCTTAGCAGCTAGGAGCAGAGTGACCAGTCTGAATTTTTGATTTGCCGTAAATAGCTCTTTGCGATGCACGGCAAGCCGGACATCATCGGTCTCGGTTCCTTTTAGAACTTCTTCTTCCATCTTCTTCAATCTGTTCAACTTTCCGAAGAACATCTCAATGTGGTTGATAGTCCGGTACTCGACGTACTCATCAAAGACCACAGTGAGTGCCTTCACTTGCTCTTCAACGTCCTCCATGGCAATGTCAATTGCTGTCTGCGCCGCAGATTTGGGTTTAGAGGAGATTGGTTTGGAGAGAATGGCTTTGCCATTGCCGGTGGAGGAAGGGGACTTGATCCCTGATTGGGTATAGTAGCCCAACTCAGTGATAACAATCCCTTTTACCACGGGAATGGCAGAGGGGACTCGGATAGTGACTTGGGGTGCAGGGGTTGAAGTTTGGGTTGAAGGTTGAGGTGCAGGGGTTGAAGTGGTTGAAATTTGTGTTGTAGGTTGGGGTGCAGGGGTGGCTTTTGTTGGTGGCAATATGGGTAGGGGTAGAGTTTTGATTGGTTTGGTAATCTGGGTTCTTGGCTTCTTGGGAAGTGGCTTGGTTGGTGGCGAGGGAGCAGACTGAGTTTCTTCAGAATCAGTCTGGATGGTCAGCTTTCGCTTGACCCGAGGTTTGCGCGCAACAGCTTGTTCTTCGCCCTTCTCAATCTTGACTGCAGCCAGAGTAGCAGGAGTAGGCGGAGCACTCTTGGACTTCAGCAGTGCGAGCCCTTTGGAGTTTAGAATCTTGAAGGGACTGAGAGCGGACTGCTTTCCCAGCTCGATGTCTAAGGACTCCAGAAGCTTGCTGAGAGGAACAGCAAAGCATACGGCCTGTTTTGATGCAATCACCGTTTCCATCAGAACTGCAAAAAGAATCACGGACCAGTTCATCTTCTGTCCGGATAATAGCCGCCATAGCCCTAAACTTCTATGCGGTTACAACGTCAAAACTTCCTACTTTGCCCAAAAGAGGCTTGCCAATGATTTTGCACAGCACTTGGAAATGAAAAAGCATTTCCTTCTTCTTAAACGAGGGTTGCAAGCGGTGGCCAAAAATAGAAATCTTCCCTTGAAGAGTTGAGAGTGACGCTTGAGGAATCTGTCCAAACTTTGTCAGTCCGGAAATGGGGAGGCCAAAGGTCTTGGCCAGCGTCATCGGCGAGATCTCAAATGATTTGCCCTTGACAGAGGTGGATATTGATGTCTTCTGGTAGACGGCATTGGTGAATAGTTTGTGGATTTCAGATTCATAAACAACTGTGCCGCACTCCAGAAAGTTCCTCAAGCCAGAAGATTCCAAAGCTCGGAAGATGGACACCATCTCTGCATCTTCTGCCCTGTAAATATCATTAAACTCAACGGAGAGAGAGTTGTGAGTAATGGTAGCCATTGGAATGAAGGTAAAAGAGTGCGAAGATTTAGGAGAGTGAGAGAATAAGAAAACAGATAGCGGTAAATTGTAAAAAGTGAAAGAAGATGAAATGTTCAGCCCGCTAAATAGGAGAGAGAAGACACGTGTCTTTATCTCGATGACTGATAAAAAGAAATTCAAAATAAACGGTCAGGATAACAGATAGATAAGGCGGTTAAAATGCGATCAGTCCGGGCTGTTTTTGTTAAAAAAAAATTATTGATCAGACAGATCATATGATAACATTAGATTGACATGGATTGGTCTGAAAGTTCGGACCGGTCTGTGTCTTTCTGAACATTGTATTATCGATCTGTGGCAACAAAAATCTTTAAGTGCGAAAGTAAGAAAACATCTAAACTATTAAGATAAGTCAATTAAACCAAGAATTTGATGGAAATAATTAAACTTAGCCTCTGAGAGCGGTTTGGTGAAGATGTCTGCTGCTTGCTGCTCTGTTGAGATGTGCTCGATCCAAATTTCCTTTTTGCCAACATGATCTCGAATAAAATGATGTTGTATATCAATGTGCTTTGTTCGAGAGTGCAGAACTTGATTATACGTTATAGCGATTGCACTTGTGTTGTCGCAAAATATCGGAGAGTCGACAGCTTGGATGCCATAGTCTTTGAGCTGGTGTTGAATCCAGAGCATTTGAGCGCAACAGCTTCCAGCGGCTAGATACTCTGCTTCAGCTGTAGATGTGGCAATCGATGTCTGCTTTCTACTGAACCAAGAGATCAATCTTTCACCTAGAAATTGACATGTTCCACTGGTGCTTTTACGATCAATCTTACACCCAGCGTAATCCGATCAAGCTGAAGTTTGAATCTTTGGAGTACCAAAGACCAACGTTCTGAGATCCTTTTAAGTATTTCAGAATATGCTTGGCAGCAATAAAATGTGATTGCTTTGGTTCTGACTGAAATCTGGCGCACATACAGACTGAGAACATAATATCAGGCCGGCTCGCTGTAAGATACAATAGCGATCCGATTAGTCCTCTATACATGGTTACTTCAACTACCGTTCCCCCTTCGTCTTTGTCTAACTTGATTTGTTGGACTCATTGGAGTTGATGCAGTTGAGCATGTTTCCATTCCAAATCTCTTGAGGAGCTCTTTGGTATACTTGGTCTGGTTGATGAAAATACCATTGCTGAGCTGTTTGACTTGGAGACCCAAAAAGAATGAAAGTTCTCCCATCATGCTCATCTCAAACTGTCCCTGCATCAACTTTGAAAACTTCTTGCATAATTTGGGGTTAGTTGACCCAAAGATTATATCATCGACATAAATCTGAACTAATAGGGTATGTTCCCCCTTAATAAATTTAAAGAGAGTTTTATCTACTGAGCCGATCTGAAAATCATGGTTCAGCAGAAATTGAGATAGAGTGTCATACCAGGCTCTTGGAGCTTGTTTCAGACCATACACTGCTTTATTCAGTAGGTATACATGATTGGGGAATGAGTGGTTCTGAAATCCAGGAGGTTGCTCAATATAGACTTCTTCCTGAAGCTTTCCATTAAGAAAGGCGCTCTTGACATCCATCTGATATACTTTGAAGTCTTTAAAGGCAGCATATGCAAGAAAGATTCGGATAGCTTCAAGTCTGGCGACTGGTGCAAATGATTCATCGAAGTCGATTCCTTCTTCTTGTCTGAATCCTTGTGCCACCAGTCTGGCTTTGTTTCTAACCACAGTTCCATCTGCGTCCAGCTTATTTCTGAAGAACCATCTGGTTCCAATAACAGGCAGATCGCATGGTCTGGGAGTTAGAATCCAAACTTGATTTTGTTCGAATTGATTAAGCTCTTCTTGCATTGCTTTAATCCAGTTGAAATCAGTCAGGGCTTCATCGATCTTCTTAGGTTCCAGAGTTGAGATGAAGGCAGCATGAGTGAACTCATCCATCATCTGTCCTCTGGTTCTGATCGGTGCAGAGGAACTACCAATCACTAGATTAGGTGGATGCTTCTTAGTCCATCGGTAGCTTGACTCTGGATTGTCTGGTCTGGTCGGATGAGTAGTAGCAGCATGATCAGCATCTACTTTAACATTTGAGTGAGGAACATCCGGATCAGCTCGATCTGAAGAAGCTTCAATGCCTTGATCCGGTCTGTCTGGTACTTCTGGTTCTGGTGGATTGTCTCTTGACCCGTTAGCTACAATCTCATCATCACTGTTAGCTTCGAGATGGATATTTTCCATCTGATTTTGAATTGATTCTTTGTTGCCCTCAACACATAAAGATTCATCAAAAACTACATGAACAGATTCTTCTACAGTTAAGGTTCGATTATTAAAAACTCGATAAGCTTTGCTAGTTGATGAATATCCTAAAAATATTCCATTATCTGACTTAGCTTCAAATGCTGTAAGATGATTCTTACCATTGTTGTGAACGAAGCATTTACAGCCAAATACATGAAGGTGAGAAATAGACGGTCTGTTACCAGTCCATATTTCATATGGGGTGAGATTCAGCTTCTTGTGAATCATAGACCGATTTTGAGTGTAGCATGCAGTATTTACAGCTTCTGCCCAGAACTTTTGCGAAATTCCAGAATCAGCAAGCATTGTTCTTGCTGCTTCCTTGAGCGTTCTGTTTCTTCGTTCTACAACTCCATTCTGTTGAGGAGTTCGAGCGGCTGAAAACTCATGCTTGATTCCATGATCTTCTAGAAAGGATTCAAGATTCTGATTTGAAAACTCAGTGCCTTTGTCACTACGAATCCTGTCTATGCTGGATGATTTCTCGTTCTGAGTGCGTTTCAGCAGCTTGATCAACTTCGAACCGGTCTGATCTTTACTGCTCAAAAATATAGTCCATGTAAAGCGTGAGTAATCATCAATAACAACAAGAGTATACCGCATTCCCCCTAAACTTGTTATTGGTATAGGACCAAACAAGTCCATATGCAATAATTCTAAACAGCGGGAGGAGGATTTGGCATTCTTGTTCTTTAAGGATGATCTGATCTGTTTGCCCATTTGGCAAGCTTCGCAGATTTTATCCTTAGCAAAATCGATCTTGGGCAGACCGATGACTAAATCATGTTTACACAGGCTAGAGATAGTCTTAAAATTGATATGATTCAAGCGTTTATGCCATAGCCAGTGTTTATTATCATTGTTAGCGATGAAGCAAGTAGGATTATCAGGTTGAGCATGATTCCAGTTAATCTTATATGTATTTCCATTCCTGATTCCTACAAGCATGGTTATACCGTCTGATGATTTAACACTGCAAGTGTGTTTGTGAAATTCTACAGCATAACCATTATCACAGAGTTGACTTATACTAATCAGATTACAACACAGATTTTCAACTAACAGTACATCATTGATAATAATGTTACCATGGACAATCTTACCCTTGCCCACGGTCTTACCCTTTGAGTTATCTCCGAAGATGATCTTGGGTCCAGTACATTCTGTAACTTCAGACAGCTGCTCGATGTTTCCAGTCATGTGACGGGAACACCCACTGTCCAAATACCAGTCTGATGCGAGTTTCTTCGGTACCTGTCATCAAATATAATTATTGTTGGTACCCAATCCTATTTGGGTCCAGAACGGATTAGCCCTTTGGGAACCCACACCTGTATCAGCTTTAATGGCTTGTGTGTGTGTGGTGTGCTGTGAGCTGGTCTGTTTCTATGTTGTGTGTGATAATGCGTGCGATATGGAACCTTTTGATTCTCGTGAGATAGTCTATATCTTCGTTGAACTGGTTTTGAATTATAGTAATTGTATTGTCTTCCTTGCCTTCGATCTTGCACCCTTAGATTTGGTCTGAGAGACGCAAAGCTTGCTGGTGCCTTTTCTTTGGCTTGGTTGACATATCCAATTCCTTTTCTCAAACCTTGATTCACGAAAGAGACTCCCGTTTGAATCGTAGGTGCTTCAGTCTCATATACTGTGCTGGATTTAACAAATGTCATTTGTTTGATTTTGTTCTTTACCAGCAACAGTTCAGATTCATCTTTGGTGGCTTCTTTGGTGTCAAAGCCTATGCCGGTGAAATCACCAACGTTTCTTTGTACTTCTTGTAATTCTTCCAAAGATGTTCTGGATTTTGTCAATGTCTTGAATATATGAGAAAGCTTAGCATTTTTGTGTGCTAATTCTCTTATTTTCTTCATGGAGCTGATCGTAGGAGATTTTCAGCTTATTCAGCTCGATCTGGAGATTGTTGCACTCACCCTACTCAGAGCAGTTTGGTTTGTTGTGCTCATCCATTTGATCACTGACTTTAGCTTTATTCTTCTCAAATGATTCAGCTAAGATCCTATAATCATTAGACATGTCTTGCAGTGCGGACATGAGCTCTTCACGTGTAAATTCATTTGAGTCAAAGTCAAATACCTCGTCTGTCTGACTCATCTCTTCATCTGCCATCAGACATTGAATATCTTCTTCGCTTTCGCTGGAAGAATATTCGGAGCTGTCTGAATCGGAGTCAGTCTGAGCCCATTTGCTGTTTCCTTCTTCAGCTATTAGGACCTTTTGGGACTTTCCATGATTTTTGCGGTCTTTGTAGTGTTTCTTTTTCCTGTCATCGCGATGCTTCTCCTTCCGTTCTTCTTTCTTCGGTCTGGTGCAATCTGCAATGAAATGTCCGGTCTTACCATAATTGTAGCAAGCCTGATCATTAACAGCATCGTCCTTTCTTGGCTTATAATGATGAGAGGGTTTAAAGTTCCTCTTATTTTTAGACATGAATTTACCAAATTTCTTGATAAATAATGACATAGCATCATTACTTATCTGTTCAACGGATCGGTCTGATGTTGAGGCGGTCTGGTCTGGAATGGCTGCCAGGGCCTTGTTTGGTTGAGAGATGAATGGCTCTGCTTCACCTCTGCTTATCAGTTCAAACTCATAGGCCTTAAGATCTGCAAACAGATCATGAAGTTCAACCTTGTTAAGATCTTTTTGATTCCCTCATGGCAATGGTCTTAACATCTCATTCCTTTGGCAGAGCTCTCATAACTTTCAGAGCAATCTCTCTGTTAGAATATTCCTTCCCCAGACCATTCAGTTCATTTATGATGCCAGTGACTCTTTCATCAAACTCATTTAGAGTTTCTCCACTCTTCATCTTTATGCTCTCAAATCTTTGAAGAACAACAGTCAGCTTGTTTTCCTTGGTCTGGTCGTTGCCTTCACATAGCTGTGCTATCTTCTCCCAAATTTCTTTGGCAGTAGAGCACATTTTGATTTTGCTGAACATGTTCTTGTCCAATGTCTTGAACAAGATGTCTTTGGCAACATTATCGAGATTTGCTTTCTTTCTTTCCTCATTCGTCCAGAGGGATCTGTCCTTTTCTACCATTTGTGGTTCACCACCAGTAATGGTGACTGCTGTATTGACTTTCAGAATCTTCATTGGTCCATCAGTGATGACGAACCACATATCGTCATCCTGAGCTGCCAGATGAGCTTGCATTCTGATTCTCCAGTCATCATAGTCTTCTTTTGAGAACATAGGAATTTTGTTGAATGATGCCATCAGCTATTAGGACCTTTTGGGACTTTCCATGATTTTTGCGGTCTTTGTAGTGTTTCTTTTTCCTGTCATCGCGATGCTTCTCCTTCCGTTCTTCTTTCTTCGGTCTGGTGCAATCTGCAATGAAATGTCCGGTCTTACCATAATTGTAGCAAGCCTGATCATTAACAGCATCGTCCTTTCTTGGCTTATAATGATGAGAGGGTTTAAAGTTCCTCTTATTTTTAGACATGAATTTACCAAATTTCTTGATAAATAATGACATAGCATCATTACTTATCTGTTCAACGGATCGGTCTGATGTTGAGGCGGTCTGGTCTGGAATGGCTGCCAGGGCCTTGTTTGGTTGAGAGATGAATGGCTCTGCTTCACCTCTGCTTATCAGTTCAAACTCATAGGCCTTAAGATCTGCAAACAGATCATGAAGTTCAACCTTGTTAAGATCTTTTTGATTCCCTCATGGCAATGGTCTTAACATCTCATTCCTTTGGCAGAGCTCTCATAACTTTCAGAGCAATCTCTCTGTTAGAATATTCCTTCCCCAGACCATTCAGTTCATTTATGATGCCAGTGACTCTTTCATCGAACTCATTTAGAGTTTCTCCACTCTTCATCTTTATGCTCTCAAATCTTTGAAGAACAACAGTCAGCTTGTTTTCCTTGGTCTGGTCGTTGCCTTCACATAGCTGTGCTATCTTCTCCCAAATTTCTTTGGCAGTAGAGCACATTTTGATTTTGCTGAACATGTTCTTGTCCAATGTCTTGAACAAGATGTCTTTGGCAACATTATCGAGATTTGCTTTCTTTCTTTCCTCATTCGTCCAGAGGGATCTGTCCTTTTCTACCATTTGTGGTTCACCACCAGTAATGGTGACTGCTGTATTGACTTTCAGAATCTTCATTGGTCCATCAGTGATGACGAACCACATATCGTCATCCTGAGCTGCCAGATGAGCTTGCATTCTGATTCTCCAGTCATCATAGTCTTCTTTTGAGAACATAGGAATTTTGTTGAATGATGCCATCAGCTCAAGTGTCTTTGTGCTGATTAAGATAACCTGGCTCTGATACCACTTGTTAGGATCGGTCCGGAGTGTTTAGAGGGGGGGGGGGGGGTGAATGAACACTCCTGTAAAATTAATCCCTTGTGATTTCTTTCGGATTAGTGAAAGAAATCTGTTTCTTAATCAACTCTTGTACAGACAGACCACTGAAAGAATAAGTGCGGAACGGCCTGTTCTTGTATATGTAAGAACGACTCGATGGCTAGTATGAAAGAACAAGTGCAGAAAGATAATACACAGGATATGTTTCTGGAAGTTCGAAGGTGGTGTAATCCTTCTACGTCTCCCCTTCTTCCAATTAAGGAAGGTTTATACTAGAAGACTTTGATTTATACAATCCTGTTGTACAAACCCGATTCAGGCTGGATTTACCCCACTACCAGTCTGAAACCCTAGTCACTCGATCTGCTCAGACACACTCTGTCGGACAGTTACAATTTGTTTCTCACTTCTGTTTTTCAATACAAAGTACACAAAATGCGCACAATGATCCTAAATGATCAAATATTACAAAATAAACGTGCTTAAGAATAATTTCAGCTCGAGAGCTTATGAGCTTGTAAGCTTATGCTGTTTTTCTTTCTTGTGCGTCTTTTTAATTGATCAGCGAGAGTCTTGTATATTCCTTTTGTTGCATCCTTTTATAGTTGTAAGCACCAACGACATTATTTTCCTTAGTGTGCAACTTTGACTCTGCTTAAACTCTGAGTAAGCTACAGTCTTCTTCTTCAGGATACTTGCCGTTCTGGTTCATACTTTCGGCGACTGTCAGGTAAGCTCTTCTTTGTCTTCTTACCTTTTATGGCAATCTTCAGTATTTGGTCCTTTGTAGCATTAATTACGACATTGAATGCTACAATAAATAGCCGTTAATGATTCGGACTGAGGAGCCATTCTTTATGTATCCTAGACTGCTCTGATCTGATAGAGATTGAGATCTATCTGAATCATCGATTTAGTCATTCTGAAATCCATCGATCCGGTCTGATATGATATGCCTTATCAGCTTGTTCTGTTTTGAGCTATCGATCTGGTCAGTCTGATTACCCTCGATCCGGTCTGATATGCTTTGTCATCTTATCAGCTTGATCTGTTTTGGGCGATCGTTCTGGTCAGTCTGATTTCTCTCGAGCCGGTCTGATATGTTTTGTCATCTTTAAAATCTCATCGATAAGATCCGGAACTAACACATATACTACCTAATTGTATATTTGTGTAAATGTAGGTGGAATCGAAGAAATCGAGCTAACAATGATGAATAAGGATCAAGAAATGCATTGGAGTTAATAAGGGATCAAACTAAACCAAGAAAAATGCATAAAAGTGGACAAATGACGACGATTGATTACGCAAAAGCACTGATCGATCGCAGAAGTGCGTAGCTGAATCAACAAAATTGAAGAAGTAGAGGTCGATCGGCAGATTGGCCCCGCTCGATCGCCGAGAGACGAAGTTTGAAAAAAAATAAAAATAAAGAAGGCTGGTGATCTATCGCCATCCATCCGCGATCGATCGCTAGCAGAATCCTACATTTTATGGAAACTCGATTTTTACCATCTTTGGATAGATTTTTACCTACCTTATCAGACTCCTACCTTGTAACACGAAATTGGGGACCTCGTATCAGATTATTATAACAGTTTAGACCTTATATTAGTTCTAGAATTTTTCTTTCATAGTTTAAAGGTGGTTACGAAGATCAAGGCGAAGGCGGGAGTGACGATCTTGACAAACAGTGATCCTTATAGTTTGTCTATTCTTTTCATTATGCTTTTATTTTATTTTTGTTGTTTTGATTTAGTCATGAGAGGCTAAACAATTTTGATTCTTGGTTGAAGGAAGACAAAACCTTGGAATTTATGTTTTTCATGAGACTGATGTTCTTTTATTGTTTTATTGAGTATCAAGTGTTTTTCTATGATCTATTGACATGTGTTGTGTTTTGATTATAAGATTGGTCATCTAATGATTTTTACATACAATCTAAACCTTGGCCTTTGAAGCAACTAAGATTGACGATTACCTGTTGTTGGAGTTGTTAAATTCTTAGGGAAAACGCTTGACTAGATTAAACATAGACGCTTGGATTATGTTGTCTAAGTTTTATCATTTAGTTTTGAGAGTTATTGTTAATGTTAATTTTAACTCCTGTTGTTTTGATTGATTGAAAGATACGGGTTAACTTAGAACACTTGTTCTATTTTACTAGGCATAAGGTAAAATAGGAGTTGAATCTCCAATGATGAATATTCAAGTAAAAACTAAATTTTTTATGATAATCAATGATTGGATGCATAATTCCAAGGTAGTGTCGACTGAAAACCAAGAATCACTTCTCTCATAATTTAAATCACCTTAGTTTAATTTTGCTCACTAGTTTAATTTGCTATACACAAAACCAGTCTATGATAATAAGAAATTGAACCAAACACCATATGAGGTATGGACATGTAACAGACCGAATATTTCATACTTTCATATTTTTTAATGTACATGCTATGTCCACAATAATGATAAAAACCAGGTAACTACTTTCGATGCTAAGTCCAATAATGGTATATTCTTAGAATATTCTTCTGTTAGCAAGGCATTTCGTATTTTCAATAATTGTATCTTAACTGTTCAAGAATACATACATGTCGTATTTGATGAATCTTTTGATATTGAAAATCACAAAGACTTAATACAAAATCAGATGAAAAATATCCATCTCGAAGCTAATAGTAATGATGAGATTGAAGTAAACGGGTCAAGAGACAATTTACCAGAACCTGAAGTACCAGACACACCAGTAGATATCACTGAAACTCCGCCAGATCAAGCTGGCCTGCTGATCCATTGGTAACAATCATTAATGATCCCTTAACCCGTTATTAGTGCACTAAACCATACCATTAGTGCATATTTTCATAATATCAAGGGGAAAACCATATGTAAGTGCAACACCATATGCTATCCAGAAAATTTCTTACATTTAATCCACATAATATAAAAATTCCCCAACCAAGATTATTCATATAACATGCACCCTCATAATACACTAACATGCTCTTAATTCATTTAGCAATTCCATATTTAATTGCATGCAAACCATGAATGAATAGAGAAGAGCCGTAGTCCATTTATACATTCCATATACACGTAAAATGTACTCACGTAAGAGCACCCAATGAACACGCGTATAATCTAATGTATAAAACACTCTACTGGATATCGTTACTGGTGCTTCAATCCTGGAAGTACCTCCCAAGCGCAACTCGATCTCAACTCTGGATCTGTGCGTCTATCCAATAAGGTCTGGTACCTCGAACCTGGAAGTACCTCCAATCAAATGCCCGAGCTCAACTCCCAAGCCGCTGCTACACATGTAATACCTGCCCCAACAGAGACAGCCCCCACACGGGGTGAGCATACCAATACCACCAATCCAATAATCATAACATTGCAATTCATAATTTACAGAATGTAAATGCCATAATTTAAATGATACTCCCTGGATGGTAACACCCTCATCCGGGATCCCCTGTATTGTCCATGTTCTCAAAATAACCAAACTCATCAGATTCCCAAAGTCAGTTAATCGTCACATAGATTAACTAAACCGTTCTATTATGCCAGTTCCATAACCAACATGGTAAAATCATTATATAAAATACCATAGATTTCAAATATATCTAACCAATAATTCCATGTTCCTGTTTCATTGCTCGCTCCACAATAGCGGCATTCTAAACCCCGCGCACGCTCAACAATAGCGGCGTCATTACCGATGGTCGCTCTACGACGACAGCATTCCAATTCATTGCGCGCTCAATAGCGGCACCGTATGGTTCCCCATGTATAACCATTTGACACGAATACTATTTACCATGCATATCGCTATCCATTTATACCAAGTATCATGTACCATGCATTTCAATGCCTATTTGATGCAATTACCACACGCCATGTATTCCAATGTCCATATAATGCGGTTATTACACACCATGTGTTTCAATGTCCATTTAATGCAATTATCACATATCATGCATTTTTACAGTTGCAACATTATAATAGGCTATGCTCGTACGTCATACGTACCTTAGAATTCCGTAGTCCATGTCAAGCCTAGCTTGAGTTCCATGCCCCGAGAAATATGTGCTAAAACACATAAATATTTCACAATTAAACATAGGCATGCAATCACGTGCCCTAGTACGATCACAACACCAAATCGTATCGTCAATCCATGACGATAACCAAATTATAACAGTTCCCGGCTAAGCATGCATAATACCCCAAAAATATAGTCAATCCATGACAATTAACCTTTTAAAAATAACCCGGGGCGAAGCATGCAAGACACCCAAAAAGAACCAAGAAACAACAAAAAGGGGCACCAACATACTGGCCATCTCGATCGATCGAAATTTCATCTCGATCGATCGAGAACCATCCTCCGATCGATCGGTCAAAATCCCGATCGATCGGTCCACTGTTCCAACGCCACAAAACACATCTGCCATGCTCGATCGATCGAAAATATTTTCGGATCGATCGAGCAGCCCTGTAAACGTGAGAAACCTCCAAGAATGAGCTCCTTTCGACACCAAATCACCTACAACTCAAACCCACTTCAATTTACAACATAAAACCAACCAAAAACCATCCAAACACTACAAAACCTAACTCCCAACATAAACAACAATGATAGAACAAGGTCTACCCCTTGAACCCTAAGATACAACATCAAAACCAACCAATACTCAACAAAACTTTACAATAATGAAAGCTTACCACTTGAGCTTCAAGTTTTTAGCAAGGAATCACAAAATGACCCCTTTTTCAAAGCCTTCACCTCCTCTCTTGTTTCAAAAACGAAAATAGCAGCTTATGGATGAGTGGAGGGGCTTTAGGGACCAAAAAGCTGATGTGAGGTGGATGGGATGTAAAGGGATGCAAGTGGCTCTATCTTATATCATAAGGAAATCAATTATATAAACTTAAACAAAAGAATGGTGTATAAAACACCCCAACATGATATTTTAAAAGCATTTACCAAAATGCATCAAAATCCCAATTAGAACCATGCTTTTCCGAAAATAATTATCAATTTCACCATCAAGCCATAATCACCCCTAATTTCCCAACATGCATAACATGCACCCCGAAATGCACCCCAGGTCACCCATACCATGTGACTAAGAATTTTTACCAAGATAATTAATTCCAACACATGTATTAATTATCACCGTAAGAATCATATAAACACAATTAATTCCTAATTGCCACAATAAAAAACATTAAAGATTAATAACCCTCCGGGATTAATATCAATAATTAGGGCTGCTTACCGGGCCGGGTCAAACCGGACCCGGCCCGGATTCGGACCGTTAAGTCCGGTCCGAAACCGGAACCGGACTTAACGGTTCCGGTTCGCCCCGGAACCTGTTAGAAACCGGTCCGAGGCGGTCCCGAAGAACCAAACCGGTAGGACCGCCGGTTCCGGTCCTACCGGTTGACTTTAAAAAAAAATAAAAAAATAAAAAAAAAATAAAAATTGAAGAAGGCAACGTTAACATTGTTAACGTTGCCTTCAACGTTAACAAATGTTAACGTTGGCAACGGCTCTTAGCCGTTGCCAACGTTAACTTTTTATTTTTTTATTTTTAAATATTTTTAATAAAAAAAAAATTATAAATAGGGGATGTTGTGTTGTGTATTGTTTCATAACAATTCTTGTAACGAAAATTACTTCACTCTCATATTTTTCTCTCAATTGTGCTATTTACAATTTACTTATAGTCTTATATCATAATGGCATCTTCATCTAGCAGTGGTGCTGGTCGTAGCCGGGGTCGTAGTCGGGGTCTCGTTCCGGGTCGTCTATCACTGAGTTCATCTTCTGCAATGAATTTGCCTGTGCCAATTCCTGAGTTAAATGAAAGTTATGATTTTTTTGCTGACCTCGATGTTGGTGGTTCTTCTATGAATGTCGAACCACAACAACCCCAACAACCTGCCGAACCTGTTGCTGCCCAAGCCCAAGAAAGACAACATGTGGAGTCATCCGGAGCCACTACAGCAGCAAGTAGACTACCTACTCGTGCCAAAAGAAGTAAGATATGGGATCACTTTGAACTCGGTCAAAAAGAAGGTACTAATGAATCTGTTGCAATATGTAAATTATGTAAGATCCAGTATTCATATAAAGCCGGTGGTTCCAGTGGAGGCACCGGAACATTTAAAAAACACTTAGTAAAAAAACATAATTTTGATGAGACAACATTACAACCATTAAGTCGAGAAGCAACACAAGCACAAATTAATGTTCTTACTGGCACGAATTTTATTTTAACTGCTGAAATTAATCGTAGGTCACTTGTTAGATATGTGATCAGATGTGAACTACCTTTTATACAAGCTGAACGTGCTGGTTTTATTGAATTTGCTTCGTCTATACAACCCATGTTTAAACATATATCCAGGCACACACTAAAAAGAAATTGTATGGACGTATTTGTTGAATATAGAAATACATTGTTTCAACATCTTTCTAGTTTGCCTTGTAGGGTTAGTTTAACAACTGATATTTGGACAAATGTAAATTCTGATTCATATCTTGTTGTCACTTGTCATTGGATTGATGATAATTGGTGTATGCAAAAAAGGATTTTGTCTTTAGATGAGTTAGATTGTGCACATACTGGTTATGTAATTGCTAAATATGTATTCAACACTTGTAGACATTATGGAATTCAGGATAAGGTATTTTCAATCACATTAGACAATGCTGCGAATAACAATGCTGCGATGCGTGATTTAAAGACCTATCTTAAACCAATGCTTGATGGTATTTTTTTTCATGTTAGATGTGCATGTCATGTGATTAATTTGGCTGTTAAAGTTGGTTATGAGGACAATCACTCAGCATGTATTGACAAAATGAAAATACTGCGCTAAATGGTTACGCACGAGCCGTGTTAAGCGTGATTGGAAACAATTATGTTTATCTAATGGTTTAAAGCATCTTCTTTTTCCATCACCAATAGAAACTAGGTGGAATTCGTTGTACAATTTGTTGAATGCTATGTTACCTTACAAAGATATTTTAACTCCATTTTATAATTCATATCAAATGCCTGATAGCGATGAAAGTATTTATTTGACTAATGAGGATTGGGAATTTGTTGAAAATTGTGTATCATTGTTAGATACTTTCAAAGAAGCGACGGAACGTTTCTCTGGTGTTACTTATCCAACTTCCGTTTATTTCCTTCCTTTAGTATTTAACATGTTTGATAAATTTATAGAATTTAGAGATGACTATGACTTGCATGCTTTTGTTAGTGCAATGGAAACTAAATTTACAAAGTATTGGGAACAAATCCCACCCGTGCACTGCATCGCAACATTGCTAGATCCTAGTCAATGTTTAACTTCATTTGAGATATTTTTTGAATATTATGCTAAATTTTTGGGGAAGGTTGTTGACGATCAAAAGACGTCTACAATGCAATCTCTCCAAAATATGTTTCAATTGTATTATAATCAACAGGCAAGTGAATCATCGCAACAAAGGCCTGTTGAAGAACAACCCCAAGCTCAATCTAAAGGTGGGAGCATCAATTTGCTTAGATTGCTGGGCAGGAAAAAACTTAAGGGAAAAGGACCTTCTACTAGCACGTCGACTGAGTTGCAAATTTATCTGAATTATCAATTTCTAACCGAAGACAACTTCGACGTCTTACAATGGTGGAAGTCCAATGCAGCACAATTCCCTATCTTAGCCAAAATGGCTAGAGACGTGTATGCTGTACAAGCTTCAACATGCGGCCGTATTATTGGAGACTACAGAAGTAGTCTATCAGCTGATTCGTTATGCATGCTCACGTTACTTAAAGATTGGTTTGAAGCAGAATGCAAAAATAGAAGAGATGGGACGGTCGACGAATTCGTAAATCATTATGACGAGCAAGAAGAAGAGATAGCCAAAACAATACTTATCAATTATGAAGACTGCTAAGTACTAAATTGTAATATTTTTTTATTTAGATTTTCAATTGTCATGTCTTTACAATTATTTGTATGCTAGAAGTATTTAAACACATAGACATGTTTAAATAACCCATAAAAATTGTTAAATTTCTAAACCCTTTAAAAATTACCAAAATTCCGAGAGGCGTAACTACGCCTCCAAAGTGGCGTAGTTACGCCTCTTTAAAAAAAAAGTCGTAGCTTAGGCGTAGCTACGCCTGAATGGGGTGTCTTTACGCTAGGCGTAGTTACGCCTCTTTAAAAAAAAAGTCGTAGCTTAGGCGTAGCTACGCCTGAATGGGGTGTCTTTACGCCTCATTTTAAAAAAAAAATACGAAAATCCGATAAGGATCCGAACCAAACCGGAACCGGTTCGATCCGATTCCTTAACGGTTCCGCCCATAACGGGTCCGGAACCGGCCAGTTCCGGACTGGACTGGACCGGTTCCAACCGGTAAGCATCCCTACCAATAATCTCAGGACATCACAATTATCCCCCACTATAAAATTTCGTCCTCCAAATTTGCACCGGTGTACTCCACGTAACACCAGGACTACACAAACAAGACAAAGTCACATCCCCGATTCTGGATCACATTAGAATCGAATTATCAACTGCGAGAACACCAATCTCGCACCAAGCTCTAAAATAGAGCAAACGCCAAAACCAATACAAACCCGAAAGATAACAACATACCTCGATGTGAATCGTCCAAGAAGTCAGTCCGCCACGACTGCAAATCAACCAAATCTCCCTTGGTTCTGACATAGATATCATCCCATGATATCTCCATCACTTGCCCACGACGCTTAACACGCATCGTTATAATGGGGACCACTAGTATACAACAGTATACTCACAGAAAATCCGATTTTGCTTCCCAGTCCATCTCCTCCAAAGGAGTAGTTGTACCACTTGCAACCCGGATCGGGTAACCCACGGTCACTGATCCACACAAAACACGTCACTACAGATGTCCACATCCATGCGTTTCCAAGAAGTCCCATCTTGGTCCAAAACACACTATCGAGACTCCACCAGGTCTCAAGTTCCACAGGGGACATGCAAGACAAACAATTGCATTCCTAAGCACGTGTCAACCGTGACACTAAACAAATCTGAATCCTGGCCACCCTTCATTTATCTTGGGTTCAACAATCCTAAAACAGGGAGGCTATCAAATCGACTAGCAAGAATTACCACGGTCCTAAGACACGACAAGCCCTCTCAAGGGAAGTCAAACGAACCTCTCGACTATTCCTCAGAATGCATCGTGCCATCGAGATTACCAATCTCAAATTGCCACAATCTCCCACCGGAGATTCATCAAACCAAGCACACTAAACCGACGTTCAACAAGGAACGAAATAGAGTCGGTATTCGTATACACACACGGCATACATGCCATATACCAACACAACATGCATACTCAATGTAATTGACTCGGGTATCTCCAATCATGCCCAAATCCCAACACCAACTGTCAAACCTCAATTATTCTCACCCCACAGAGAATGTTGGTTGACAAACCAAAACTAAAGGGTGTGATTTCAACATCAACACCACACGAACCAAAACAACTAATCTCCCAAAAGATTCAACCGGCAGGTATATCAATACTGTCTTCCTCTCAAGGAAAATGTCATGAATCCATGACCCTCCAACCTCGAACCACCGTTCGGAAACTGGATATATTCATACAAGATATATCCGGAACCCTGAAATACTCAATTGGTTCAAAATAGTGCATCAAAGCAATTATTACCAAATCGAAACCCGTATACACAATGTATACTCATCAAAAGATGCTCTGTACTAAGACCATAGTACTACACAATCTCGAGTATTCTCCGGAGACGTCTCCTCGAACGTCTCACCGGAAGTATGAAGCTATCACATAGCTCGACACTAGTAGGGCTTACCCCGGTTGATTCACGATCAACCTACAACCAATACCAGTTGTCTCCATGACAGTACAAACCAAATCTCTCCAGGAGATAAAATCAGTATAGCAGTGTTACCCCACTAGCTATACTCCAATTTTCCAATTGTGACTCCAGTCGCATTTCCTATGCAAGGATGCTCAATCAGAGCTAACAAGGACTTGTTGACACTCACGTTGGCATTCCCAACAGAATTGAGCTGCCCCATAACAAGTCTCTCAAAACATTCGACGTATAAACGTCTCCGTGAGGTATTCCCTGCCTCAATCATGCCACATAGAGACTACAAGAGTCTACCAAAAGTCCTCATCGTATCATCATACGATTCACTGAACTCGAATCCAACGAGTAGTATAATGGCTATCACAAGCACACTAAAACATTGCAACCATACCTGGTTAGCGATCCGCTGGCCCCATAGGCTCATACCAACCTACCAAAGAGACACACGTCTAATCCCGGTATACCATACCGTACAAGCCATTAGAGTTGTGGGTCATCACCCAACATATCTCTAACACACCAAAGCATAATGGACATCCCGGTGTCCTTGCTCAACCACGAAGCAATCCTAATCCATTAGGACTTATCCCACACCCTCAGGGTGGGTGTGACCATGTCTACACCACATCACAACAACAAACGAGTAGTTTCCTCAATGACTACTCTTACAACCAATCGCTTGGCCTTAGCCATCCCAGCGAGCATACCCAAGGGTATCACTGCTCGACAAATATTTACCTCTATAACATGATGTTGTACACTCACCGGTACAATGCATCCCATGCTCCAACTTGCTCGGCAAAAGGTCTCGTCAACTAGTGACCCAGACTCTACCATGTGCTCACCATTGACACTCAAACCATACAACCAAATTCATAAACATGAATATATTATTCACCAAGACGACGCCACGCGTCTACATAGACATCCCAAATAACATCGTCAAACATATGACAGTATAGAAACAGCACATAATATTCACAATAATGAGAACAAAAGTAATATGCCATACCTTATCGCTATCAAGATAGCGGAATACATGTATCCATCATCCACCAGTGGTACACAAGTAGCATCCATTGCTCGTAGGCGGCATAATCCAGTGCTACGCACATAGCGGTATAATCCATCGCTATAGGATCAGCGGCATGATCCCTCGCCATAAAATCAGCGGCATAAGACATCGCTATAGATATCCGGCGGCATGAATCATCACCAATAGATGTAGCGGAATGTACCATCGCTATATGATACCTGGCGACATAAACCATCGCCATAGAATACCTGGCGGTATGAACCATCGCCAATAGAATATCCGGCGGCATGAACCATCGCCAATAGAATACCCGACGGCATGAACCATCGCCAATAGAATACCCGACGGCATGAACCATTGCCAATAGAATACCCGGTGGCATGAACCATCGCCAATAGAATACCCGGCGGCATGAACCATCGCCAATAGAATACCCGGCGGCATAATCGCGGACTCAAGAGGTACTCACACTCATGTAGTACTTTGTTCCCGATCACATTGCTACGTCATGACAGCGGCATCATCGCTTCGACGTGACATCGGCATGTATCATCGCTTCGACACGACAGCGGCATCATCGCTTCGACATGACGGTGGTACCATCGCTTCGACATGACAGCGGCATTTACCATCGCTTCGACACGACAGTGGCATTTACCATCGTTCCGGCATGACAGCGGAAATACCCCTCGCTTCGACATATTAGCGGCATAATATCCCTCGCGATAATAATATGACAGCGGCATTATTCTTCGCTTCGACATATTTGCGGCAAATATTCTTCATCGCTATAATATGACAGCGGCAAGTATTCACATCGTTACGCCATGTATGCATCCGTAATGCATAACCCATATTCCAACAATTGTTCAGGCACGACAGCGGCATCATGACGTGACAGCGACATTTACCATCGCTTCGACACGACAGCGGCATCATCGCTTCGAAGTGCATGCAACCGTAATGCATAACCCGTATTCCAATAAACATTGTCCTGAGTGTATTTTAATGCACATCGCTCCAACATTTAGCGGCAAAGCATTAAGTTCATCACTCCGATGTATATCTATGCAATCGTAATGCATAGTCCATGTCTCATAAGACCCTGAAACCACCATGGTTAGCAACACATATTCCAATTATGAACACATATCATAAACACACATAAGCAATCATGCATAAGTATGTGCTTCTCATTCCCATTAACATGTTCCTAGGCCCTCAACAGCCCCAAAGAGCTAACCACTGCTCTGATACCACTAATGTAAGGACCCCGTGCCCTTAACCCGTTATTAGTGCATTAAGCCATACCATTAGTGCATATTTTCATAATATCAAGGGGAAAACCATATGTAAGTGCAACACCATATGCTATCCAGAAAATTTCTTACATTTAATCCACATAATATACAAATTCCCCAGCCAAGATTATTCATATAACATGCACCCTCATAATACACTAACATGCTCTACGACGACAGCATTCCAATTCATTGCGCGCTCAATAGCGGCACCGTATGGTTCCCCATGTATAACCATTTGGCACAAATACTATTTACCATGCATATCGCTATCCATTTATACCAAGTATCATGTACCATGCATTTCAATGCCTATTTGATGCAATTACCACACGCCATGTATTCCAATGTCCATATAATGCGGTTATTACACACCATGTGTTTCAATGTCCATTTAATGCAATTATCACATATCATGCATTTTTACAGTTGCAACATTATAATAGGCTATGCTTGTACGTCATACGTACCTTAGAATTCCGTAGTCCATGTCAAGCCTAGCTTGAGTTCCATGCCCCGAGAAATATGTGCTAAAACACATAAATATTTCACAATTAAACATAGGCATGCAATCACGTGCCCTAGTACGATCACAACACCAAATCGTATCATCAATCCATGACGATAACCGAATTATAACAGTTCCCGGCTAAGCATGCATAATACCCCAAAAATATAGTCAATCCATGACAATTAACCTTTTAAAAATAACCCGGGGCGAAGCATGCAAGACACCCAAAAAGAGCCAAGAAACAACAAAAAGGGGCACCAACATACTGGCCATCTCGATCGATCGAAATTTCATCTCGATCGATCGAGAACCATCCTCCGATCGATCGGTCAAAATCCCGATCGATCGGTCCACTGTTCCAACGCCACAAAACACATCTGCCATGCTCGATCGATCGAAAATATTTTCGGATCGATCGAGCAGCCTTGTAAACGTGAGAAACCTCCAAGAATGAGCTCCTTTCGACACCAAATCACCTACAACTCAAACCCACTTCAATTTACAACATAAAACCAACCAAAAAACCATCCAAACACTACAAAACCTAACTCCCAACATAAACAACAATGATAGAACAAGGTCTACCCCTTGAACCCCAAGATACAACATCAAAACCAACCAATACTCAATAAAACTTTACAATAATGAAAGCTTACCACTTGAGCTTCAAGTTTTTAGCAAGGAATCACAAAATGACCCCTTTTTCAAAGCCTTCACCTCCTCTCTTGTTTCAAAAACGAAAATAACAGCTTATGGATGAGTGGAGGGGGTTTAGGGACCAAAAAGCTGATGTGAGGTGGATGGGATGTAAAGGGATGCAAGTGGCTCTATCTTATATCATAAGGAAATCAATTATATAAACTTAAACAAAAGCATGGTGTATAAAACACCCCAACATGATATTTTAAAAGCATTTACCAAAATGCATCAAAATCCCAATTAGAACCATGCTTTTCCGAAAATAATTATCAATTTCACCATCAAGCCATAATCACCCCTAATTTCCCAACATGCATAACATGCACCCCGAAATGCACCACAGGTCACCCATACCATGTGACTAAGCATTTTTACCAAGATAATTAATTCCAACACATATATTAATTATCACCGTAAGAATCATATAAACACAATTAATTCCTAATTGCCACAATAAAAAACATTAAAGATTAATAACCCTCCGGGATTAATACCAATAATCCCAGGACATCACATTGTCCCTCCTCAATCAGATCAAGATACTCTTGGACCAAACTACAGATGAACAAAGAAACATCCACCATAACTACTAATTAGAGATCAGTCTACCCCTATCAGAACGTGAAGACAGCTGATGGATGAATTCACTCACACTGCATTCATATCCAGTTTAGAACCAAAACAGATCGTTGAAGCTTTAGCTGATTAAAATTGGATAGAAGCTATACAAGAAGAGCTCAATCATCGAACAAAATTAGGTGTGGAGTCTAACTTTTAGACCAAGCAATCAGCCTGTTATTGGAACCAGGTGAGTTTCCGAAACAAGCTCGACGCAAATGGCGTGGTTTTTAGAAACAAGGCCAGACTGGTTGCACAAGGTTTCAGACAAGAAGATGAAATCGATTTCGATGAATCCTTCGGACCAGTAGCCAGACGAGAAGCAATTCGAATCTTTCTTGCTTATGTTGCCTACAAGAATTTCAAAGTATATCGAATGGATGTGAAGAGCGCATTGTTGTTATTAACTTGATAAGTATTAATTTAGGCGTAAGCGATAAACACTACCACTCACGTATCTGCACAAGTCAATGATATGTGGTACGTTGTCAGTAACGGACAATGAAGATTTTGAAGGTGAATCCAGCAACTGGAACTTCAAGCAATGAACCTCATATGCATGAGAAAGATAGAGCAACGTGGACAAATGAAGAGAAAAAGAAAGATAATCTGGACAATGTAGCCAGGGATATTCTATTCAATACATTGGACAAAAATAAGTTCAATAAAATCAAAATGTGCTCCATGCTAAGGAGATTTGTGAAAAGATTGCATAGCTCTGTAAAGGAAACGCCCATTCAATAGAAAATAAGCTAAATGTTGCCCTGCGAAAACATCAAAATGAAGTCTGGATAAACTCTGAATGCATACTCAATGAACTCAACAGTCTTGGAAAGGAATACGCCAATAGGGAAATTGTGCTGAAAGTGATGAGAACACTACCCAAGGAATGGGATATCAAGACCATTGCCATGAGAGAATCTAAAGACTTGAACCAGATCGAGCTGCATGATCTGTTCGTTGACCTCAACACTTGCAAGTTCGAGCTAGCCACCAGAAGAGAAGGAGAACCATCCACTCCCCAGCCAACCAAAGCACTAGCAGCTGTACCAGACCAGTGCACTCCTTCAGATCGATCTATGGACAAATGAGTAACGATGATATGTCCTTATTCATTAAGGAATTTAGTAAATTAATGTCTAAGAAGAAAAGGAATTTCAAACCTTTTCACCATTACAAACAAAGAAAAAAAACTGCTAATGATGACCAGGCTTGCTACAACTGTGGTAAGACCGGATATTTTATTGCAGAATGTACTAGACCGAAGAAGGATGAAAGGAAATAAGACATCGAGATGATCAAAAGAAGAAGCATCACAAAGACCGAAAAAGGTACAAAGGAAAAGAGCAAAAAGTTCTTGTAGCCGAAGACAATAACTGCAAGTGGCTGAGACTGACTCAGAGTCGGAGAGCTCAGGCGTGTCGTCAAGTGACTTCGAAGAAGAAGTACAATGTCTAATGGCATACGAAGAGCCAAGTCAGACCGATGATGTATTCTACTTTGACTCTGATTAATTCTCACGAGAAGAATTAGTTTCTGCATTGCATGACATGGCAAATGACTACAGATTGTTAGCTAAAATCATTTGAGAAATTCAAAGCTGAAAACAAAGTTCAAATAATGAACCAAGTAAGATTGGGTACCAATGTTAATTCTTTTTTTTATGACAGATACTTAAGAAGCAACAATCAGAATGGTATTTAGACAGCGGATGTTCACCACATATGATGGGAAGCATCAAGTTGTTGTCTGATAGCTAAATGCAATGGTCCTAAGATCACTTTTGTGATAACTCTAAGGGTAAGACCATGGGCAAATGTAAGATTGTACATGTAAACATTATCATAAATGATGTGCTTTTAGTTTAAAATTTGTGTTATAGTATAAGTCAACTATGCGATAACGGCTATACTATAGAATTTCATAAAAACACCTGCACTGTAAAGTCATCAGTTGGAAATACAATGCTAGTAGAAATCAAATTTGGAAATACTTACAAGTTAAACTGAAATTATGATCAACCTGATAATCCTACTTGCTTTCTCGCTTCTAATGATAATAAACATAGGCTATGGCATAAACGCTTAAATCATCTTAATTTCAAGACCATTACCAGCCTGTGTAAGCATGATTTAGTTACCGATCTGCCCAAGATCGATTTTATGGATAAGATCTGTCAAGCTTGACAAATGGGCAAACAAGTCAGCTCATCTTTCAAAAACAAGAATGTCAAATCCTCCTCGCGCTGCCTAGAGTTATTACATATGGACTTGTTTGGTCCTATACTTATAACAAGTTTAGAGGGAATGATGTATACTCTTGTTGTAATTGATGATGACTCGCGATTTACCTGGACTATATTTTTAAGCAGCAAATATGTGGGGTCCTCTTTACTTAATCCATTATGTATCCATTTAAACATACATATGTGAGTCTGAATTAAGTAATAACATGCACTAATTAAGAGTATCTTACTAGTTAAGTTGTTACAAAGTTTACAAAACCCTAACCAACTATACATCAAATGTACAGGTAACAACCTACGCTAAGATAACCCCTATGCAGTGGTTCCACTCGCAGCGGAAATCAGGACTCACGCTCCCCACGTTTATGAGTTCCTACAGAAACATTCACACAATGAGTATAGATAACAAATATCTCAGTGCAATATCAAACCACAATATCAATATCAATGATAAAGCACAAATAATTCATCAAGACGTGAATGTTCTGTATCATGCATCCACAAATGCACTATGTCATGACATGTCTCAACAATTTCCCTATTATCACGAGCCCCATATGATATGCCTATTCAGCTCAATATGTCAGTGGAACCACATCACATCTTCATATTAGCAGCACATATCATAGTACCATGCTCATTTGTGATAATAGCCAGAGCATATACCCACACCAAGTGTATATCTCTCAAGCCAAAGCATATGTAGTATATCTATCGTGGCAACGATCCCAGCCAAAGCATATACCACACCAGTCATATCTATCGAGGCAATGATCTCACCAAAGCATATACACATATCTATCAAGGCATCCATCCCAATCATATGAAATCCATGTATGAACATGCATATGAACTACCAATCATATGACACAAGATAACATAAATCATATGATATCAAAACCATAACATCATCATCGCATCATATCTATACTCCGTTCGTCAACACGTACCTGTATTGCGACACAAAAGCGATAAATCAGGCGTTGATAGCTAATTGCCTCTTTGCCCTGTCCCTTGAGATGATGCTACAACAATGCCAACAATATAACATGTTATCATAGGCATTAAAATCAAATTCTACAAAAAATATTTCATTTTTCCAATTCTGGACCCTGGCGATCGATCTCATGTTTGAGGCGATCGATCGCCTAAAGTTTTGGTCCTAGGCGATCGATCTCTTAATTTCACGCGATCGGTCGCCTCCCCTTTGGAAAACATACTGCCTCAAGGCGATCGATTGCCACATGAAGCGATCGATCGCTCAATGCACCGCCACTCTCATGTTTAGCCATAGGCGATCGATTGCCTAAAACACAGCGATCGATCGCCTCCTCTGTTTTCAGAAAAACCATGGCGATTTCCTACTTCTTTTCTTGGTGTTTCTCCTACACCTCACTTTCAACCATTTCAACAGGTTTCATGCAATCACTAGTAACATATAAGCATGTTTCTTTCATCATACAACTCATTTATTTGCATGATAACAAGTTTCAATTCAAATCATACAACATATTAATCACATGCTTCAAGTTTCCACCAACTCATTCCATATGTATCATATGCTATACAATTCTTACCAAGAAAAGATGAAATCACTTCACTTAGCCTCCTAACTTGATTACCAAGTGAAACCCAAGCAAAAGATGGAAAAACAAGCAAGGGTTTGTAGAGGAGCTTATGTAGAGATTTGTAGGTGTGATTTTGTGTTGTATGTGATTCCACCTCCCTAATCCACTTGATATAGATCCTTAGGTCCTTAATTCACTTGCTATCATGCCATTTAGGGATAATTACATGTTAAGTCACATGTACATGTAAATTAAAATCCAAATTCAAATTCACATGCTAATGCAATTCCCTTCAAACTCATGTCAAATGCAACTCACATGTACATTTTTCTGCACCTTCAAATGCATGCTACATGTACAAAAATGTTATATTCTACTATACATGTATTTCTTCATTATTGGTTCCACCCGAACCCCCCCATATCATATCGTCACGTGATATAATTACACCTCTAATCATATCACACGTATATAACATAAATCGAGGCATTACAATTCTCCCCCACTTATTGAATTTCGTCCTCGAAATTGCATATACGAACATCATAATACATGCATATGAGATATACAACTCAACAATCCTACGATATGAAATTAGGAAACATGATCATGTATGCAACAGTACCATAAAACTGTAAACTCATACCAGAAAACAAATCCGGATACCGTTGCATCATATGCTGCTCCGTCTCCCACGTTGCCTCTTCGACACCCCGTCTGTCCCACTGTACCTTAACCATAGGAATCACTTTATTACGCAACCTGCGTTCAGCTCGATCCAAGATCATAACCGGTCGTTCCTCATACGACACATCTGTATCCAACTGTACATCAGGTAGCTGTAAGACATGACTCGGATCTGGTTCATATTTCCTCAACAGTGAAACATAAAAAACATCATGAATACTACTCAATGCCGGTGGTAGTGCCAATCGATATGCCAACGTACCAATACGTTGCAATACCTCATACGGACCAATATACCGTGGAGACAATTTTCCACGCTTCCCAAATCGTACTACACCTTTAAAAGGTGAAATTTTCAAGAACACACGGTTACCAACTTGAAATTCAAGTGGTCTACGTCGCTTATTGGCATAAGCAGCCTGTCTATCCTGAGCAGCTTTAAGTTTCAATCGAATGACCTTTACTTTCTCTTCCATATCATGAATCATATCTGGTCCATGTAAGGAAGACTGATCCACATCATCCCAATACAATGGCGATCTACATCGTCGCCCATACAAAGCCTCAAATCGTGCCATCTGTATACTAGATTGATGACTGTTGTTATAAGAAAATTCCACTAATGGCAACGAATCTTGCCAAGAGTTATCAAACTCTAATACACAGGCACGCAACATATCCTCAAGCGTCTGTATCGTACGCTCTGTTTGTCCATCTGTCTGCGGATGATATGCTGTACTCAACCGCACTTCAGTTCCCAACGCTGTCTGTAACCCTTCCCAGAAATGAGAAGTAAATCTCGGATCCCTATCCGATACAATGGAAACTGGAATACCATGTAGTCTCACTACATGTTGAATGTATAACTGTGCCATTCTCAGATATGTATATGTCATACAATATGGCACAAAATGAGATACTTTGGTGAGTCTGTCAACAATCACCCAAATGGCATCGCAACCAGAAGACGTCCGTGGTAAATGAGTCACAAAATCCATCGTGATATGTTCCCATTTCCACTGAGGAATTTCCAAACTATGTAATTCACCTCCTGGTCTCTGTCTTTCCGCTTTCACTTGTTGACAGATCAAACACCGTTTCACAAAGCTCAATACATCCTGTTTCATACGTTTCCACCAAAATTGTGTACGTAGATCATGATACATTTTCTTCCCTCCAGGATGTATACTGTATCTACTACAATGAGCACGTTGTAGTAGTTCTTGGCGTAGTCCTAATGAAGCAGGTACTACCCAACAGTTTCTGTACTTCAACATCCCATCATCGGTAAGTACAAATTGAGATGTTTGTCCCTGATTTATCCTTTCCTTCCACTGTTGTACTTCATCATCAGTCAGTTGTGCCGTTCTGATTTTCTCAAAAATGTCGGGTTCAACCAACAATGTTGATACCCTTACTGGCACTAATTCCATATCAAAATCATAACCCAAAGTACAACAAGAAGTCATCAATGCGGATAAATGAATCACCTCATCAGCCGTATGATGTACTTTTCGACTCAAGGCATCTGCTGTAAGATTAGCTTTTTCCTGGATGATATTCAATCTCACAATCATAATCTTTCAACAGATCCATCCATCTCCTTTGTCTCATATTTAACTCCGCTTGAGTGAATAGAAATTTTAGACTCTTATGATCTGTGTATATGGTAAACGACGTACCATATAAATAATGTCGCCATATCTTCAATGCAAAGACAATGGCAGCCAATTCCAGATCATGCACTGGATATCTCATTTCATGTGGCTTTAACTGTCGTGATGCATAAGCCACTACATGTTTGTCCTGCATCAATACACAACCCAAACCAAGTAAAGATGCATCAGTATAAACTGCAAACCTATCATGCTCAGATGGAATGACCAAGACTGGAGCTGTAGTCAATCGATGTTTTAATTCCTGAAAACTACGCTCACAAGCCTCTGACCATTGAAATGATACTCCCTTCTGTGTCAAATGTGTCAATGGTTTGGCGATCGCTGAAAATCCTTCAACGAACCGTCTATAATATCCAGCCAAACCTAAGAAACTACGAATCTCTGGCACATAAGTAGGTGCTGACCAATTCAACACTGCTTCCACTTTCTTTGGATCGACTGATATACCTTCTTCTGAAATAACATGTCCTAAAAAGCCGACACTAGTCAACCAAAACTCACACTTACTGAGTTTGGCATACAATTGATGTGTCCTCAACAATTGCAATACCATATGCAAATGGTGAACATGTTCGTCATCACTCCGTGAATAGATCAGTATATCATCGATAAAGACAATGACAAATCGATCAAGGTATTCCTGGAAAACCCGATTCATTAAACTCATAAAGACAGCTGGAGCATTTGTCACTCCAAATGGCATCACCAGAAACTCATAATGTCCATAACGAGTTCTGAATGCTGTCTTCTGTATATCGCCTTCCCTCACACGTATTTGATGATATCCTGACCTCAGATCAATCTTAGAATAAATTCTTGATCCCTGCAACTGATCAAACAAATCATCAATACGAGGAAGAGGATACTTATTCTTTATCGTTACCTTGTTCAATTGTCTATAGTCAATACACAATCTCATTGTCCCATCCTTCTTCTTAACAAACAATACCGGAGCACCCCAAGGCGATACACTAGGACGTATGTACCCCTTGTCCAATAAAATCTTGCAATTGAGTTTTCAACTCTTTCAATTCAGTTGGTGCCATCCGATAAGGAGCCCGTGAAATTGCAGAAGTACCCGGTATCAAATCAATACCAAATTCCACTTCTCGACTCGGTGGGAATCCAGGTATCTCATCTGGAAACACATCCGTATATTCTGCAACCACTGGTATCTCTTCCACTTTCCTTTCTAGTTTCTGTTCAGTGATATCAAGGGCATAAATCAAATAACCCGCATGTCCACGCTCTAACAAACACGACATTCGGATTGCTGATATCAAAGGAATCCTTGCCCTCGATCCTTGGCCATAAAAATACCATTGAGTTCCAGTATCAGACTGAAATCTCACTATCTTCTGACTACAATCCACAACAGATTGATATTTACTCAATACATCAATTCCAAGGATGCAATCAAAATCTGACATGTCTAACACAATCAACTCAGCTTGAAGGCCATAGTCAGACTCAAACTGAATAGCACAATCAGACACACTCTGACAAGTCATCACAGTAGTTCCCATGGGTGTCGAAACATAAAGAGGCATTAACAATGGCGACGAGCAGATATGATACTGATCAACAAAAGCTTGTGCAATAAAAGAATGTGATGCACCAGTATCAATCAACAATAAAGCAGGATAAGTAAACAAAGTACACTTACCCGCTATCACAGTATCAGGAGCTGCCTCTGCTTCCTCCCTGTTCAGTGCATACACCTGAGCCTGAGGTGTTCCTGCCCTCTGTCCTCCACCAGACTGTGGTACACCCTGTGGTCTCTGCTGCACTGTATTCTCTGACACTGGTCCTCTCCTCTGTTGTCCACCCACTTGAGGACAATCACGGATCACATGTCCCGGTTTCCCACAACGGAAACAAACCACCGTATCAAACTGTGGACAATTTCTTTGATAATGTGGCCCTCCACATTTAAAACAATGTAGTCCTCGTCCAATACTACTACTACTTCCTTGGGACTGTCCTTTCGCTTTTCGGTCATCCCCTTTTCGTGGTCCAAAACGTTTCCCACTAAACCTAGATGAAGATGCACCACCTCGTGGTGATTTAAATGATTCCCCTCTAGGTCTCATACTGTCAGATGTAGGTGGTTGGGCTTGTCCAACATCTGTATATACCCCTACAGCAATCTCAGCCATCTCGGCTCTAGTCAACGCTTCTTCATATGATGTAGGGTTATTGGACATTACCCTATCAAATAATTCAGGCCTCAACCCTTTCACAAACTGTCTAATCTTAGCTTTTGTGTTGACAGCGATATGTGGCACATACCGGAGCAAAGAAGAATAATGCACAGCATAGTCAGATACTGTCATTGCTCCCTGTCTCAAACTTGTAAATTCATCATCTTTCCTCTGCCTTGCAGCAACAGAGAAATAATGCTCCAGAAACTTTGTTCTAAACACATCCCAGTTAACTGTATGTCCTTGAGCCCTCAACTCAAGTACTGTGGACTTCCACCACATCATAGCTTTCTTGGCTAACTGGAATTCAGCTAAACGTAACCAAGCAGTCTTGGCACACGGTGCTGACACAAAAATCTGTTCCACACGTTCCAGCCACTCCTCTGCCAGTTCCCCTGACTCAGTCCCCTCAAACCTGGGTGGCTGATAACTCAGAAACTGCGTCAATGTCAATTCTCCAGGCAACAATACCTGTTCTACTGGTCCTTGCTCAATCGGTGGTGGTGGCACAAGCACCATCCTTACACTAGCATTGCCACTCAAGGCATCCCCAACATCCTCATGTGGTACTCTGTCTGTCATAACTGTATAACAAGGGTTAACAATAACATTCACAAGTATATAACATGTTAGAATAACATCATATTCTAAAATCTAACATGCTATTACCATTCTCAAAGTGTTTAGGTAACTCCCTAATACACTTCCTCTACCCATGTTCACCCCGTTCTCGAACCACTGCTCTGATACCACTAATGTGGGGTCCTCTTTACTTAATCCATTATGTATCCATTTAAACATACATATGTGAGTCTGAATTAAGTAATAACATGCACTAATTAAGAGTATCTTACTAGTTAAGTTGTTACAAAGTTTACAAAACCCTAACCAACTATACATCAAATGTACAGGTAACAACCTACGCTAAGATAACCCCTATGCAGTGGTTCCACTCGCAGCGGAAATCAGGACTCACGCTCCCCACGTTTATGAGTTCCTACAGAAACATTCACACAATGAGTATAGATAACAAATATCTCAGTGCAATATCAAACCACAATATCAATATCAATGATAAAGCACAAATAATTCATCAAGACGTGAATGTTCTGTATCATGCATCCACAAATGCACTATGTCATGACATGTCTCAACAATTTCCCTATTATCACGAGCCCCATATGATATGCCTATTCAGCTCAATATGTCAGTGGAACCACATCACATCTTCATATTAGCAGCACATATCATAGTACCATGCTCATTTGTGATAATAGCCAGAGCATATACCCACACCAAGTGTATATCTCTCAAGCCAAAGCATATGTAGTATATCTATCGTGGCAACGATCCCAGCCAAAGCATATACCACACCAGTCATATCTATCGAGGCAATGATCTCACCAAAGCATATACACATATCTATCAAGGCATCCATCCCAATCATATGAAATCCATGTATGAACATGCATATGAACTACCAATCATATGACACAAGATAACATAAATCATATGATATCAAAACCATAACATCATCATCGCATCATATCTATACTCCGTTCGTCAACACGTACCTGTATTGCGACACAAAAGCGATAAATCAGGCGTTGATAGCTAATTGCCTCTTTGCCCTGTCCCCTGAGATGATGCTACAACAATGCCAACAATATAACATGTTATCATAGGCATTAAAATCAAATTCTACAAAAAATATTTCATTTTTCCAATTCTGGACCCTGGCGATCGATCTCATGTTTGAGGCGATCGATCGCCTAAAGTTTTGGTCCTAGGCGATCGATCTCTTAATTTCAAGCGATCGGTCGCCTCCCCTTTGGAAAACATACTGCCTCAAGGCGATCGATTGCCACATGAAGCGATCGATCGCTCAATGCACCGCCACTCTCATGTTAGCCATAGGCGATCGATTGCCTAAAACACAGCGATCGATCGCCTCCTCTGTTTTCAGAAAAACCATGGCGATTTCCTACTTCTTTTCTTGGTGTTTCTCCTACACCTCACTTTCAACCATTTCAACAGGTTTCATGCAATCACTAGTAACATATAAGCATGTTTCTTTCATCATACAACTCATTTATTTGCATGATAACAAGTTTCAATTCAAATCATACAACATATTAATCACATGCTTCAAGTTTCCACCAACTCATTTCATATGTATCATATGCTATACAATTCTTACCAAGAAAAGATGAAATCACTTCACTTAGCCTCCTAACTTGATTACCAAGTGAAACCCAAGCAAAAGATGGAAAAACAAGCAAGGGTTTGGAGAGGAGCTTATGTAGAGATTTGTAGGTGTGATTTGGTGTTGTATGTGATTCCACCTCCCTAATCCACTTGATATAGATCCTTAGGTCCTTAATTCACTTGCTATCATGCCATTTAGGGATAATTACATGTTAAGTCACATGTACATGTAAATTAAAATCCAAATTCAAATTCACATGCTAATGCAATTCCCTTCAAACTCATGTCAAATGCAACTCACATGTACATTTTACTGCACCTTCAAATGCATGCTACATGTACAAAAATGTTATATTCTACTATACATGTATTTCTTCATTATTGGTTCCACCCGAACCCCCCATATCATCTCGTCACGTGATATAATTACACCATAATCATATCACACGTATATAACATAAATCGAGGCATTACAAAATACCAGACAAGCTCAAAATTAATCAAGTTGCTGAAGCGTATACATAATGAAAAGTCCACCGGGATAGATAGGATTCGAAGTGACAAAGTCACTGAATTTTTAAACAAGAATCTTGAATCCTTTCTAGACGATTAGGGAATCAAGCTTTAATACTCTGTTGCTCCCACTCCTCAACAAAATGGAGTTACAGAACGACGTAACATAACACTTAAGGAAGCAGCAAGAACCATGCTGGCTGATTCAGGTATATCTCAAAAGTTTGGGCTGAAGCTATCAACACAGCTTGCTATACACAAAACCAGTCTATGATAAATAAGAAATTGAACCAAACACCGTATGAGGTATGGACAGGTAACAGACCGAATATTTCATACTTTCATATTTTTTGATGTAAATGCTATGTCCACAATAATGGTAAAAACCACGTAACTACTTTCGATGCTAAGTCCGATAATTGTATATTCTTAGGATATTCTTCTGTTAGCTAGGCATTTTGTATTTTCAATAATCGTACCTTAACTGTTCAAGAATCAATACATGGCGTATTTGATGAATCTTTTGATATTGAAAATCACAAGGACATAATACAAAATCAGATGAAAAATATCCATCTCGAAGCTAATACTAATGATGAGATTGAAGTAAATGGGTCAAGAGACAATTTACCAGAACCTGAAGTACCAGACACACCAGTAGATATCACTGAAACTCCGCCAGATCAAGCTGGCCCTGCTGATCCATCGGTAACAATCATTAATGATGAATCTGATAATGATGATATTGTTGTCCCTCCTCAATCAGATCAAGATACTCTTGACTAAACTACAGATGAACAAAGAAACATCCACCATAACTACTAATTGGAGATCAATCTACCCCTATCAGAACGTGAAGACAGCTGATGGATGAATTCACTCACGCTACATTCATATCCAGTTTAGAACCAAAACAGATCGTTGAAGCTTTAGCTAATTCAAATTGGATAGAAGCTATACAAGAAGAGCTCAATCATCGAACAAAATCAGGTGTGGAGTCTAACTTTTAGACCAAGCAATCAGCCTGTTATTGGAACCAGATGGGTTTTCCGAAACAAGCTCGACGCAAATGGCGTGGTTTTTAGAAACAAGGCCAGACTGGTTACACAAGGTTTCAGACAAGAAGATGGAATCGATTTCGATGAATCCTTCGCACTAGTAGCCAGGCTAGAAGCAATTCGAATCTTTCTTGCTTATGCTGCCTACAAGAATTTCAAAGTATATCGAATGGATGTGAAGAGTGCAGTCTTGAATGATAAGCTTCAGGAGGAAGTCTACATCGAACAACCTCCTGGATTTATTAATCACTCCTTTCCAAATCACGTGTATCTGTTAAGCAAAGCAGTGTATGGACTTAAACAAGCACCAAGAGCCTGGTATGAAATTTTATCTCGATTTTTACTGGAACACTGTTTAAATTTACTAACGGGGAACACAGTTTGTTAGTTCAGATTTATGTTGATGACATTATCTTTGGAACAACTAACCCCAAATTGTGTGAGAAAATTTCTAAGCTAATATAGAGCAAAATCGAGATGAGCATGATGTGAGAATTATCATTTTTCATGGTACAATGGCATCTTCATAAATCAAACCAAGTATACGAAGGAACTGCTTAAAAGGTTTGGTATGGAAACTTGCTCAACTGCATCAACTCTAATGAGTTCATCAATCAAGTTAGACAAAGATGAAATAGGAACGTCAGTTGAGATAAGGTCTAATCGGATCGAAGAACCTAAAAGGATCACAAAACGTTGGTCTCTGTTATTTTAAGAAATCAAATTTCAATTTAATTGGATATTCAGATGCAAATAATGCAGGATGCAATATTGACCGAAAGAGCACTAGTAGAACTTGCCAATTCCTAGTTGAAAGTGATTGCGATTTATTTAAACAGTAAATTTCAGTAGCACGATTATACCACAAGTGCATGGTTGTCAAGTTTTAGTATAGTAGATGAAAAGTACTAGTGTCGAACCCACGAGGACTAGAAAGTAAGTACCAAATTCAATTAGCTTAACTATATTTAACCTTTGAATATTTAATGAGAATTATACTATATTGAATAATGACACAATATCTAACCCAACAATTAGTAAATAGTGTAGAAATCAGTAAAGACAATTATAAGCCTTCGGTTCACCCATTTAATCCCCCATAATTCATTATTCGGTATGAATTAAAATCTTACGTTCTCAGGTGAAGAGTTTTCCTAATGCATTCGTTATACTCTGGTCAAGCTATAACAAGTCTAATATTAACGTTGCAATAAACTACTCTCATATCCTTATTGAACAATCAATATTGAATGAAGATCTATGAACACTACTCGCCTTCGATTTTGGTAAATATATTGCTATCACACGTGTGTTCGATTTTACTTGGTCAGTCTCAATATAAACCCACGGCTTAATTTGTTATGTCGTATTGCAATATCGTATGGTCAAATCAATCACAATATATAATATCATTCAAAGGTGATCAATCCCTCAAAAGCATGAAGAACAATAAATTATGCACAAAAAATTGTAAGAATTATCAAAAACCATTATTAAATCATGGGTTCAAAACATGGGATCCCCCTGTCTTGATAAACTAACTTAGCCAACAATCATAATCAAATAACAATGTAAAATTATGTAAATATTAAGAATCTAAAAATAACGAAGAACAAAGTTTTATAAATACTAAATAACGCTAGAAGATGACTCCTTGCGCTATTGCGTCGTTCCGTCTCTCCCGATGTAGCTTCCTCTTCAATGGCTTGGAGTGTAATGGAGGCTCTTGCTTAGGTCTGAAAAGTATGTGCAAAAGTCCTATTTTCTGTGTATTAAGTCCCTTATATAGTGGGGGAGTTTTATGGAAGTGTCCTTGTTGGACTCAAACTCTAAGAAGAAATTTTTTCAGAAATCTTCGTCGCCCGATTGAGCGAGCTGCAGTTGCCGATCGATCGTGGGTTTGTCAATCTCGTTTCTCAAATTTTCTTCCTTCACCGATCGATGTAAGGCCTGACAATTGATCGTGCGTCAGTCAATTTTGTTAGTCAGAACCCTGCCAAGCTCGATCGATCGAGGAAAGCCTCGTGATCGATCAGTGCTTTGAATTTCCAAGATTGTGATTTGTTTCTTCGTTCCTTTTACATTTGACTCGGTTTGGTCCTTTTTCATTATTTTAGCTCATTTTCTCCACTTTTATGCACTTTCACCCATATTCCTGAAATCAACAAATATATACCCAAAAGCGTAAAATCGTTCAGGAATCAACACGAAAATCATTACAAAATAATAGCAAAATAAGTGTAAAAACGACACTTATCAACTCCCCCAAACTTAGATTTGATCGTCATCGAGCAAGCAATAAGATCAAAATGTAGAGTTCACCATTGATAATTCAAATGGATCAATTCGTGGTTACTAAATAGCTCGGACATCTTACTTACAGACAGACAAGAATCAATCAACAAATTGAACAAGACGTGTTTTCCCCTATATCAAGCAACATATCTCAATCTCGGAATGTTCGTATGTGCTATTGTCAATCTCAAGTTTCATACACATCTTCAAGATCAAATTATGTTAATCAACTCAAAATCAAGATTATCGTTGAGCACCTCAGAGGCCTATTTTCAAACAACTTCTCCACCAATGTAATCACTCTCTAGACTTGGATCAAAATGTCTTTATAAGCTTGTAATGTTAGGCCTTTTGTGTCGGTTACAAAGAAAATATAGGATAAGCGCAAAGAAGATAGTATAATCAAGTAACATTCATATTCCAGCACATATCGAGCTTTTCTTCTAATTTTTTTCTTGCCTTGGCCACTTTGGGTCTTATTTATATAATCTATTCTCAAGGCTCTTTATTTTTTTCCTTTTCTTCTGCTCATTCATCAAAAAATTTCACTAAGCTCATTTAGATATAACAATTTACATGCATCAAATGAGATTCATTATCCTCCCTTAGGGTGAGGATAAATTTTTCATTTTAGGCTCATAATATGGTAGGTATAATCAGTTTATCAATAAATATTGAATGAGAGTCTAATTATATGTAATTCACACACCATTCTTTTTTCAATAAAGTTCAAAATGGGACACTATGGATTGATATAGACTAGGTAAGCTTGAAAGGCTCAAATGTTCCAAAAATTGCCCAGATAATTTCCAAGTCCAGTTATCACTATTCAATATGCAATTCACAAGATCATGACTCTGTGTTCAAAGTATTCCATATTTTTAACATATTAACTCAAACAGGGTATTCACATACAAGTTCAACGGTTTTCAAGACTCAAGTCGACATGCAAGATGAGATACATATCATCATGGAATCATAGCCACTACTATGATTCATACTATGATTTATTCTTTTCTCAAATTATGAACTCATTTTCAAAAAAATTCGTTCGTGCACAAGAAACGACAATAATCCTACCATAATCAGCTCGCAAAATTTAGAGACGGTAACAACATGCAACAATGATAACCTTCCCCCCAAAACTTAAATATTGCATTGTTCTCAATGTAACAAGCATGGAAAATAAGACAAGCAAATACCCGCGACAACGACCGTCGGTGGTTTTTGTCCACCTCCTCATCAGCTAATGGGGAAGTTGGTTAGAAAACATCAACAGCATGCATGGAGTCACTAACCAAAAATCAAAAATTAAAAACAAAATGCAAAACAAAAACAGAATTCAAAAACGAAGATAAGGGATAAGAAATAGTTTTTTTGATTTATAGTCTCATGCTGGACTTTTTACCTCATCCTCAAGTGTCAAGAGGGGCACTGGTGCATGAATTTTTGCCATCCACGTGGTATTGTCTCAACCACTTTTCTTTAACTGTGAACAAAGCCCCTTTCTCATCTCTCACCTTTATAGTGTCGGTTAGTAAAATATTGACCACTTTGAAAGGTCCAGTCAATGATGAGTCCGACTTCCATGGAAATAGTCTTTCACTCGATTCACTAAGACCAACTCTCCCTCAGTGAATTTACCTCCTTTGGAATGAGATTGTGATGCGATCATCGCCTTCCTCTTGTCCATTTTGCCTCCATGCTCAGCCTTCGTCATCTCCTTACAAGTACCTTGCACCAAATTAATAGGAAGCGTATTAATAGCTATAAAAAACATATGATTGTTGTGTGGATGTGTCAAAGTTTGAAACATATTAAAAGTAATTTGATCCTCTCCTACACGGAGGATCAACCCTGGACATTGATTAATGCCCTTCCCGTTGCTAAGAATGGCATTCCTAGGATCAGTGGTATCTCAACATCTTCCTTCATACCCAAACCAATAAAATCCACCGGAATGTTGAATTTATCAACTTTGATTGGCACATTGATGTGACTAGAAATAGACACATCTATTGCATTTAATTGCCTACGATTTGGTATATTTTGATGGATAAATTGATACATATGCTACCTAATCGTATATTTGTGAAAATGTAGATGGAATCGAAGAATTCGAGCTAACAAGGGCGAATAAGGATCAAGAAATGCCTTGGAATTGACAATGGATCAAAGTAGACCATTGACAAGGGATCAAAGTAGACCAAGAAAAAATGCATAAAAGTGGACAAAGGACCGCGATTGATCACCAAACAAGCACCGATCAATCGTCAAACGAGAAAATTCGAGCAACAAAAATTTTAATCGATCGGCATATTGCAGCGATCGATCGTCGAGAGCGCTGGAAAAAAAAACATAAAAGGTTGGCGATCGATCGCCAACCATTTGCGATCGATCGCCAAAGGAAACTGGTTGAAAAAAATAAGCTAACGATCGATCGCCATAGGAGTTCGAGTGAAATTAAAAGACTTGATTTCTTTCCAGCATACAAGGACTCTAGCCACTTCCTCCTCTTATAAATACCACTCGACCATCAGACCTTTGGAGGACACTTTTTACATACTTTTACATGCTTTCATAGATAATTAGCATCTAGTTCATTGTAGTTCAAAGGTACGTTACGAAGATTGATGCAAAGGCGGGCGTGACAACCTCGACAAGTGAAGAATACATAGTTTGCCTAGTTTTTGTTTCTTTTACGTTGTTTTTATTTAATTTTGATTGTTTTGCATTAGTCCTGAGTGGCTAAAAACCTTTTTGATTCTTGGTTAATGAAGACAATACAATGAGATTTATTTTTCTTATGAAATTCATGTGCTTTTTTTTTGATTGAGTATTGTTTGTTTTTCTGTACTGGATTGATAGGATTGTTGTGTCTAATTATTGGATTACTCACCTAGTAATTGTGCATGCAATCTAATGCTTGTTATATGAAGCAACTAAGATTAATAATTTGTCGCGTGTGAGATTGTTAAATCCTTTGGGGAAACATTCAACTAGATTAAATATAGACGCATGGATTATATTTTCTAGCTTCGTTTTTTCTCACTAGTTTATGAATCTATCATATGCAAATTGAACCTTTTGTCAGAATTGATGATTAAGATAATAAACCCAATTGTAAAGTCGACCAAAAGCCAAGAATCGATTTTCTCGTAATTTAATCAATCTTATTTTACTCTTGCATATTAGTTAAATCATATTCTTCTTAGATTTTTGCATCATAATATTAGTTTACTTGATTTCAAAAATCCCCTTTTATTTACGTTTGCACTAATTAACAAAAAATTTGTCCTTCCTCGTGGGATTGATCCCTACTCACGCTACTACATACTTATTGCTATTAACTTGAGAGGGATAATTTGGGTGTAGGCGATAAACGCTACACACATCCTCCATGATTCATTGCGGGTACTTGATGGACTTGTCCGCCATTTGCAGTGACACCCTGACAGGTAGCTCTTAGAATCCAAGCTTCCTATAAACAAACAAAGGCGTCAAATTCACGCTTGCACCCAAATCACACAAAGATTTATGAAATGGGATTAATTTTTCAAAGTATCATGAATGATTGTAGAATACTCCTCAGTTAAATTTATATCTCATGCTCTCCCAATTTCCGCTTGTTTGACAACATCTTCTTTAAAAGCTTAGCATAATTCGGCATTTGCCGTATAACATCAATAAAAGGCATATCAATATGGACATTCTTAATCAAACCAAGAAACTTAGCAAATTTAGCATCTAATTTTGCTCTTTTACATGCAACGGGAACCGGGAGTGAGATTTGTACCTTGGTAGGTGGTGTGATGGGTGTATTGGTCTCAGGAGACTTACCTTTGTCGTGTGGTTGATCCATCTTTTTCTCAGCCAGCTCGTCATCATGCTCTTTTCTTGCATCATTCTCTCTATCAGTATCCGCAGCAACCTCATTGCCACTCCTCAGTGTTATGGCGTGGACTTACTCCCTTGGATTTTTCTCAGTGTCACTGGGTAATGTTCCTGGAGCTCGTCCAGCCAATATGGTTGCTCGTTGCCCCACTTGTGATTCCAAATTCTTTATTGACACCTCTTTATTTTGGAATCTTGTCTCTATCAATGTGATAAATTTGGCTATTAGCTCATCCATGCTTGGCTTTGATGCATATCTCGGCAATGGTTGTGGGTTCATCACAATTTGTTGATTGGCCCATGGCAAGTTCTGATGGTTCCGCGACCCCGGATTGTATGCGTTGGAGTAGGGTTTATTGGGTGGTGGCTTGTTTCCTACATAATTATCACTTTCAATAGATTGAACAAACGGGTTACCTACTTGGCATTCAATGCTTGAATGTCCTCCTTGGAAAAGCTCGCATGTAACTAATTGAACTTGCATTGTTGTCATGCTCATGTTGTCTAGCCTTTTGTTTAATACCTCAATTTGGGCGGCCAAAGCAGTAACGCTCACTTGATGAATTCTAGCTTGATTCTTTGGCACGATCCTTTCATACTGCCAATGATAGCTATTGGCAGCCATCTCTCCAATAATTCATAGGCCGCTTCAGGTGTATTCCTCATGGTCATACATCCTGATGTTGCATCAAGCATATAACAGTTAGCAAAAAATAAACCGTTATAAAAAGTTTGTACCTGCAGCCAGACAGGAAGACCGTGATGAGGGCATCTCCGCAGTAAGTCCTGAAAATGTTCCCACACCTCGTACAATATCTCGGAGTCGTGTTGCGCAAAGGTGGTGATTTCATTGCGCATCTTGGCAGTCTTGGATGGTGGGAAGTACTTTGACAAGAATATTTGCATCATTCCATCCCACACAGTGATTGAACCTGTAGGCAATGATTGCAACCATACTTTAGCTTTATCTTTAAAGAAAAAGGGAATATGTGTAACCTGGTGGCATCGTCAATAACACCATTATGCTTGAAGTTATCACAAATCTCCAAGACGTTAGAGATGTGGGCATTAGGATCATCTGTGGCCGCTCCCCCAAACTGTACTGAGTGCTGGATCATTTATATGATGGCAGACTTGATTTCAAAGTTGATCGCCTTTATGCTTGGTTTAGTGATGCTAGACATATTGCATTGGAATGATGGTTGTGCATAATGCATGAGTGATCTAGCAGCAGGCAATCCTCATTCCTCTCTTCATTATCTCCCACTTTTCTTTGGTTGTTCTCAGCCATTGCTCGAACCTCTCGTAGTCTCCTAAGAAAAGACCTCTCATGCATTTTAGCTCATTTCGTCCACTTTTATGCACTTTCACCTGGATTCCTGAAATCAACAAATATATACCAAAAAACGTAAAATCGTCCAGGAATCAACACATAAATCATTACAAAATCATAGCAAAATAAGTGTAAAAATGACACTTATCCGAAAGACTAATCTCTTAGTTTAGCAAGAAACAGACATCAATTGCTACATCAATAGCAGAGGCAGAATATCTTGCTGCAGGAAGTTGTTGTGCTCCGCTGCTCTGGATTCAACACCAGTTAAAAGTTTATGGGATTCAAGCTGTTGAGTCACTATTCTTCTGTGACAATACAAGTGAAATCGCAATCACTTATAATCTGGTCTTGCACTCTCGAACAAAGCATATTGATATTAGACAATATTTTATTTGAGATCAAGTCATGAAGAAACAAATTCAGATCGAATACATCTCAACAGATCAACATGCTGCAGACATTTTCACCAAACCACTCGTTGGGGCTAAGTTTATTATTTCCGTCAAATTCTTGGATTAATAGATTTATCGTAGTCTATTGTAACTCAGTCTGTATTTTGTTTAGTTAAATAAAGAGTGTAAACTAGAGCAGACTGATAATACAATGATCATTTAGATAAATAATCGGTCTGATCCTCGGACAGATTTTTATCGATCAGATGTTATCCAATAGTCTAACTCAAAACACTTTTTTCAGTCTTCATGAAAGTTATTTTACCAACAGCCCGGATTGATGTACTTTAACCACCTTTACTTTTGATTTAACTCGATCTTTCATCTAAATCATTCAAATTTTGATTTTCAAGTGTCACTTAACGGGATGCAGACACGTGTCTGACGTTTTCGTATTTACCGTCTGTACATTATCTTCCTCATTTCAACCCTTACTATTTTCATCGCAGTTAAAAAATTCTCAGTCTCTCTCTCAAACTCTCAAATACTAAGCAATCTTTCAAGCATGATTTATCAATTTCACATGGCAACTGTTACTCACAACTCTACCCGTAGACTTTGAGGCTATTTACCAGTTGGACGACCATGAGATGGTCTCCATCTTCAAGGTTGGAAGCTTTGGGCTTGAAGAAATTTCTAGAATCAGGCATCATGATCTATGAAGCTGAGATAAGAGAACTCTTTGCAAATGCATCCTCCAGCCACAACTCTGTATCAACTACCATTAATGGAAAATCCATTGAGTTTTCCCAAAAAATCTTTGCGGAGATGTTTGATCTGCCTTCCACTGGACTGGCTGATTTTGCTTAAATCTCTAAGGCAACGCTGGATGAATTTCAGAGAAAGGTGTCAATCTTTGGTCTAGACCACAAACCTGCCTTCAAGAAGAATGAGATGTTCTTTCACTTCCAGATGTTATGTGACATCGTTCGAAAGCCCTTGTTAAGTAAAGCCAAAAAATTTGACACTGTCACCGTTGAGAAGTTCGGAGCACGCCAATTTTCTCAAGAATTCAGGTCAACTGGTCATCCATCCTATTTGGTATTCTGCTGGAGAAAATCAACTCTCCAAAGCAATCGGTCTGTTTTGATGTCCCTTTGAGCATACTATTAGTTCCGGATGTTAAGATGACAAAACAGACCAGACCGATCGAGCCTACAACAAATAAGATCAGACCAATATAGTCTATCTCAAACCAGACTGACTAGATCAACGTACATCCAGATCGATCAACAAAGATCAGACCAGACCAGCTCGATGCAGATCAGATCAGAACAGACAAAGTTAGTAAGCTTTGGTCTTCAGTCCGAATAGTCAAAACTTAAACTTTTGCTAGTCCCGAGCAAAACAAACAAACAAAAAACTAAAAAAAAACAAAAAAAAAACAAATCAAAACAAAACAGACACGAAAAGACACACAAAACAAAGTTGTGAAACAATCCAAGTGTGTAGGCCTCAGAAATACGTGTTTAAAAATTTTCAATTTCAAACATGCATATCACTTACTCAAGAATTCTCAAGTGTGTGTGTGCTACCATTTCCATTTAATCATAACTCAAAGCACTATTTACTCACACAAATCTATAGGACTTTGCAAGGTATATGTTCAAATTGCATTGTTCAAAAACGGAGTGTAGCTCTGACAAACAATGAACAATGCATAAAATGAAAGTATTGAGATATGCGTGTGTGAATGTCAAAACCATATGCATTACAAGTGTTTCTCGAGTGTCATAGGTTCACTATTCATAACCTTCTCCACTAGTATATTAGACAAATGTGGCTTGGTCAATTGGTCTTAATAGGCTTGTAACGTTAGGCTTTGGCTCATGGCTACAATAAAAAGATAGGAATTTCAAAACAAGAGAGTAAGTCATATTAACCATGTTGTGCACTCTCATCTCAATTTTCAACTTCTCTTATTGACGATTCATCAATTGTTTTTCACATTTTGGATTCACCCTCCTTTCTCATCCGCCTCACCATTCACCTCAATGTTTTTCTCATTCTTCAATCACTTATTTTCTTCCTCTCCAACATTTTCTATGCATTCATGCCCTTATTCTTTATTATCCCCCTTCTATTTTTCAATTAGGAACATGGGGATATTTGAAATTTTAAAGTGCAATATGGGTCTTACTCACTTGAGGGTAGGAAATAGTGTATAAGCTTTCAACAAGGTGGTCGATGTGGGATTTTGAAATGATGCCGAATGGAGGTTATTATGTGCCTAAGCACATGCCATTCGATTTCAATAAGCTCAAAAGGGTAGCTAGGGATAAAATGATGTATTTTGGTGGCTTCAAAGGCTCAAACGAATCAACAATTGCCTAAATCATTCATAAGCCACATATGCCTGTATTTCGCCTCAAAAGTACTAAAGCAAGTTCTAGACTACTCTCAATTCACAAATAATTCATATGATTTGACCAACGTGCTCAAATTGTATCTCAAAACCATGGTAATATCAGAAACAAATTTGAATGAGTTTCTAAAAGATATTTCAAATAATCCAATCCTCATTCTTTTACATTTAAGCTCAAATGGGCTACTATGGCAAATTTCTATCAACGAACAAGGGCCCAAATATTATCAATAATCGCCTATATCATATTTGTGTTCGTTCAAATCAATATTGATAAATCAAATGGTAATGGTCTCTAGTGCATGAATATGTGAGAAACTCAAGAGCAAAGTGAAAACACGAAAATTTTAAAATTTTCACGAGTCATCTCAACTTTTCATCATTGGCCTCAATTGACTCGTAATACAACTTATGACACTCAAAACTAAACAGACTCTAAACCAAGACAAACTAAAAAAAAAACAATCAAAAAACAATAGGAATCCAAGTAATTTGAGACAGTTCAAAGTACCCCCCTAAACTTAGAAATGTGCATTGTCCTCAATGCATACAACATGAAGAAAGATATAGAACGATGCACATACCTAAGCGATGACCGTCATTGGTTATCGTCATCCATATCATCTGGGGACGGTTGTGGAAATGGTGGTGGCTGGAAAGTCGGCGGTTGTGGAAACGCTCTCTGAGGAAACTCCTGAGCGAGGGCTGATGTGAAGTCCACTACAAAGTTCATGTAGGTGTCTTGACGCTGCTGGAACACCTCTTGGCGCTGTATGTATGCCTCATGACTTTGGTGGAACTCTACCCATTGATTAGCTTGAGCCGCTACACACTGCACCAAATCGGTGAGTCGGTTAACAATAGTGTGAAGATCCGGGATCGGTTCAGATTCAGTCGGTGGTGGCTCACTGGAGGTGCCGGCCTGGCTAGAAGATGGGGGCCGTCGCCCTCGAATAGCATGTCTGGCCAACATTATCGGCTTTTGAATCTTCAATCTCTCTTCATCGGGGCCCCATCGCACCCCCGCATAGTAGCAGAGATCAGTAATGAGCATGGGGTGTGGGAAGCCCAAAGTCGTTGCCCCCCTGCAGGCAAACTCAATAGAGTACTGGAGAATAAGCCCCAAGTCGATAGACATGCCAGTCATAATAGCATAGAGCAAGGAAGCTCTGTCCTTGGTGACATCAGTGACATGAAGAGCCGGCTTTAGGCGTGCCTTGATGAAGGAAAACCATAACTTCTCGGTTGCTTTAAGTGCCGAGGCTTGAAAATTGACAAACTTATCTTGATTCATTCTCCAGCGTGCATTAGGGTCACACAACCTCAGAATGACTTCATTGTAGTCAATGGTTCCATTGACAAAGGCAATGTATTCATCATCTTCTACATCATGCATCTCAAAGAGAGTATTGATTGTGTGGCGGTCAAAAGCTACCATATGTCCTCGAACCAAGACCTTGTAATCCTCATGGCGCACAGAGATGTTGGCATAAAATTCCCTTAGAACAGGCTGCACAGCATCATTCGGCTCCTTTATAAATTCCCCCCAACCACGAGCTATGGCATTTTGAATGATGGGGTGTCAGGGCTCAGCTAAGTCAAACCCATGCTCACTGATCCAAGGCCTAGCTAATTCCAACTTATAATTGTTCTCAGCATCAACATTTCAGAATTTTTGGGTTTCAAACGATCCCGATGAAGAAGCGGGTTCTTTTCCTTTGGAAGTGCTCCCCTTTTATTTCTTTTTGGGTGCCATATACACTTCCAATAAACAAACTCACCAATAACCCAACTTGGCTAATGCACCCAACAACAGCTACTCCAATAACACAATTCACAAGAATATCACCCCCAATTCAACTCCACAAAAATTATCACACCCAATATGTCCACCTTTTCTTACAAAAATTCAATAATCATTAACAAAATTTTACTTACCCAACCTTAGATGAAGAAAATTCAAATTTTGTTTGATAAGCAAGATCACCTCTTAGCAACCCCCTAAACTTGCTTCCTTGCACGAATAAACTCCCAAAATTCTGCAATTAATCGACAAAAGTATAGATTTTAGAGGTGGGATAGCTTAATTAAGAGGAATTGAAGAGAAAAGTTGGGAATTGAGGTTTTGGTGGAAAGAGACGTGAGTTAGGGTTGAAAATGGAGAAGGGAATTGTGAAAATTGTTATGCAGAATCAGACTTAAAAGACGAAAGGCGTAATTACGGCGCATGAGAGGCGTAATTACTCCTACTGTGCGGAATATATTTTTTTTTGAAAAAATTTGACAGGCGTAATTACGCCAAAAACAGGCGTAATTACGTCTATGCTACGGCTTTGCTATTTTTTTGAAAACATGACAGGCATAATTACGCCAAAAACAGGCGTAGTTACCTGTGCCACGGCTTTTCTAAAATGAAAAATATTTTTCTGGCGTATTTACGCCTGTAAAGGCGTAAATACGCCCCCTTTTTTTATAAAATAAAATAAAATAAAGTAAAGGATACAGAATGTGGATTGCCTCCCAAAAAGCGCTTAGTTTATAGTCCTCAGCCCGACTATCTTTCATTCCTTCACTTAGGCTCGCTCAGATGAACCTGGTCCACGTTTCTTACTTCTTCCCCAAAATAATGCTTCAAACGCTGCCCATTTGCTTGAAATGTTTGACCGTCATTGCATTTCAGTTCAATGGCTCCATATGGTGTCACTTTCTCAATAGTGAACGGCCCAGACCATCGTGACTTCAACTTTCCTGGGAATAGTCGGAGACGAGAGTTATAAAGAAGCACTTTCTAACCAGGAATGATCTCTCTTCTCACGATTTGCTTGTCATGCCAATTCTTCGTTCTCTACTTGTAAATTTTTTGCATTTTCATAAGCTTCATTGCAAAACTCATCCATTTCAGTGAACTGTAGCAATCGTTGCTCACCAGCAGCCTTCAAATCAAAGTCCAGCTTCTTTATGGCCCTGAAAGCCCGATGCTCCAACTCTACAGGTAAGTGGCATGCTTTCCCAAAGATCAAACGATATGGGGACATCCCTATGAGAGTTTTGAATGCAGTTCGATATGCCCATAATGCATCATCCAATTTCAGAGCCCAATCCTTTCGGTTGATACTGACCGTCTTTTCTAGAATTAGCTTAATTTCTCGGTTAGAAATTTCAGCTTGGTCATTTGTCTGTTGATGATAAGCCAATGCAATTTTATGCCTCACAGTGTATTTCGTCATCAAAGCTCTGAAGATCTTGTTACAGAAGTGGGTCCCTTCATCACTTATAATCGATCTCGGAGTGCCAAACCTTGTAAAGATGTTCTTTTGCACAAACTTAACCACAACATGAGCGTCATTAGTTGATGTGGCGATCGCTTCAACCCACTTAGAAACATAATCCACTGCTAGCAAAATATATGACTGCCACAAGATGGTGGAAAGGGGCCCATGAAATCAATACTCCATACATCGAAAAATTTTACTTCCAAGATATTTGTCAATGGCATCTCATGGCGTTTGGAAATATTACCAATGCGTTGACAAAGATCACACGTCTTTACCAAAATATAACTGTCTCGATGTAGCTCTGGCCAATAGAACCTGATTGAAGAACTTTTGTTGTAGTCCTCGATGCTCCAAAATGTCCCCCATAAGGTGTTGAGGGACACTTTTCTAGAATCTCTTTTGCTTCATTCTCAGTTACACATCGTCTGACAATTTGATCTGCACAACGTCTGAATACATATGGTTCATCCCAGTAATAATTCTTGACGTCATGAAAGAACATTTTCCTTTGCTGATAATTGAGATCTGGAGCCAATATACCACACGACAAATAGTTAGCAAAATCAGCAAACCACGGGGTTTTAGTACCTACCTCAAAGATATGTTCATCAAGAAAGTTCTATTGTATGACTCCATGATCCATTTGATCCTCCAACTCCAAACGGGACAGGTGATCTGCTACTTGATTCTCACTACCTTTTTTTATCCAAGATCTCGAAATCAAACTCTTGTAGCGATAAGATCCATCGAATCAACCGGGGTTTTGCATCCTTCTTTGTAAAAAGATAACGAATAGCTGCGTGATCTATGTAAACTATGACCTTTGTCCCGATCAGATATGCTCTAAACTTGTCGAATGCAAACACCACAGCTAACATCTCTTTCTCGGTGGTCGTGTAATTTTGTTGGGCTCCATCAAGAGTTCTGCTTGCATTGTAAATTGCCCTAAAAATCTTGTCTCTATTTTTCCCCCAATACTGCTCCAACAGCATAGTCGCTGGCATCACACATTAAAACAAATGGCTCCTTCCAGTCCGGCACTATGATAATCGGTGCTGATATAAGTGCTTTCTTTAACCTGTCAAATGCCTGCAAACACGCATCATCAAAGACAAAAAGTGAGTCTTTTTCTAACAAATTACATAATGGCTTAGCTATTTTAGAAAAATCTTTAATAAAACGACGATAAAACCCGGCATGTCCAAGGAAGCTCCTAATAGCCTTCTCATTATTCGAAGGTGGAAGCTTTTCAATTGCAACCACTTTTGCTCGATTCACTTCAAGTCCTTGAGATGACACCTTATGACCAAGGACAATACCCTCTTGCATCATAAAGTGACATTTCTCCCAATTTAACACAAGGTTCTTTCCTTGGCAGCGCTGTAACACAAGAGATAGGTTATGCAAACAATGGTCAAAAGAGGAACCAAATACCGAAAAGGCGTCCATGAAGACTTCTAGGATCTCCTCCACCATATCTGAAAATATAGCCATCATGCACCTTTGAAAGGTAGCAGGTGCATTGCATAAACCAAAAGGCATTCTTCTAAACGCAAAGTTCCATATGGACAAGTAAATGTTGTCTTCTCTTGATCCTCGGGGTCTATGGCAATTTGATTGTACCCTGAATAACCATCTAAGAAACAGTAGTAACAATAACCGGCTAACCTGTCGAGCATCTGATCAATAAATGGAAGAGGGAAGTGGTCCTTCCTTGTGGCCTTGTTGAGTTTCCTATAGTCAATGCAAACTCGCCACCCCGTCACAGTTCGAGTTGAGATCAACTCATTATTTTCATTTCTTACCACTGTCATTCCTCCTTTCTTTGGCACAACCTGTACTGGGGAAACCCATGCACTATCTGAAATAGCATAAATAATCTCAGCATTTAACAATTGAAGCACTTCTGCTTTTACTACCTCTTTCATTGCTGGATTCAACCTCCTTTGATGATCAATGAAAGGAATGAATGACTCGTCCATCAATATTTTATGCATGCATAAAGACGGGCTAATCCCCTTTATATCAAAAATTGACCAACCCAAAGCAGATTTAAATGTCCTCAATACACGTCATAATTTATCTTTCTCTACAGAACAAAGAGATGAAGATATAATTACCGGGTATGTCGAATTCTCACCCAAGAAGGCATAAGTAAGGTGGGTAGGTAGTTCTTTCAATTTCGAGCTCGCCTTCGTATCTTCTTTGACTGATGTATCTCGTACATCTTCCTCTGTTCCAGCAGTGTTGTTCTCCTTATCCAAGCTCTTAAGTACTTCAACTTTCTCTGAAAGATCAGATTCAGTTGCATCTACTTGCATAATGGAGTTGACCATGCAGTTCTCCAATGGATCCTCAGGTATTGTTCCTACTTCAAAGTTATGCACACATGAGTCAATAACATCCAAAAACTTGCAAGTTCTTACCTTGTCAGGTCCCTTGAGAGCCTTGTAGATATTAAACATGACTTCTTCGCCTCCAACTCTCAAGGACAATTCTCCTCTTTGGACATCGATAAGTGCCCTGCCTGTTGCTAAGAATGGTCTCCCCAAAATTAATGGAACATCTCCATCTTATTCCATGTCTAGAACCACAAAATCTGTAGGGAAAATAAATTTGTCCACCTTCACGAGTACATCTTCAGTTATCCCCCGAGGATATGTAAGAGACATATCCGCCAATTGCATTGTGATCGTAGTAGGCTTTACTTCTCCAAGCCCTAAACTCCTGAAAACAGATAAAGGCATTAAATTAATACTTGCACCTAAATCACATAATGCCTTATTGAATGTAGAACTACCAATAATACAAGGAATAGTAAGACTCCCTGGATCTTTCAATTTTTGTGGTAGCTTCTTCTGGAGGATTGCACTACATTCTTCTGTGAGATTCACGGTCTCAAATTCCTCAATCTTTCTCTTCCATGCCATTATGTCCTTCATAAACTTTGTATAATTAGGCATTTGTTGCAACACATCATCAAACGGAATGTTAATGTGGATTTTCTTGAAAATCTCCAAGAATTTTGCAAACTGGTCATCTATGGCCTTTTTTCCGAAAATGTTGAGGATATGGAAGTGTAGGCTTGAACATATCTCCTTTTCAACTTCCTTAGGGATTTCAACCTGAATTTGAGTCTCCTCAACAGATGGCTCATCAACCTGTGCGGGTTCTACACCCCCAAGTTCCTTACCATTTCTCAATGTCACGGCCTTGCATTGCTCTTTTGGGTTCACTTCGGTGTTGCTAGGAAATGTTCCTCTTTGTTGGTTGTTCATGGCATTAGCAAGCTGCCCAATTTGCACCTCAAGAGACTTCATCGTAGCACCCATGTTGTTCATGTGACCCTCAACATATCAAGCCTTGACTCATTCTTCTCAAGCCTCAATGCCGAGCTTTGAACAAAATTACCCACCAAATCTTCAAATGATGGTTTACCTTCATTCTTTTGTGGAGCATATCCACGTGGTGGAGTCAGGGCATTATTGTTGTTGGCATATGAGAGCTTATCATTATTGCGGAACCCTTGTTGGTACTGATTGCTTCGGTAGTTGTTATTGTTGTTGGGATACCGATTATTTATGAACTGAGCTTGTTCTTGATCTGCTTCCCTTAACAACTCAATTCCAGCTGCAGCTGCAGCCGATTCAATAGTGGGTTGTGCTCCTTGCTTTGTCAGAGCTGCTACCTGCGTGGTTAGTGCAGATAATTGTGCATAAAGTGTACTAAAGTGATCAACCTCATACATACCAATGAGTTTCCTTACCATTGCTCGCTCACTGGGTGTGATATCCCCGAAATAATTAATTGCAATTTGGGCATTAATTATGTTTATGTGATTAATTATGGTGATAATTAATATATGTGTTGGAATTAATTATCTTGGTGAAATGCTCAGTCACATGGTATGCGTGACCCGGTGGTGCATTTCGGAGTGCATGTTATACATGTTGGGAAATTGGTGGTTATTATGGTTCGATTATGGTAATTGATAATTATTTGGTAAAGCATGGTTTTAATTGGGATTTTGATGCATTTTGGTAAAATGCTTTTAAAATATCATGTTGGGGTATTTTATACATCATGGTAATTGTTGGGGTACAATTTTTAATTAAACCCATTTAACCCACTATACCCCCCACTTTACCATCACTTTATCAAAATCCCCAACTCACTCTCCCCAACCCTAACCCTCACCATTTTCGAGTTTGACTTCAAAGAGGAGGAGAAATCCTTGCAAAAACTTGATTTGTGGGATTTGTTGTGTAATTTGGAGTCCTCAAGAGGTATGGATACCTCCTTGTTGTTTTTATAGTGTTTGGTTTGGGTTTGGAATGGTTTTGGTTGATTTGGAAATGGGTTTGTTTTTTATTTGTATTGTTTTGGTTGGGTGTTGGATTTTTGGGTTGTTTTGAGGTGTATTTTGAGAGTTTTTGGTGTTTTGATGTTGTTGTTGGATTGGTATTTGAGTTGGAAAGGATTGGAAGGTTTAAGGTGGAGAAATGGCGATTTTTCATGTTGCAAGTCACAGCGATCGATCGCCCAAAACGGAGCGATCGATCGCGCGCAGGCAGTGGCAAAATGTAGCATTTGGCGATCGATCGCCAAGTTGGGGCGATCGATCGGTGAGGCGAGCGATCGATCGCCTCAAAAATGGCGATCGATCGCCTAACGCCAGATTTTGGCATTCTCGGCTGCTGGACCTCGCGATCGATCGGAGCTCCACAGCGATCGATCGCAAGATGCTAAAATGTGTATTTTTTGTTATTTTGTGGGATTTTTGGTATTGGTTCATAAATTGGCTTCTAATATTGGTTTGTATGATTGTGTAGAACCATCCCAGGTAGCCACGAAACAAAGGAGATAAAGTCCCACGACATCTCCACTTTTGGAACTAAGGTACGTAGTGAGACGTACAAGCATCGGACGGTAAAACGTATTTATTACGCTTTGAATTGGTTATGCATTATGGTTGCATACATGGTCTTAGTTATGCATTATGGTTGCATACATGGCTTGGATATGCATTATAGTTGCATGTATATATTGGATGCATTGGTGAATGTGATTGTGATTCGAGATTATATTCCAGTGATGAAGAATACTTGCCGCCTTCATGTCGAAGCGATGATAGAATACTTGCCGCTGTCATATTATAGCGATGAAGAATATTTGCCGCAAATATATCGAAGCGAAGGATAATGCCGCTGTCATATTGTTGCGAGGGATATTATGCCGTTAATATGTCAAAGTGAGGGGTATTAATGTCGTTGTCATGTAAACGCGAGGGGTATTATGCCACTGATATAATAAGACTGGAACTGGCCATTGGTATACATGGAATGAGTGCATGTCATGACATACATTATTGGTGTTATAATCCATTGATTGTGATTATGGTACAGAGACAACCAAATGGAGCTTTTAAATGTATTAAATACAGGAAGTGAATCGCATTTACGGTTTATGCATTTGAATTGCAATCATATTATTGTGAATATGATTTATATACATGCTCATGGTTTTGGGGTTGTTCCTGTAGGTACTTTTGGGCGGACGGGCTGAGGCGGGTTGATGCGGTGAGCTAGTGAGGAGTGCTCTTGATAGCAGGCACATTCTTTTGTATAGTCTCTACTCTAGGAGTAGTGTAAAGCTATAGGATTAACATTCAATAGTTGGGAATGTAATTAATCCCTTTTGGGACTTTACTTTGGCACTGTAATCTAATAGCTCAAGGCATCAACACAATTTTTATACTCTGTTTATGCATGATAGCTCTATTTACGCCTTTAATCCGCACTTAAGGAACTATGGTCCTTACACTGGGCCACTGGAAGCTGTTGGCTGACATTTCATCAAGTAATTCAAAGCAGCATCTGCAGTCTTAGAAAATAGTGTTCCTCCTGCTGCAACATCCACAATGATCCTAGTTGGTCCATTCAACCCATTGTAAAATAACTGGATTTGCACCCAGTTTTCATAGTTGTGTTGTGGGAACCTCCTCAATAAATCCTTAAATCGCTCCCATGACTCATAGAGTTGTTCAGAATCAATTTGTCTGAACGTATTGATTTCAGTTCTCAATTGAGTTGACTTACTGGTGGAAAGAACTTCGAGAGAATTTCGATGCCATGTCTGCCCATGTGCATATACCACCATCTGGAAGAGATTGTAACCAACTCCTTGCATGGTCCCTAAGAGAGAAAGGGAGCAATCGCAGTCTCACAGTGTCTTCTGGAACACCATTCATTTTTACAGTATCAGCTATCTCCAAAAATATCCTCAGATGCAAGTTGGGGTCTTCAACAGCGGAACCACCAAACTGATTATGTTGCACCATACTTATCAATGCCGGCTTAAGTTCAAAGTTGTTGGCATTGATAGTCTGGCGAGCTATCCCAGAGTAATTGTTGTTGACCGATGGTTTGAAATAATCTCTCCTAGCCATTTGAGGTTCAACATTTCTATGTGGAGGTGGTTCGTTGTTGTCTCTATTTGTAGCCATTTCTATTAATTCATTCCTTCTCATTTTTCTCAGTCTTCTTGCAGTTCTCTTGATCTCAGGATCAAACAACAACGATTCAGGAGTTGTATACTTTCGCATGCACTGCAAAATCTCATAACAGACAAAAATCAATTCAAAGTAAAAGGAATAAAAGCTCTAAATTAAAACCAAGATTAATTGGTACAATATCAGATTGTACTAAATAAATCAAGCCCCGGCAACGGCGCCAAAAACTTGTTGTGTAAAAATCCTTTACCGCAAGTGTACGGTGTCAAGTTTTAATATAAAAGATGTCGAACCCACAGAGATTGAGTATATAGTTAAATCTAAGTACTGAATTAAAATAATCTTTCTTTATTTAGAGAATTGAATGGTTGAGTGTTTTATGCAAATAGTAAAAATCAATTAACTAACGATGATCAAATATTGAGTTGGAAAGAAATCACTTAGAGACGAATCTAGGAGTACGATTTCACTTGTTCATCCACTACACTTATCATTCCTTGATTTCAATGTCATGGATTTTCCTAGTTTACTAGCAGAGAATTCTTATTTATTTTCTACTCCATCTCTCGAGTGTTAAGCAGAAGTAATCATCTAACATCAATCTTGATATCTCTATCAAAGATTAATTATCAAACAATTATAAATGCACAGTAATTCCTTTAACGAGTTCTATGGAGTTATAGGCCTCTCGAACAATATAACATCCACGATATGAATCCCTTCTTTCCTATTCACAACCCCCTCTCTCGAGTGATAGATCACAAATATAACATCATTCAATCCATGGCCAGTAGATTAAAAGCATTAAAAATAGGAAAACATAAATAAACCATATGGAAATCCAAATACTTCAATCAATTCATAACAAGCGTAGTTTCAAAACAAGCTACATCGTCTCCTAGAAAAATAGAATTAGCTCATGCTAGAATGAATTAAACACATAGACATGTTTGAATAATCCATAAAAACTGATAAAAGTTTAGAAATACAAAACGATTTGGACGCTATTCTTTGTTCTCAATGAACGCCGTCGTCCCGTGATGAAATCTCTACTTTTTTTGCTCCAAGCCGTCGTCATTTATTTTCTCCTTATCCAACCCTAGCCTCCTTCTTCTCTCTATCTATGAATGTCTCTTTCTGAATGTCCAGCCGTCCCTTGGTGAATCCCTCTTTTAAGTCTCGTGCATCAGATAAGGAAAGCATCAAAAATTACCAAAACTCTTTTGGAGTAATTATGCCACAAAACTGGCGTAACTACGCCTAGTGATGTGTCAAAAAACGTAGCTTCCCGCGTGAATGGCTTAATTACGCCACAAAATGGCATCTTTATGCCTTTTCAAAATCTCAAAAGCCGTAGCATTGGCGTAGCTACGCCTAAATGCGGCGTAGTTACGCCAGACATAACTCTTCAAATGTTGAATTGACGTGGCCTTGGCGTCTTTACGCCTGAATCAGGCGTAATTACACCTGATGCTTTGATGGAAACCTTAAACTTTTGACTTCAATTCATCCTTTCAATCCGCCATTTGCACCCTTTTAGTCCACAAATCATGTAATTACCTGGATTCCTGCAAGACAAAACAGAACAAAACCAAAAGCATAATTCTGATCGAAAACTAGCACTAAACCATGTAAAATAAGAAGATATATAAGTGTATAAAATACACTTATCAATAATGCATGAGTGATCTAGCAGCAGGCAATCCTCATTCCTCTCTTCATTATCTCCCACTTTTTTTTGGTTGTTCTCAGGTGTATTCCTCATGGTCGTACCTCCTGATGTTGCATCGAGCATATAACAGTTAGCAGAAAATAAACCTTTATAAAAAATTTGTACCTGCAGCCAGACAGGAAGACCGTGATGTGGGCATCTCCACAGTAAGTCCTGAAAATGTTCTCACACCTCGTACAATGTCTCGGAGTCGTGTTGCGCAAAGGTGGTGATATCATTGCGCATCTTGGCAGTCTTGGATGGTGGGAAGTACTTTGACAAGAATATTTGCATCATTCCATAACACATAGTGATTGAACCTGTAGGCAATGATTGCAAACATACTTTAGCTTTATCTTTTAAAGAAAAAGGGAATATGCGTAACCTGGTGGCATCGTCAGTAACACCATTATGCTTGAAGGTATCATAAATCTCCAAGAAGTTAGAGATGTGGGCATTAGGATCATCTGTGGCAGCTCCCCCAAACTGTACTGAGTACTGGATCATTTATATGATGGCAGACTTGATTTCAAAGTTGTTCACCTTTATGCTTGGTTTAGTGATGCTAGACATATTGCCTTGGAATGATGGTTGTGCATAATGCATGAGTGATCTAGCAGCAGGCAATCCTCATTCCTCTCTTCATTATCTCCCACTTTTCTTTGGTTGTTCTCGGCCATTGCTCGAACCTCTCGTAGTCTCCTAAGAAAAGACCTCTCATGCATTTTAGCTCATTTCCTCCACTTTTATGCACATTCACCTGGATTCCTGAAATCAACAAATATATACCAAAAAGCGTAAAATCATCCAGGAATCAACACATAAATCATTACAAAATCATAGCAAAATATGTGTAAAATGACATTTATCAGAAAGACTAATCTCCTAGTTCAGCAAGAAACAGACATCAATTGCTACATCACTAGCAGAGGCAGAATATCTTGCTGCCGGAAGTTGTTGTGCTCGGCTGCTCTGGATTCAACACCAGTTAAGAGTTTATGGGATTCAAGCTGTTGAGTCACTATTCTTCTCTGACAATACAAGTGAAATCGCAATCACTTATAATCCGGTCTTACACTCTCGAACAAAGCATATTGATATCAGACAAGATTTTATTCGAGATCAAGTCATGAAGAAACAAATTCAGATCGAGTACATCTCAACGGATCAACATGCTGCAGACATCTTCACCAAACCACTCGTTGGGGCTAAGTTTATTATTTCCGTCAAATTCTTGGATTAATAGATTAATCGTAGTCTATTTTAACTCACTCTGTATTTTGTTTAGTTAAATAAAGGGTGTTTACTAGAGCAGACTGATAATACAATGATCATTTAGATAAATTGTGATATCCTCGAAATAATTATATTCAAATTGGGCATTAATTATGCTTATGTGATTATTTATGGTGATTAATTGAATTATGTGTTGGAATTAATTATCATGGTGAAATGCTTAGTCACATGGTGGACGTGACCCGGTGGTGCGTTTCAGGGTGCATGTTATGCATGTTGGGTAATTGGGTGTTATCATGGTTTAATTGTGATGGTTGATAATTATTTGGTAAAGCATGTATTTAATTGGGGTTTTGGTGCATTTTGGGAGAATGCTTTTAAAATAACATGTTGGGGTATTTTATACATCATGTTAATTAATGGGGTACATGTTTTCATTAAAACCCCTTATACCCCACTACCCCCCACTTTCCCCCATCACTCTTTACAATTACCAATCACTCTTCCAAACCCTACCCCCAAACACCATTTTCGATTTTGGCAAAGGGAGGAGGGAAAAATCCTTGCAAAAGCTTGGTTTGTGAGATCCTTGGTGAGATTTAGAGTCCATAAGAGGTATGGATACCTCCTTGGTGGTTTTATGGTGTTTGGTTTAGACTTGAAATGGTATTTTGAATTTTGAAATGGGTTTGTTTTTTGTTGGTATTGCTTTTGGTTGGGTGTTAGATTTTTGGTTGTTTTAAGGTTTATATTGAAGGTTTATGAGGTTTAGATGTTATTGGTTTGATGGTATGTGTGTTGGTGTGGAATGGGAAGAGATTGAGGAGCAAAAATGGTGGTTTTCGAAGTGCAGGAAGCGGCGATCGATCGCCATATTTGAGAGATCAATCGGTGGGGCTGGCGATCGATCGCGTCAAATGTGGCGATCGATCGCCGAGAGCATAAATTTTTGGGTTTGGGCAGTGTGATCTCGCGATCGATCGGGGCCTTGTGGCGATCGATCACGAGTCACCAAAAAGTGTATTTTTGGTTATTTTGTGGGATTTTTTGGTATTGGACTATTATTGGCTCCTAATATTGGTTTGTGTGAATGTGTAGAACCATCCCAGGTGGCCACACAGCCTAGGAGATAAAGTCCACAACACACCACATTTTGGAACTAAGGTACGTAGTGAGACGTACGGGCATCGTACGGTAAAACGTATTTTTACGCATTGAATTGGTTATTCATTATGGTTGCACACATGGAATTAATTATGCATTATGGTTGCATACATGGTCTTGGTTATGCATCATGGTTGCATACATGAGTTGAATATGCATTATGGTTGCATGTGTATATTGGATGCAGTGGTGCATGTGATTGTGAGTCGAGGTTATATTCCAGTGATAAAGAATACTTGCCGCCTTCATGTTGAAGCGATGATAGAATACTTGCCGCTGTCATATTATAGCGATGAAGAATATTTGCCCCAAATATGTCGAAGCGAAGGATAATTCCGCTGTCATATTACAATTGCGAGGGATATTATGCCGCTAATATGTCGAAGCGAGGGGTATTAATGCCGTTGTCATGAACGCGAGGGGTATTATGCCACTGATATAATAAGACTGGAAATGGCCATTGGTATACATGGAATGGATGCATGTCATGACATACATTATTGGCATTATAATCTATTGATTATGATTGTTGTAAGGGACAACCAAAGGGAGCATTAAATGTATTAAATACAGGAAGTGATTCGTATTTATGATTTATGCGTTTTTAAATTACAATCATATTATTGTGAATATGGTTTGTTGCATGCTCATGGTTTTGGGGTTGTCCTTGTAGGTACATTTTGGCATGAAAAGGGGCTAAGGACGGTTTGAGGCGGTGAGCTTGTGAAGAGCACTTTTGATAAGGAAGAACATGATTACTTTTGTTTAGTGTCTACTCTAGGAGTAGTGTAAAGCTATAGTGAATAACATTCATTTGATAGAGAATGTAATTAAACCATTCGAAAGTCCTTAACTTGGCATATAATTCTTAAGGCTCAAGGTCTCAACACGAACTTTTATATTCTGATAATGCATGTTAGCTTTAATTATGCCTTTAATCCACACTTAAGGAACTAGGGTCGTTACATTAGTGGTATCAGAGCAGTGGTTAAAGAACTCAGGATTGAGTGAAGGGTAGCCTTAGCAAATGGTTGGCTAGGCGTTTATATTTGGGCATGTTTATGCATGTGGTGCATATTGATGTATATATTGTTATACTAACATGCTTATTGTTGCTTATGTTATCTAACGGTATAGCATATGTATTGTTTTGGAATTGTTGTTAACCCTTGTGTTACTGATAAGTGTGATTTTTACACTTATAATTCTAGTTTTTTTAATATGTTTTAAGTTGATTCCTGGACGATATTATGCGCTTTTGTGTTGTTTTTGTTTATTTCAGGAATCAAGGTCGGATATTATGAAATTGGAGAATTTATGCTTAAAATGATGAAAAAAGACTCAACTGAGCTAACCGAGCGAAGAAGCGGCGAAGAATTCAACTTGTAAATTTTGAAGATTCTACCGATCGATCGGTACATCTTACCGATCGATCGGTAAATGGTGTAACTTAAAATTTTAATTCATGGAAATACCGATCGATCGGTACATCTTACCGATCGATCGGTAGCCGCGAAAATCTGAAAAAAAAATTACCTTTTAAGAGTTTGGGTCTTACACGAAATTAGGGGATTCTTCTCCACTATTTAAGATAAAAAAAAGTGGCCGGCCCTAGGGTGATTGGACTGACTTTTCACCATAGAATTCAACTCTCCATCATCTTCAAACTTTCAAGAGGATTCAAAGCAACGCAGCTAGAGACGGGAACAACGGATCGACGCACGATTCAACATCGAGTGTTTATTAGTATTTCTGAGCTTTTGTTTAGTTTTATTTTCGAATTCCAATGTTTATAATGTTGTTAGATATTATAAAACGTTGTTTTTCCGTTAATATGCTAGGCTAAGTTTGTTATCGAGACAAGGGGATCTTGTGTATGAACCCACAGTTTTAATTCTAGTTTTTGATTGAGTTTTTGTTATTTTTGACTTTATGTTATGCTTTAATGCTTTTAAAGGATTAGCTACTCTTTGAATGTTGTTAGTTTACAATTGAGATCGAGAGATGAGATTGTAAAATGGAACCAATAACATAAACCGTGGATTTCAGACCGAGATCGAGAGATGACGTCAAATACACGAGTGATAGCTATAGATATCTAGTAATCGACGGCTAGGGGCTTTCATACGTATGCAACATTGAATTGTTAAATAAGTGAACGAGAGTTACTTACTGCAATTCAGTGTTAGGTTTAATATAACTCGAGAGAGTATATTGGATATAACCGGAAAACCTGTCACCTTAGATGCATTAATTTGAATTAGAACTAGTAGGTAAATTGTGGGGGATTACTCAAGTGAACCGAAGTCTCGATATTTATCTCTACTGTTTATTATCTTAATTCTCTGTGGTGCGTTGAATATTGGAGTTGATTAAATTAGTTCATCTTTCAACCAGTTTCGTAGGTTAAATATAGAACGCTAGTTAAATTTGGTAATTACTACTAGTCCTCGTGGGTTCGACAATCCTTACTTCTAGATCATTATACTAAAACTTGACACCGTGCACTTGCGGTAGAATCGCTCGAATTAACTGTTTAAAATAAAAGCGGTCAGTTACAGCATGGCGGCCATAAACTTGGGGAACCTCAATGAGGAGGTAGGCGACGTAGGAAGTGTGAATGCAAGCATTGGTCAGACAAATCCTTTACCTCCACCGGCTGTGGGAATGGAACCGGTAGCTCAGTTGTTATTGCCTGTGGAGCTTAGTCTGACTCAATTTCTGACCTTCCATCCGCCCAGATTTGAGGGGACAGAGACAGGGGAAGAAGCCGAGGAGTGGCTAGAAAGACTGGAGCAGATATTTTTGTCTGCGCCTTGTGCTAGGACGGCATGGTTGAGGCTGGCAGAATTCCAGCTAGCAAAGACGTCTTCCATGTGGTGGAAGACGACAGTGATGGAGTTGAGGGCTCAAGGTATGTTGATTGACTGGACTTTATTCCGGACCCGGTTTCTGAATCGGTATTTTTCTGCTGCTGCGAGACAAATGAAGGAGGATGAGTTCACTAATCTGAAGCAAGGGGGCATGACTGTATCGGACTATGCCATGCATTATTCTTCACTGTTGAGGTATGTTCCCCATATCGCAACAAATGGGCATGCTAAAATGAGGCACTTTTTGAAGGGATTGCGACCAGAGCTGTTTGACCGGGTTATTACCAACAACCCAACGTCTTTTGATGATGCTCTTACTAGAGTAGAACTAGCAGAGATAGGAGTGGGTGCTTATCCTGATGCCGTACGCCGACAAGTTCCATCTCAAAGATCTTCTTCTGAAAATCTGAAGCCTCGGGGAGGATTTTTAAGTCACGTGTGACTTCTTCTTTTTCCCGGTTTAGTGGAAAGCAGCCGGATAGCCGGAAGCAAGGAGATCGGAGGGGTGGTGCATCTACCTTTGGGGGACCAACTCAAACAAGTAGAGTTGGGGAAGTAAAGTGTCACTTCTGCGGAGGGCCGCATTTGATGCATGATTGTCTGCGTGCTATAGATGTGGTAAGCCGGGCCACATTGCTCGGCGTTGTCCCAATCGGGAAGGACAAATGGATCTTAGGGAAGGTCGAGGGAGGTTTTCTAGCGGGACAGTGCAGCAGAGGCAACCGATGATGCCTCGACAGATGGGAGGACATGCGATGGGGCCACCTCAGGGACAGGTTTATGCACTGACTAGGGAGCTGGTCGATGCAGCTCCAGATGAGGTGATAGCTGGTACGTGCCTTTTATTTACATATTCCGCCTTTATTTTGATAGACACAGGTGCTTCGCAGTCCTTTGTGTCTGTGGACTTTGTGGAGAGACATCATATGTGCACGTCTCTGTTACCCACGTCTCTTTTGGTCTCGACACCCACCAGAAGAAATGTTGTTGCTGATCGGTTTCTTACGGACTACCTCATTTCTTTTGAGGGCAATGAGCTAAAGGCAGATTTGATTGTGTTGGGTATGTCAGATTTCGATTGCATTGTGGGCATCGACATACTGAACATATATCAGGCAGTAATGGATTGTCGGCAGAGGACATTTCGATTCACATCTGATATGGGGATTCAGTGGACTTTCTATGGGAACGGTTCTCGTGCAAAGATTCCGTTGATATCAGCGATCAAGATGTCCCAATTATTGGAACGTGGACACACAGGCTATCTTATCTATGTCGTGGACACGAAGGGAAAGAATAAAGAGTTGAGGGTTGAGGATGTACCAGTGGTAGCAGAGTTTGCTGATGTATTTCTGGAGGAGATTCTAGGATTCCCACCGGCTAGAGAAGTCGAGTTTGGGATTGAGTTATTACCGGGGACGTCCGCTATTTCTTGTACTCCTTATAGGATGGCACCGGCAGAGCTTAGGGAATTAAAGGAGCAGTTGCAGGAACTCCTTGACAAGGGATATATACGCCCTAGCGTATCACCTTGGGGCGCACCGGTTCTTTTGTGAAGAAGAAGGATGGTTCGATGCATTTTTGCATCGATTACCGGCAACTGAATAAGGCCACGGTGAAGAACAAGTATCCTCTCCCAAGGGTTGATGATTTATTTGATCAGTTGCAGGGTACTAAGCTGTACAGCAAGATTGACTTGAGATCAGGTTACCATCAGATACGGGTCAGGGAGGAGGATGTGCAGAAGACAGCATTTCGGACTCGATGTGGGCACTATGAGTTCCTAGTTATGCCGTTCGGCGTGACGAATGCCCCGGCTGTCTTTATGAGCTTGATGAATAGGGTGTTCCAGCCTTATCTTGACCAGTTCGTCATAGTGTTTATTGACGACATACTTATCTACTCTCGGAGTGAGGAGGAGCACGTGAGGCATTTACGGACGGTGCTCCACATCCTCAAAGATAATCAATTATTTGCCACGCTCAGCAAGTGTGAGTTTTGGTTGAGTAGCGTGGTGTTTCTCGGGCATGTTATATCTAGCAGTGGGATATCGGTGGATCCCAGGAAGATTGAGGCTGTGATGGAGTGGGCTGCACCCACTTCTGTGCCCGAAATACGGAGTTTTCTTGGTTTGGCAGGTTATTATCGACGCTTCGTCGAGGGATTTTCTAAGATTGCTAAGCCATTGACCCAGTTAACTCAAAAGGGAATACCGTTCTATTGGTCTGAGGCTTGTGAGCAAAGCTTCCAAGAGTTGAAGCATCGGTTGACCACGGCGCCCGTATTGGTGATCCCCACAGAGAATAAGAGGTTTGTTCTATACACTGATGCATCACTACAGGGCTTGGGATGTGTTCTGATGCAAGATAAGCATGTGGTAGCTTATGCATCAAGACAGTTGAAGCCGTATGAGACCAAATATCCAGTCCATGACCTAGAGCTGGCGGCTATTATTTTTGCCCTGAAGATTTGGAGACATTATTTGTATGGTACGTTTACCATGTATACAGATCATAAGAGCCTGAAATTCTTGTTTACTCAGGCAGAGTTGAATATACGACAGAGGAGATAGATGGATTTACTCAAGGACTATGACTGTGAAATAGAGTACCTTACGGGAAAAGCAAACTTGACAGCAGACGCCTTGAGTCGGAAGGTGAAGAGTACTGCTGAGGATGCCATGTATTTGTTGGCTATGATGACTTCTTACTGCCATCCGGGCTATGATTTTGATATGGATGCATCGCCGGTACGGGTATCAACTTTATTGGCAGAGCCGGACATTTATGAGAATATCAGGAGAGCTCAGAAGGCAGATGATGAGATTCAGAGGTGGTTATCATTAGTACATCTTGGATAGTCGTCGAAGTTCAGAGTGGATGAGGACGGATCCTTGAGGTTGGGTAGCCATTGGGTAGTTCCGAGTACGCCGGAGTTGCGTAGAGGAATCTTGGAGCGAGCTCATAGTAGCAGGCTTAGTATCCACCCTGGCGGGAGAAAAATGTATAAGGATCTATGTGATCAGTTCTGGTGGAAAAGAATGAAGCGTGATGTGATCGCTTTTGTCAAGAGGTGTTTAATCTGTCAGCAGGTTAAGGCAGAGATGCAGAGACCTGGTGGCGAGCTAAGGAGCTTAGAGATACCGAAATGGAAGTGGGAGCATATATCTATGGACTTTGTGACCCACTTGCCGAGGACTACTTCTGGTTGTGATGCCATTTGGGTGATCATTGATAGGCTGACGAAGGTAGCTCACTTCATTCCCTACAGTATGACGTACACGTACTTGAGGATGGCTCAGCTGTATGTCCGGGATATAGTGAGACTACACGGGATTCCAGTGTCTATTGTATCTGACAGAGATCCACGGTTTACATCTCATTTCTGGGGAGGTCTTCAGTCAGCTTTGGGTACTAAGGTGAGGTTGAGTACAGCATATCATCCCCAGACGGACGGTCAGACCGAGCGTACTATACTGACGCTCGAGGACATGCTATGGTCTTGTGTATTAGAGTTTGATGCCCCATGGCAAGATTCATTGGCCTTGGTAGAGTTCTCTTACAACAATAGCTATCAGGCGAGTATTCAGATGGCTCCGTTTGAGGCTCTGTATGGTCGGCGTTGTAGGTCGTCATTATACTGGGATGACTTGACCAGTAAAGTAGTAGGAGGACCTCATGTAAACGCGAGGGGTATTATGTCACTGATATAATAAGACTGGAAATGGCCATTGGTATACATTCATGTCATGACATACATTATTGACATTATAATCTATTGATTATGATTGTGATACAGGGACAACCAAAGGGAGCATTAAATGTATTAAATACAGGAAGTGATTCGTATTTACGATTTATGCATTTTTAAATTACAATCATATTATTGTGAATATGGTTTGTTGCATGCTCATGGTTTTGGGGTTCTCCTTGTAGGTACATTTTGGCATGAAAAGGGGCTAAGGACGGGTTGAGGCGGTGAGCTTGTGAAGAGCGCTTTGATAAGGAAGGACATGATTACTTTTGTATAGTGTCTACTGTAGGAGTAGTGTAAAGCTATAGTGATTAACATTCATTTGATAGAGAATGTAATTAAACCATTCGAAAGTCCTTAACTTGGCATGTAATTCTTAAGGCTCAAAGTCTCAACACGAACTTTTATACTCTGATAATACATGTTAGCTTTAATTATGCCTTTAATCCGCACTTAAGGAATTAGGGTCCTTACATAAATAATCGGTCTGATCCTCGGACAGATTTTTATCGATCAGATGTTATCCAATAGTCTAACTCAAAACACTTTTTTCAGTATTCATGAAAGTTATTTTACCAACAGCCCGGATTGATGTACTTTAACCACCTTTACTTTTGATTTAACTCGATCTTTCATCTAAATTGTTCAAAAGTTGAATTTCAAGTGTCACTTAACGGAAGCAGACACGTGTCTGACGTTTTTGTATTTACCGTCTGTACATTATCTTCCTCATTTCAACCCTTACTATTTTCGCAGTTAAAATATTCTCAGTCTCTCTCTCAAACTCTCAAATACTAATCAATCTTTCAAGCATGATTTATCAATGTCACATGGACATGTTACTCACAACTCTACCCGTAGAATTTGAGGCTATTTACCAGTTGGACGACCATGAGATGGTCTCCATCTTCAAGGTTGGAAGCTTCGGGCTTGAATAAATTTCTAGAATCAGGCATCATGGTCTATGAAGCTGAGATAAGAGAACTCTTTGCAAATGCATCGTCCATCCACAACTCCGTTTCAACTACCATTAATGGAAAATCCATTGAGTTTTCCCAGAAATTCTTTGCGGAGATGTTTGATCTGTCTTCCACTGGACTGGCTGATTTTGCTCAAATCTCTAAGGCAACGCTGGATGAATTTCAGAGAAAGGTGTCAATCTTGGTCTAGACCTCAAACCTGCCTTCAAGAAGAAGGAGATGTTCTTTCACTTCCAGATGTTATGTGACATCGTTCGAAAGCCCCTGTTAAGTAAAGCCAAAAAATTTGACACTGTCACTGTTGAGAAGTTCGGAGCAATGGCGCCAAACAAGAATTCAGGTCAACTGGTCATCCATCCTATTTGGTATTCTGTTGGAGAAAATCAACTCTCCAAAGCAATCGGTCAGTTTTGATGTCCCTTTGAGCATATTGTTAGTTACGGATTTTAAAGATGACAAAACAGACCAGACCGATCGAGACTACAACAAAAAAGATCAGACCAATATAGTCTATCTCAAACCAGACTGACCAGATCGACGCAGATCCAGATAGATCAAAAAAGATCAGACCAGACCAGCTCGATGCAGATGAAATCAGAACAGATGAAGTTAGTAAGCTTCGGTCTTCAGTCCGAATAATCAACGGCTATTTATTGAAGCATTTAATGGTGCATTTAATGCTAAACAAGACCAAGGACTGAAGATTACCTTAAATGGTAAATAGACACAGGAGAGTCTATCTGACAAGCGCCGAAAGAACAGACCAGAAGGGAAAGTACCTAAAGAAGAAGACTGCAGCTTGATCAGATATTGACCAGAGTACAGAGTTGCATAGGTGCAACTTCGAAAGCTCAAAGGATATATATAGAAGAGATACGAGACACAAGAGATTCAAAAATGCATAAAAGATCAATCAACTTTATCAAGCATTCAGTTGAGCAGAAAGCTATCATCGAAAGATTTCAACGTATTGATCTGCTCAAATCAGAAGCACTGCTTATTGTTTTATTTGATCACTCAAGGATCATTTGTGCTTCGATTAAACCACTCTTTCAATTGTATTTTGTTCTAAGATAGAAGAGTGATATCTTTGTAACTGTCAGACAGATTGTGTCTGAACGGGTTGAGAGACTAGGAGTTTCAGTCTGGTAGTAGGGTAAATCCAGCTGAATCGGGGTTGTACAAAAAAGTTGTATTACTCAAAGTCTTCTAGTGAATCCTTCCTTGATTGGAAGAAGTAGAGACGTAGAAGGATTTGCCTTCGAACTTCCAGAAACATATCTCGTCTACTTACATTTCGCACTATCTTGCATTTCATAGACATCAACCGTTCTTACTAGCTAAGAACAGACCGTTTCCGCACTTTCATTTCAATGGTCTGTTCTGCTCAAGTACTGGTTAAGAAATAGATTTCATTTATTAACCTAAGTGAAATCAATAAGAATTAAATTTTAGAGGAGTGTTCATCCACCCCCCCCCTAAACACTCCCGTCCGATCCTAACACATACTGATGGAGAGAATGAATGTTGAGCTAGGGAAGACCACTACACTCAACCCCTTTAAGGTTCTTAATCCCAAAGGACTTGCTCTACTGAAGCTCAAGAGTGATGCCCCATCACCTTCTGAGCTGCTAGAAGTTAAGAATGAGCTAGATGCTAAGCAAGCCGGACTGAAGAAGCCTAATGCCAAGAGAAATGTTGTGGTAATCCAGACAGACTCTGATGAGACTCCATCTGTTTTAGAAACCGCACCCATTACCAAGCCACTACCCAAGAAAAGTCTCACCCAAACTACCAAGCCCCTCAAAGCTCTAGCCACTGAACCAATCTCTAATATCCCTCCACAAAAAGTAGCCCAATCTCTATCTGTCACCATACCCTAAGCCTCCACCAGACAAAAAAAGAATAGTTATCCCGGAAATAAGTTGATATACTCAGTCTGGACTTAAACCTGCTTCCTCGTCTGGCAAAGGTAAACTATTACAACAGAGACTACTCCCATCAAGCCCAACTCTATCTCCCAGACAGCCATTGACCTGGCTATGGAAGACGTTTATGAAAAAGTGCAGGCCAGAGCAGCCATCTTTGATGAATGGGTTGAGTACAAATTGAAAAATCACTTTGATATGTTCTTTGGCAAGCTCAAACGCCTGGTCAGAATGAAAAATGAAGTTCTGAAATTCTTAGAAACTGATGATGTCAGGATCGCTGTTCATCGGAAGGAATTATTCTGCGCCAACCACAAATTGTGCATTACAAACAATCTCGTTCAGGCCAAAAAGCAAAATATTGATCTGGTCAGTCCGACAATCAAGGATGATCGTGCTTTTATTGCTCAGCTAGAGATGGATGCTTTCACACTGGATTTGGCTGTCAAGTTCATCTTACAGAAGTTGAATATTTCTACTCCACCTCCTAGTCCAGTCAAAACAACACCAACACAGGCTGAGACTGAGCAAGCTCTAGAACAACCCATGGAGACTGATCCACCAAGTACGAGCACAGTCCAAACTATTACTGAACCAGTATTATAGCAGAGCAGCCATTGACTAATACTCCTGCTGAAGAATAAATTGAGACCCTGGCATTTCTATTAAAATCACCTGCTGCATCTCCTCCACATGAGTTAACTTTCACTCCAGAGCAGCCCGAAGAAAAAGTCTTTCATGTTCTCTGTCTCAGACTGGAATCATGTCTATTGAAGACGTTGTGGATGTGGGTCTCGTAGTTTCTGAAATTGTTCAGGAATTGCAATCTAAAGGACTCGAGCAGCAACCCTCTCATCCTTCAACCAGAGATGTGTTAGCTCCACCACAATCAGTCCAACCAGATCCATCTACCGAAGAAGACAAGGTTGTACAACAGTACTCCAATGAGCTGCTTGAATTGATATGCTCTGAACCCAGCTTACCTACTGCATCAACCGTTCTGCCGCATGCATCAGGATCCATTCATGAATTTGCACAAGAAATAGATCACTAGCAAAATTTAAATCTTTTGGTAAAGGCAAGGAACTCATTGTGCAGTCTCTCCAAGCTGATCCTGGGTTTTCTGATCTTGAATATACTCCTACAGTAGAAGAGTCTCTCAAAACACTTTTTGACTTCATTTTTCTCTCCCAATGGATAAGTGATGTTCACATAGATCAAAAGGCTGCAACTCTGGACTACAATCACTTTTGAGACAAGATGAATGAAGGCATGGCAAACTTGCAACTTGGTTTGGACAACTTGTTCAACCAACAGATCACATAGAAGAGCAACATGGGTAAAGAACGGGATGAACTGGCTGTTGAAGTCAAGATATTTGTGGCTTAATCTCTTCTTACCCAGGTACATCATTTGGATGTCATTGCTGCTCAGCTTACCCAAATCATGGATTTCCTTCAGGAATTTGCTTATGCCAAAAAGGGGGAAAGAAGGGAAAAGCCATTGCCAGTTCGAAGAAGCCGTCTGTCTCAAAGCCTTCAGGACCTTACGAGAGATGATCTGCTATTGTATTATTCAGCAGCAGTCAGTATTAATAAAGTTCAATGTTTGAAAATCAGTCTTGTTTATTTATTTTGAATCGTTCTTTTACTTTGAACTAAAAGACTTAATCCAATCAAAACCCTAGAATCCGAAAACAAAGTTAGTCAATTATCTTCAACGTAACTTTAAGATGAAGCTAAAGATCATAGAAGCATAGTTTTGTCATCATTAAAAAGGGGGAATTTGTTGGTTCCAGAATTTAAAAATGACAAAAACAGATCAGATCAAGATATAAGATGAAAAGATCTAGATGGACTGATATCGGACCAGACAGATTTGGACGAACCATTTTATTCTGAAGATCTTCGAATCATAGCCAGTCCAGATGGATGATATGTCATACTAATTGGTCTGAAAGATCAACGGCTATTTATTGAAGCATTTAATAATGCATTTAATGCTGAAAAGAACTTAATAGTTCTGTTGACAAAAGCTGTCTTAAATGATAACTAGATAGAAGAGATCTTGTCAGATAAATGCTGAAAGAACAGACCAGAAAGGAAAGTCTTTGTACGGTGACCAAGATAGAATACTGAAGCATAAAGCCGCATACACTTTCAGAAGTTGAAGTTGACAAGATTCAAAGTTGCACAAATAAGAAAATATTACGTTGGCAGAGACGCATATATAAGGAAGAAACTTAAATGCTTAGAAGTTACACACGCGATCAACAATCATTATTAAGCATTTATTAAAGCATAACTCTTTCAACGAAAACTTACTTCGATCTGCTCAAAGTCTTTAGCACATTTCACTTTTGTATCTGATCATTTAAGGATCATTTTATGCTAAGTATTTTCACTATATCATTTGTAGTTGTACTAAGATAGAAGAGTGAAAAAATTGTAACTGTCAGACAGATTGTGTCTGAACAGATTGAGTGCTACGAGTTTCAGTCCGGTAGTGGGTAAATCCAGCTGAATCACGGTTGTACTTTCTTTATGTGTGGTCCTCGCTACTTAATCCGTTATGTATCCATTCATTACACAATTGTAAAGTAGGATTAAGTAAATAATCACACTGATTAAGAGTAATATTATATCAGTTATTACAACATTTTCAAAACCATGACATAATTTACATCATGTACAAATGAACAACCTAATATGTTCAAATCCTAATCGGTGGTTCATCTCACAGCAGAAATCGACTCACAATCCCGGCCTCCCCCATCTATGAGTATCTACAGAAACAACCATACAACATGGGTATTAATAAACAACCATTTCATTCAATAGGAATACACAATACGATAAATAAACTCGTAATACAGCAACTGTGATTGTTCTGTATCATGCACCACAAAATGCAAATATGACATGACATGTCTCATCCATCATCATGTAATAACGGGACCTCTATGATATGCCTCTCAGCTCAATATGTCAGTAGCTCAGCCTGCACGTCCCATATTAGCAACACATCATATTTCCGTCCTCACACATTATAACAACTATATCGTATGCCCAACAGTAGCATACCTCTCATGACATCAACTATATGCCTCAACAACATGAATGAACAACAATATGATTACACCAATCATATATCTCAAATCCAACACATGTAATCAACATCACATCAGCAATAAGATCAATACGCGTACGTCAACACGTACCTATCGTACTGTACAAAATATAGCAAATCAGGATTTAACGCTTAACCTCCTTTTTGACCTGTCCCATGTGATGGTGCTACATGAATATCAACAATTATCATGTTAAAATAGGCTTCACCATCAAAACTTTCCAAGAAAATATAACATTTTCCACAATGAATCCTAGCGATCGATCGGTCATTTCTAGCTATAGATCGCTTCAATTTTGTAACCCTAGCGATCGATCGGTACAAGTTTTAACCTCCTTATAATTTTCCCTGTCTCAGCGAACTATCGATAAGCACAAAGCGATCGATCGCGAGACAGCAGAAATTCCGAACAATGGCGATTTTCATGTCTATCTTCATGGTTCCAACTCCACATCTCATATCAACCTACCAAACTTCATGAACCATTAGTCAATTATGATAGGAACATGTTTTCATGATAAAACAACTTAGGTCCTTGAATTCCATCTCATATCAATTCAAAAGCTATCAATTCACATGCTTCAAACTCCAATTCAAGTTAAACCAATACAAAACAAGTAGACAAATCACATAAACTTTACCACGAAGTTATGAATTCACTTCACACATCTTTATATCTTGATTTCCAAGTTGACATCCAAGAAAGAAGCAAGAACAAGTAAGGGTTGAAGAGGAGGTTGTGTATAGTTTTTTAGGTGAAGTGAGGTGGATTATGTGTTGGTTAACAATCTGATTTTTAGTTTATATCATTTCCCATATGTCTTCAAATGCACATCAAATGTAAATTCACATGCATGTCAAAAGTATCCCACTACACACCTCATGCATCTAAGTTCTCTTGTCCATGATCCAACAAGACATGCACCAACATGGCAAGCCAATACATAAATATATGTCTATATTCTCAACTCAACATATGCAATGTCTTATCATACTTGTCATCTATTTATCATACTCGGTTCAACACAAACCCGGGTCCACATTATTCTGTAATTATTTCATATTTACTCAATAATCATATCAAACATGAATAATCAATATCGGGGCATTACACTTTGTATATTACTCAAAGTCTTCTAGTGGATCATTCCTTAAGTGGAAAAAGGGGAGACGTCGAAGGAATTGCCTTCAAGCTTCCAGAAACATATCTTGTCTATTTACCTTCTGCATTCATTTGTGTTTAGCCATCAGACCGGTCTTCCTAAACAAAACAGACTGATTCCACAGGTCAAGATAAAGTAGTCTGTTGAGCTTAGTTTGATTGAGAAGTAGATCTCATCTACTAACCCAGCTGAAATCAATCTATTATTCAAAAAAGAACCAAAGTTTGTAGTGTGTTTATTCACTCCCACCCCCAACACTCTCATCCGATCCTAACAGATATCATCGATATCGAAGAGTTTCAATGGAGCTATGAGGAATTTGCTCACGCTATTGATATTTTCCAACACCTACAAATGTTCAACGAGTGCAATTACTGAGATCGCGATCTCAGAAGAGTTATTTTTATTTCGCCTCAAGATAGGGTTTCGGTGCATGAGCATGACATAACAATATAACTCTTGTTGAGAAATCGGAAAATCTGAATGTGACAATACCTCATCAATTGGCTGTAGATTTGATCTTATAATCAAAATTTTGGAAACTCGTGAGTCCTTGATTCAAAAGGATAAACGTTTTCTTCTCGTTGAATCTTCTATCAATGGTACCAATTGTGTTCACATCTTTGCAGATGTTGAGAAGAAGAAGAAACCTCTTGGTATGTGAAACCTACCCGGAGCTAAGCATTGTAGCAAGAGTTGCTACAAATGATGTTTGAGATATTTCTTTGATATAAAATGTTAAAATGGTTTGGAACTAGTTTTGAACAATTATTATTTGTTCCAAATTTAATTATAAACATTCTTCCTATTCCAAATTTAATTATAAACATTTTTCCTATTTTGATAGAGAATAACATTCTTGTAAATTTGCGAATATAATTTGTTATATTTTTAAGAATAAATGTTTTATTGAATCTGGTTAACTTATGAATAATTAGTATGGTGTTTAAAGATAAAAGAATGATAACATAAACCTCACATATTTTTAGCATGTGATTAAGGCCCATTGAATTTTGATTCATATGGACGTATGTTGAGTACAAAATGTTAGTATAAAAGGATGTTGAGTTATCTTAAAGCGAACGTAATTATTGAAAGTGTCGTTTTTGCACTTATATTTGCATATATTTCTTACCATTTTTAGTGATTCTTGGACGATTTTACGCTTTTGGTTGTGTTTTTGTATATATTCAGAAATCGAGTGAAAGCGCAAGAAATACCTGAAAACCCGCATTTTATGGATTGAAATGTGGTATCTGGGACAAAACGAGCCAAGACATTGGAAAGACACTAAAACGAGTTGAGTTTATGAAATTGAAGCAGGCGTTCGATCGCTATTAAGAGGAGATCGATGGCTACGAGGCAGTAAATCGAGAAACTTTTCACACAAGAAGGCGATCGATCGCTATAATAAAGAGATCGGTAGCATCAGGGCAGAAGGTGATCGCTTTTATTTTAAAAAAAATTATTTTCAGTGTAGCGATTTATGTACCGCAAGTGCATGGTGTCAAGTTTTAGTATAGATAGGAAGAATATGGATTGTCGAACCCACAGGGACTAACAAGCAAGTACCAAATAAGATGTTTTTAACTATATTTAACCTACGAAATTTAATTAATAATTAAATTACTAATTAATTAAATTAATTACTAATCCAACCAAGTCAATAAAAGTAAACGAGAAAAATCCACTAGAGAAGATTATCGAGACTTTGGCTCACCAATGCAATCCCCTACAATTCTCGATTGAATATCCAAATATTTCTAACGTGACGAGTTTTCCTAATGCATTCGTTATACTTTGGTCCAGTTATAACAAGTCTAATATTAATGTTGCAGTAAACCACTTCCGTGTCCTTATTGAACAATTAATATCGAATAAAGATCTATGAAAACTACTAGCCTTCGATTTTGGTAAATCTATTGCTATCACACATGTGCTAGATTTTACTTGGTCCGTCTCAACCTAAAACCCACGGTATAATTTACTATATCGTATTGCAATATCATATGGTCAAGTCAATCACAATAAAGTAATCATTCAAGGGTGATCAATCCCTCAAAAGCATGAAGATCAATAAATTATACGCAAAGAATTAAAGGAATTCAATCAAATAAATCATCAAATCATAGGTTCATGACAATGGATTGCCTAGCCTCGATAAATAAATTAGTTCAACATAGTAAATCAAAACTAATATTAAAAGACAAGAATAAACTCCCGATGTCGACTCCGTTCGGAGATCCTTGCTTCCTTCTCTTGCTTCTTTCTCGATCGTGTTCTCCAATCGCCTTGTTGAAGGTGTTCCAAAATCCTAGGATGATTGATGGATGTAGGTGAATGATGGGGATATGGAGGATGAGAGGATGGATGGAGGCTATTCCTAGGGTGTAAAATCTGATAAAAAGTCCCTATTTTCGTCCAAGACCTAATATATATAGTGGTGAAGGAGTTTGGTAAAGTTTGGACACAAAATAACCAAGAAAACAAAATCTCACAATTTTTGGGCTTGGCGATCGATCTTCGTCATTTGCCAATCAATCGCCAAAACATTCTGGACAAAATAACCTAATTTTTCATATCCGTGATCGATCTTGATGTTTTGCCGATCGATCGTGGAAATCTGGTGATCGATCTTTGTAAGTTGCCGATCGATCGCGGATATCTTCTGAACGGTGGCAATCGATCTTCGTAAGTTGCCGATCGATCGCAGATCTCAAAATCTTCAATCTTGTGATTTGGTCCCTCCTTTTCCATAGTTGCTCAGTTTGGTCCTTTTTTTAGCATTTTAAGCCCATTTCATCCACTTTTATGCATTTGGACCTAGATTCCTGAAATATACAAATATATACCAAAACGTGTAATAATTTCGAGGAATCACTACAAAAACACCCCTAATCATATATCAAATTAAGTGTAAAAATCACACTTATCAGAAGGTTTAGGCGATCAATTGCCACTCAAGAAGAGATCGATCACCATAGAGATAAAGTTGAAGAGATCGATCGCCATGACATAGAGATCGATCGCCAACAGAGTCCTGTCCGAGAAAACTTCCTTATTTAAGTTATGGACTATATTTTGGTGCCATATTTGATGGGCTTGAATTTTTCACTTTAAAAGGGAGTGTTTGCATCAAAAATAGGGTTCTTCATCTAATTATTTACCCTAGACTTGGGAGGAGCCACCACATACAAGTTGGAGATTCAAAGCAACACAGCAAGAGACGGAATATCGAATCCATGCAATGAGTCAACGCCTAGCAATTTTCTGTATTTCTAAACTTTGTTTTGGCTTATTATTCAGATTCCAATGTTTATTATATTGTTTAATATGATAAAAACATTGTTTTTGCTCTAGTATGCTAGGCTAAGTCGTTTATCGAGATTAGGGGATCTTTTGAATGAACCCACAATTTTAATTCTAGTTTTTGATTGAGTTTTTGCTATCTTTGTGTTTGTGGTATGTTTTTAATGCTTTTAAGGGATTAGCTACCCTTTGAATGCTGTTAGTTTGCAATTGAGATCGACAGATATGATTGTAATACGGAACAAATAACGCAAACCATAGGTATCTAGTAGTCGAAGGCTTGGAGTTTTCACGAAGCATTTGCAATAGTGATTTGTTAAATAAGTAAACGATAGTTACTTGCTGCAAATTGGTTAGGTTTAATATAGCTCGAGAGAGTGTATTAGATATAACCGAAAAACTTGTCACCTTAGATGCATTAATTTTAATTGGATCTAGTAGATGAATTGTGGGGGATTACTCAAGTGAACAGAAGTTTCGATATTTATCTCTATTGTTCACTATCCACTTTACTGTTTACTATCTTCTTTCTTTGTGTTTTGGTTACTTTCTGAACTTGAGTAAATTAGTAAATCGTTCATAACAATTTCGTAGGTTAAATATAGCTAAACTAATTAAATTTTGTAATTGCTACTAGTCCATGTGGGTACGCCATCCGACTTTCTTTACTATACTAAAACTTTACACCGTGCAATTGCGGTATAAATCGCGCTACACTAGAAAATAATTGTTTAAAATCAACGAGATCAAGTTTTTGGCGCTGTTGCCGGGGACTAGTTTAAGTGATATCATAAGAGATTAGTTGACTGTAATTTAGCCATTTCTAGTTATTATTACTTTTGTTGAGTTTATACTATTTCACTACTACTGTTTCTTTCTTGTTTGACTTTTGCAGGTAGTTGTCTTCGTGGTGCATGCTACGGAGTGACAAACCTATAGCCACTTGACTTAGAAATTGAAGCACTTGCCGTAGACTTTGGAGAGAAGCTCGAGTGATGGTTGAGAACAATCAAGGAGGGAATGGTGAACGTGAACAGCGCAACAAGGAGGTGCCAATTACACGATAATTGATGGACTACACACAACCCTCTTTCCAAGGCATCATGTCGAGCATAGCTAGACCGAGGATTCAGGCTAATAACTTCGAGATCAAGCATGCCATAATTCAAATGATTCAACACTCGCTGCAATTTGAAGGATCGCTTACTGATGATCATAATGCTCATATCTCCAACTTCTTATAGTTCTGTGATACCTTCGAGCACAATGGCGTCACTAACGACGACATCAGCTTACGACTTTTCCCTTTTCATTAAAAGACAAAGCTAAATCATGGTTGCATTCTTTGCCTGCAGGTTCTATCACTACGTGGGATGGGATGGTGCAATTATTTCTATCCAAATACTTCCCACCATCAAAGACTGCGAAGATGTGCAATGACATTACTACTTTCATGCAACATGATCCAGAGACATTGTACGAGGCTTGGGAACGCTTTAAAGACTTATTAAGGAAATGCCCACATCATGGCCTTCCCATCTGGCTTCAGGTACAAACATTCTATAATGGTTTATTTTCCGCTAATTCTTCGATGATTGATGCAGCATTGAGAGGTACTGGTAGTGTTTATCGTGTACGCCCAAATTAACCCTTCTTCAGTTAATAGCAAAAATATGTAGTAGCGGAAGTAGGGATCGATCCCACAGGGAATGTAAATTTATTTCGTGCCAAAAACGAATAGTAACAAGGGGGTTTTATGATGAATGATTACTACTAAGCAAATTCTAGAACTAAACTAATTAACGAGATTAACTAAGATGATTTAAACTTATGAGAGTGAAGCGATTATTGGTTTTCAGGTAACCGTACTTTTGGAAAATTATCTTTTGGTCATCAAATCAAAACATTCGAATTATTTCGATTATCTATCGACTGGAAATTCAATTCCTACTCATCTTATTCATAGTCAAAGAGAAAACAGCATTCAATTCAACCCTTACCAAATCTCTAATCACCACTACAGCCGTTAATGATTAAATCAATGATAGTTTTCAAAACTAATGAGTTCGATAAATTTAATCAATGAAAACTACAGCCGTTAAAATTGATTACTCAACCGTTTCTTCTAAGAATTCAATAACACCTACAGCCGGTTAATTTTTAATCTTAGTTGTTTCTTAACAAACTATCGATTATGTAATTGAATATTAGGTGATCGGTCTAATACACAAACACAACAATCATGGAATTCGAAATCTGAGAAACAAATTGAAATCGAAATCTAATTCAACAATCAAACCAAATTCTCATAAAAGATTCAAATCCAAAAGTAGGTATCCCTTCAACCAAGAATCAAAGGGTTTTAGCCTAGCATAATTAAATCTAAAAACAATAAAAATTCGATGGAAAACATTCAATAAATAAAGGAAAGAAAGTTACTAAGATAAATCACGATTCCGGCTTGTCGATTCCGGTTCCGTTCTTCGTTGTTCTTGAAGAAAACTTGAAAGAAAATTAATCTAAAATCTCAAAATATTCTAAGAATTAGAAAAACTATCAAAAATTGCTGCTAATGAGGCTTAGTCTCGAGTTTTAGGGTATGGGAGTGATAAAAATGGGATACAATCTTTTAAACATGGTAAAAGACTCAATTTCCTAATTTTCAGACTCTGCGGCGATCGATCGCCTGATGTGTGGCGATCGATCGCTAGCTTATTTTTTTTTCAGCGAATTTCTTGAGGCGATCGATCGCCACTTTATCGCGATCGGTCGCTGAGCTCCAGTAGACTTTGGCAATCGATTGCCTGGCATTCGCGATCGATCGCTGACCCGTGAATTTTGTTGCAAAAGTTTCTGTCCATAGGCGATCGATTTCCTCTTCCGGGCGATCGATTGCCACCTCCAAAATTACATTTGCCCTTTTCTTGGTCAACTTTGAGTCCTTGTCATGTCCATGTCTCTCCTTGGTCTTTACACATCGTTTTTAGCTCGTTTTCTTCGATTGTACCTACAATTACACAAATATACGATTAGGTAGCATACGTATCAAATTACCTATCAAAACCTACCAAATCGTAGACAATTAAGCACTAAAGATGTGTCTATTTCTAGTCACATCAAACTCCCCCATACTTACTCTTTACTTGACCTCGAGTAAACAAATAAAACTACAATATTTTCGGTTGGCTCATAGGTTCATAACAAAGCAACTTGTCCTCACTTTAATGCCTCAACAATTTTAACATGCATAATAATGAACGGCGGTGAAAAATTAACAGTGGAACAAGTTCAATCCCTAAACATTTTGTACCCAACAAAGCAGTGAACGTGTGTGTGTGGTCATAAACAAATGTTGTGTACAAATTATAGATCCAAAATATACAAAGCCATAATAGTTCAAGTCATACACTAACACAAGTATAAGCTCACTTGCACACCCTTCTCCACTATCTTAGCCACTTTGCAAACACAAATCAAGTAGGTCTTTATTAGCTTGTAGCTTGGCCTAGGTATTGTCTTATGAAAGAAAGGGTAAGGATATTCAACAAGAGAGTATGATGAAATGCACACTAAAAGCTTCTCTTCTCGCATGAATTTTTCAACTTTGTTCTTTTTCACAAGGTTTATTTCAACACTTTTCTTCTTTTGTGCCTTGGCTCCCCTTGGAGTCATATTTTTTATCTATTTTTTTCAAGGCATCCCTTTTTCTTTCATGCATTCCATTCTTTTGACAATTAAGCTCACAAATATACTTCAATGAGTCCCAAGTGCATTTGAATGACATACATCATACTCCCTTAAAAGGTATGGATCAGAATCACATTTAGGCTCATTATGGAAGGATGATAAGCTAGTCAAGGAATGTTGAATGGGGGTCTTGAGTATGCTTAGCATACTCCCATTCTTTTGCATTAAGGCTCAAAAAGGGTACTAGAGATAGATTTTGTTCATATGGTAGGCTTGAAAGGCTCAAACGCATCAAAGATCGCCTATATCACTTTCATGTTTGCAAGTAGTCTAGACATACGCCTCAAAGAGCATGTAGTTAAGTTCTAGCATGTATTAGAGACTTCTTAAGACTATTACAAAGTTCACACAATCTTCACTAAGCTATGCACACTTCACAAGCCATGACAATAATGTGCTCAAAATATTCAACTACTAAGTTAAAGTAAACTTTGCATTAGAGTTCAAAGTGTTCCAAGGTTAACAATTCACCTATGTTCAAAAGCATGCATGATATCAATTAGGTTTCATCATGGGCTAGTGATTCTAAGCATGTGTTCATTACTAGCTATGAGCTCAAAATTTTCAACTTTTTCGACTTTTTTTTTTTTTTGTAATAAGAAAAACAATAACACACTACTAATCCCTCCCCCATACTTAAATCTTACATTGTCCCCAATGTAAGGCAAAAAGACAAGAGAAAAGAAAAGTCCAACTATGAAAGCAATAAAAATAAAAGGGAGAAAAGAAACTAACTCCCCTTGGGTTGCCTCCCAAGCAGCGCCTCTATTTAACGTCGGTGGCCCGACGCCAGTCCTCTATCAAGGTGGTTGATGCAGTGTTGCTCTATTCTTCCTTAACCACCTCAATATCTTCTTCACTCCTCGGTATTTCGGCTTGTTCCTCTTTGAGTGGTCATCCCCAGTCTTTGCTCCTTCGTCACTTAATTGACATGGTCGATCCGGAGGGTGCTTCTTTTCAACGGTACGATCCTGCAATTGAGAAATAAGATGGTCAGCAGTACCGTGTGTAGATAATGCAGCAATAGTATGAACGGTATGTACTAAGTTAGAATCCATACCTTTCTTGTCGTCAAGGTCATCAGTAGCCTTTCCCATTTCCCACAACTCATCATTATCAAAATCAGAATCATAATTATCATGTACATCAATAGCGTAACTAGAATGTTCAAGAAGTTTAATGGGTTCATACATGTTGAATTTTGCAACTTTACCATTAGACTCCAATGTGATCATACCGCTATTCATATTGATTACTGATTTTGATGTTTTCAAGAATGGTCTCCCTAAAATAATTAGACTAGAAGGATCATCATTTCTCATGTCTAAGACATAGAAATAGGCTGTGAAGACCAAGTGCTTTACATGCACAACTACGTCCTCTACTATCCCCTTAGGTATGACCGTGGATTTATCAGCTAAGTGAATAACTGCGCTATTTCTTTTTAAAGGTCCCATTTTCAGTTGATAGTACATTGAGTAAGGTATGACATTTATGGACGATCCTAAATCGAGCATAGCCTTCTCAATCCTCATAGACCTAATCTCACATGGGAAAAGAACATACCTGGAACCTTGCATTTAATGGGGATACTTCGTTGGTTGTCCCCTGAAACATTGTCATTGAGCTCGACCTTCGGCTGCCCCTTGTGTTCCTTGCTTTGATCCTCTTTCACGGTTTCATGCAATGGGACTTGCTCTTTGCAGCGTGGACTCATCTCGTAGAGGCCTTTGAGTCCGGCACCTTTCCTATTGTCCTTCAATGCTTGGGGGAAAGGGGGTGGTTCTTTATATTCAGAAAGTTTGGGGTACTTACCTCGTGGTTCCTCCCCTTGCATTGGCTCTTCAACGTCTGTCTCTGTCTCCGTCATCTCTTCTTTCTGGGGTGGCGTCAGTACCACCTTCTCTTTAGTTGCATCTTCATTCACATTCATTGTGATAGCACTCACATTTTCACGGGGGTTCATCTCTGGTTGTGACGGCAGTCCATTTGAAATCCTTGCTTCGATCTTGCTGATTGAAGTTGCCAATTGTCCCATCTGTGTAGTCAGGCTCTGGATGCTTGCCCTCGTCTCCTGTTGAAATTGTAAGCTATTTCAGCAATAATTTTGATGCTATGTTCTAACCTGTCAGAAGGAGGGTGCACTGGCGGTGGTGGAGGTCGCTGATATGGCGGTCTGTAGGGTGGAGGTTGGTGCATCTGTGGGTTGCCATATCCTTGGTTCGGATGGTCCCTCCACCCTTGATTGTAGTTGTTTGGTGGATGGTCATAACTCCTTTGTGGGGGCCAGGGAATCCTCCTGCAGCATTCACGTTCTCCGTGGTTGTCTCTTGTAGTGAGGGGCATGCGTCTGTGGAATGGTTCGCAGCCAAACAGATTCCACACGGCTTTGTATTTCCTACATTTCCACCTGCCATACCATGTACAAGAAAAGTGAGGTCTATCAGTTGTTGTTCTAAGTTTGATACGTTTACCTCTTTTCTTTGCGGTTGTCCATGGCGCACAGATCCGAATTGTTGGGAGTTGGCCGCCATGTTAGCTATCAACCTTCTAGCTTCCTACGCTGTTTTATCTATAAATGCTCCATCTCTTGCCGCATCCACTAAGTTCCTGTCAGAAGAAAGTAAACCTTCATAAAGTATTGGATGAGAAGGTGTTCACTTATCTGGTGTTGTGGACAACTTGCGCACAACTTCTTGAATCTCTCCCAGTACTCGTGTAGTGATTCCTCGTAGAGCTGCTTCACACCATATATCTCTTTCCTCGAGTTCGTTGCCCTTGAAGCTGGGAAGTACTTTTCTAGGAATACTCTTTGTAAGTCAGTCCACGTGGTGATCGATCCGGATGGTAAGTAGAAGAGCCAGTCTTTTGCAGCGTCCTTTAGATAAAACGGGAAAGCTCTTAACTTTATTTGATCCTCGGTGATTCCGGTCGGCTTCATGGTAGTGCACACCACGTGGAACTCCATCAAATGCTTATGCGGGTTTTCACCTGCAAGACCATGAAAAGCTGGCAATAAGTGAATTAAACCAGACTTAAGTTCAAAGTTTACGTTATTGGCCAGAGCAGGGAAACTGATGCAGAGCGGTTGTTGATCCAAGTTAGGATTTGCCAGCTGCCTCAAGCTTTGATTTGCAGCCATGTTGTTCCTTTCCTCCTCTTCTTGTTCTAAAATTCTTCGTGTGTCTCGTCTCCTCTGATGTAGCGTCCTCTCAATCTCAGGATCGTAGTGAAAGTTATCTTCGTGATTGAACGATCCACCTGTACTCATTAACAAACCAAAGTAGTAATGCTGGAAAAAAAAAATTCGACACAAAAATAATACCAATGCCTTCCCCGGCAACGGCGCCAAAATTTGGTAGCGTTTATCGTGTACGCCCAAATTAACCCTTCTTCAGTTAATAGCAAAAATATGTAGTAGCGGAAGTAGGGATCGATCCCACAGGGAAGGTAAATTTATTTCGTGCCAAAAACGAATAGTAACAAGGGGGTTTTATGATGAATGATTACTACTAAGCAAATTCTAGAACTAAACTAATTAACGAGATTAACTAAGATGATTTAAACTTATGAGAGTGAAGCGATTCTTGGTTTTCAGGTAACCGTACTTTTGGAAAATTATCTTTTGGTCATCAAATCAAAACATTCGAATTCTTTCGATTATCTATCGACTGGAAATTCAATTCCTACTCATCTTATTCATAGTCAAAGAGAAAACAGCATTCAATTCAACCCTTCTCAAATCTCTAATCACCACTACAGCCGTTAATGATTAAATCAATGATAGTTTTCAAAACTAATGAGTTCGATAAATTTAATCAATGAAAACTACAGCCGTTAAAATTGATTACTCAACCGTTTCTCCTAAGAATTCAATAACACCTACAGCCGGTTAATTATTAATCTTAGTTGTTTCTTAACAAACTATCGATTATGTAATTGAATATTAGGTGATCGGTCTAATACACAAACACAACAATCATGGAATTCAAAATCTGAGAAACAAATTGAAAATCGAAATCTAATTCAACAATCAAACCAAATTCTCATAAAAGATTCAAATCCAAAAGTAGGTATCCCTTCAACCAAGAATCAAAGGGTTTTAGCCTAGCATAATTATACCCCATCTACCATAAGAAACCCCTGAGCCGTGAAAGGGGAATGAGCTTGGATAAATTGGAGTGTCCTGTCATTAGGACAGTACGCCGAAAAGGATGGTTTCAATTCATTCAGACACCGATTGATGCTGTGGTGCCGCTGGTAAGGGAGTTTTACACGAATCTTCGAGCTGTTAGACCAGGGCACCAAGTAAGTGTGTATGTTCGAGGGAAGGATGTGTTGGTGGATCGAGCCGCAATCAACAATATTCACCGGATGCCGTTACTTCAAAACTGTGCATACCAATCTTTTAAGAGTAGCAGGATTGACTACGATGAGGTATTGACAGTTATTGGCAAGCCGGGAGTGGATTGGCAGAGGAATGATAAAGCAGAGCCACAGTTGGTTCTAAAGAAAAATTTGAAGCCAGAGGCCCAAGCATGGCTTTCATTTGTCGCCTCAAGGGTCATGCCATCGACCCACACTTCTGAGGTGACAAAAGATAGAGCGGTCCTGGTTTATGCCATCCTCTCAGGGAAGGAAGTGGATTTCGGCAAGATTATTGCTGATCACATTGCTGAAATTGGAAGTAGCCCACCGACCTCCGCACTACCGTTTCCATCCACGATCACTGCTTTATGTCAGCGATACGGAGTGACATGGGGGGAAGACGAGGAGCTACTCCCGCCGAAGACACCAATCATTGTAGCCGATCCTACAAACCGACGCAGACCTTCGGACACTACACAAGCTGGAGCATCATCCTCTGCTGCAGAGCATACACGAGTTACTTTGGATTCTCTTCATAGGGATCTCCAAAACATTCGCCTGGAGCAGCAGAGCATTCACAGCATGCAGCGGGACATTCATAGCATGCAGAGAGCATTGCAGATGGACCATGAGCAGGTAGCTCAGCGTGAGATGGAGTTCATGCACTATCAGAGTGCATGGAACACTGCCATGGCCCAGGGCTTTCCAGGTTTCCAGTTCCCGCCGGAGCCACACTTTGCACCTTACCAGCCACATGCACCTCCACCTTACGAGTACCCACCATTTCCGCCATATCAGGGCGAGGAGCACCACTATCCAGTCCCCCCTCCGGAGCATGATGAGGACGACGATCAGTGACGATCGTCGTCATGGTATGTGTCTTTGCCTTGGCATTTATTTTTCGTGTTCATTGAGGGCAATTCACATGCTAAGTTTGGGGGGGTTTTTGAGTATTTGTACATATACCTTGCTTTTGCACATCTTGCTACTTGTTTTGTTTCCCTACCTTGCATGACGGCATGATGTTGAGACTAATTCGTCCTTGAGCATCACCAACAAAATTTTTTTTTTATGGATTGAGTTATTCTTGAGAATTGTTGAGTTGGACTTGCAATGGTAATACATGATGAAATTAATCCTCATCTAGATAGGAGTCATGGAAATGCTTAACTTGTGTGTATATATCCTTTGTTAACTACATGTCAAAACTGAGGAATACTTTGAGCACTTATTGAGTCATGATTGAGTGAAGTATGTATTGATTAAATTGAGAACTTGTGTTAACTATGATGAGTCTTGAGTATCTTAGAGAACTCTACAGTTTAGTTGAAAGCACTTTGAGGCGAAATTTATAATTAGGAACTAGACTTGGAGATGATTTAGGCGATCTTTGGACCGTTTGAGCCTTTCAAGCCTACCTGTTATATATTATTCATTAGTGTCCCCTTTTGAGCCTTATTGAAAAAGAATGGTATATGCATTGCATATGATTAGACCCCCATTCGACATTCTTGGCAACTCATTATACCCACCTTGGTTTGAGCCTAAAAGAAAATTTTCACCTACCCCTAGGAGAGTATAATGAATCTCATTCATTGCACAGAATTGTTATATGCAAATGAGTTCAAAAGGAACAAAAGAATGAGCAAAGAAAAAGAAAAGATGTAGAGAAAAGCCTTGAAAAGAAAAATTCAAAGTAAGACCCAAAGTGGCCAAGGCTAGAAAAAAAAGTTGAAGAGAAGCTAAAAAATAGTTGAACTGATTTTGTTATACTCTCTTCTTTGAATTCATCCTACCTTTTCTTTGAAGCCGACACCAAAAGGCCTAACGTTATAAGCTTTTAAGACCTTTTGATCCAAGTCTAGGGAACAATTACATTAGTGGAGAAGTGCTGGATAATAAACTTGTAGAGTATTTCAAAGTAATCTTGACTAGGAGTTAATATGGCACATGTTGATGTTAAAGATATATATGTAACTCATGTTTGACAATAGCACACACGCACGTTCCGATGTTGCGATGTATTGTTTAACTTAGGAGAAAATGCTTCTTGTTAAATGTTGATTGACTTCTATTGATGTGTAAGTAGGATTTCTGAGCTGTTACATATGTTGTAAAGATGATTCATGCTTAGTATCAAGTTTAACTTTTCTTTTTGAGTTTATTGCTTGCTCGAGGACGATCAAGTCTAAGTTTGGGGGAGTTGATAGGCTTAGATTTTGAGTGATTTTAACTGTAATTTCTTCTCATTTTCCGTACTTTTTCCTGGATGATATTATGCTTTTTGGTGTTTATTCGTTTGTTTCAGGAAATTAGATCGGAAGTGGAAGATATGAGCTTGTATGAAGATAACGGGCGAAATCGAGGCATAAAAGATGATGAAAATGTAGAAGATGGTTTCTTCAGATCTCGATCGATCGAGATTTATTCTCGGTCGATCGAGCCAGCCAGAAGCAAGAATCAGAATTTTCGAAGGCTCGATCGATCGGTAGAGATATCGATCGATCAAGCAAGGCAGTAACCTCGGAGCTGAAATTTTCAAATTCTCGATCGATAGGTGGAAATTCCCGATCGATCGAGCGAGGCAGTAAGTTCCAAAAGCTGGCGTGAACAGTGCACCGATCGATCGGTGAAATTCTCGATCGATCGAGACGCGAGATCTGAAGATTTTATTTTCCTATTTTATCGAGATTTTGGAGGGCTATTAAGGGGGATTTTCTTCTACACAAAAAAAAACGAAATTTTACAGAGAATATCAGACTTTTTAGGTCAAGAGCAGCCGCCCTAGCCGCCGCCCAACGCCGGAAGAAGGAGATCCAATCTCCGTTCTTCGTCCAAAGTCGAGCCTATCCGTTCCGGAGTGCAAGGAAGGAACAAGAGAAGAAATCACGGTGCAACGCACGGATTCATCCATCGTTTATCGTATTTCTGAACTTTAGTTTATTTGATTTTCATTTTCATTTGTTGTTTTTGAGGTCGAGAGACAAGAAAACTCATCTGTATTTGATTTGAATTGAATTTGGTTTATATTATTGAAGTTTTAGTTCGTTGTGTTTAATTTATTGATTCATTGGTATTTGAGCGTATTGATTTTTATTGTTCATAGATTGATTGCTTGTGTAGATCAAAGTCTAGCTAGCTTTGATTGAATTTGAGAGTTACAACCGAGATCGAGAGATAACGTTGTAACACGCTCCATTAATTTATGATGTATGTCACGATTGAGATCGAGAGATGATATCGCATGCGTGAGAACTTGAAATCGAAAGATTTAGAGTTAATAGGTTTTGATGATTTAAGCAACTTTGAATTAGTAAATAGGTGCACGAGAGTGACTTATTCTAATTTATTGTTAGTTTCGTTACAGCTCGAGAGAGTGTATCGAATAATAGTGAAAACCTTTCACCTTTAAAATCAATTGAGTGATAATTTGAGAATTCTGTTGAATCAGTAGAGATAATATAATTGAACGACGAGTTTGGTAATTTTCTCGAGTGACTTACCTTCGCATTTCCGGAACCATTTTATTCTTTGTTTTTAATTTAATCTTTATTCTTTAGTTTAATCTAGCTTTAGTTAATCAAACTCCTTTAATCGTAGGCTAAATATAATTTGATTGATCTTATTTGGTACTTATACGTTAGTCCCTGTGGATTCGACAACCTTTACTAAATTTTCACTATACTAAAACTTGACACCGTGCACTTGCGGTAGAATCGCTTCAACCCATTCTTTGAAATATCTTTTGTTTAAAAATAAAGCGGTCAAGTTTTTGGCGCCGTTGCCGGGGACTAATCTGTATAATATCATACGAGATTAGTTAATTGTAATTTAGCCAATTCTTTTATTATTGCATTTTTGTTTTCTTTGTTTTCTTTTGTTGATATTTGTGAATAATTTTGTGCATTTTTGTTGTCTCCTTTTGTCTATTTTGTACAGGAATCAGTTCTTTAGTGCATGCATAGAAGAGAGGAACCCTTTCTCGAGCCGTTTGATCCAGAGATAGAGAGAACGTTACTAAGAAGATTACGAGAAGCTCGAGAAATGGCTGACAATAACGAAGCACAGCACCCTAGATCGATGATGGACTTTGCACAACCTGCATTTCATGGATCGTTGTCGAGTATCACAAGGCCGACGATTCAAGCAAACAATTTTGAGATCAAGCCGGCAATCATACAAATGATTCAGCACTCGGTGATGTTCGGGGGAGCAGCTACAGATGATCCGAACAATCACATCTCCAACTTTTTGGAGATTTGTGATACATTCAAACACAATGGCGTCTCTGACGACGCCATCAGGTTAAGGCTCTTTCCCTTTTCATTACGAGACAAAGCTAAAGCCTGGTTGAATTCTTTACCTGCAGGTTCTATCACAACATGGGAGGGGATGACAAAGGCGTTTTTGTCAAAGTACTTTCCCCCTTCCAAGACGGCGAAGATGCGGAACGATATCACGACTTTTGGTCAGTTTGACCCCGAAACTTTATACGAAGCGTGGGATCGGTTTAAGGAGTTGTTGAGGAGATGCCCACACCATGGTCTACCCATATGGCTGCAGATACAAACATTCTATAACGGTTTATTTTCTGCTAACCGTTCCATGATTGATGCAGCATCTGGGGGATCCATAATGAGAAAGACGCCGGAAGAAGCATATAGCTTGTTGGAGGAAATGGCGTGCAACAGTTACCAGTGGCAATCTGAGAGGAGCACGCCACAGAAACCAATGGGAGTCCATCAAGTGGACGAGATCACTGCTCTTTCGGCTCAATTAGAAGCCATGAACCGGAAGATTGACAGCATGGGAGCAGCAGCAATGCAAGCTCAAGCGATCTTCTGTGAGCTGTGTGGAGGCGGTCATCCTAGCATCGAGTGCCAGGCAGGTAATCAATTTAACCAATCTGTTGAAGCTGTTAATTTTGTAGGTAACAGGCCACACAATAATTCCTACTCGAATTACAACCAACCATGGAGGAACCACCCGAATTTGAGGTGGTCGAATCAAGAAAATGTGTTGAACCCTCAACCGCAGGCCGGGTTCACACAAAAACCGAGTATGGAGGAATTGATGGCGAAGCTGATTTCATCAACAGAGGTGAGGATGCAGAATCAGGATGCATCTATTAAAAATTTGGAAGTGCAGATAGGGCAGTTGACCACGTTAATATCTGGGAGGACGCAAGGTACGCTCCCGAGTGATTCTGTAAAGAATCCGAAGGAGCCATCAAATTGATGAAGACAAGGAGGTGACAGTCCAGCTTGGGACTATAAATTAAGAACTTCCGTTTTTCCTTCCTTGAGTTTTGTTTTTGATTTCTTGTTTTGTTGAGTTCTTGTTAGTTTGTTTGTTTTTGAGTGTGTCTGGGAATGAATTCGTGTCTTTTCTAATGCAGATGTGAAAGCAAAAAGCAAGTTGGTTATAGGCGAAGCAATCCGAGAGAAAAATGTTGAGAAAAAGAAAAAATTTTAAAATTTTGGTTGCTGCTGCTGGCGATCGATCGGTGTAAATCTCGATCGATCGCCCGAATTTTTAAAATGATTTTGTGCCTACTGCCTCGCTCGATCGATCGAGAATTTTTCCGATCGATCGAGCGAGAGAAAACTTTGAAAAATATAGGCGCAGACGCAGCAATCTATCACTCTCCAACTCAATTTTTCTCCTCTCCAAAACAAAACCCTAGCCGCCTCTTTCAAATCCATTCTTCTAATCTCCTCATTTTGTTCATCAAATTTCAAATTACTTCAACTCTAAGAAGTAATATTCATTCTAATGAGATTTTCGTTTCAGATTTGAAGAATTGCAAAGCCGATTGGGTAGAAGCGCAGAAAGAAGGGAATTCCAAGCCAAGTGCCACATTTTTCCAAGATCAAATTTTTAAGAGGTAATTGGTTTCCAATCATCCAAGATTTTTAGCTTTTGGTGTTATTTCGTGAATTTTATTAGCAGTGGGTTGGAAAAATATTTCAATTAGGAGGAAGTTTTGTGGTGTTGAAAGGTGTCGGATTACAGTGTTGTGGGGTGTTAATTGAATTGAATTGAAGTAGTTGAGAATCTGTTGGCAAAGAAATGTCGTCCAGAAAGAGGTCAAAGCAGGCAGAAGCTTCCCAGAAGCAAAAGCAGGCAGAGGCCACTGTTTCTGAGCCAGTTTATGATGAACAGAAGTTTCTAAATGCCAAGATTGCTGAGTTATACCCCATCTACCATAAGAAACCCCTGAGCCGTGAAAGGGGAATGAGCTTGGATAAAATGGAGTGTCCTGTCATTAGGACAGTACGTCGAAAAGGATGGTTTCAATTCATTCAGACACCGATTGATGCTGTGGTGCCGCTGGTAAGGGAGTTTTACACGAATCTTCGAGCTGTTAGACCAGGGCACCAAGTAAGTGTGTATGTTCGAGGGAAGGATGTGTTGGTGGATCGAGCCGCAATCAACAATATTCACCGGATGCCGTTACTTCAAAACTGTGCATACCAATCTTTTAAGAGTAGCAGGATTGACTACGATGAGGTATTGACAGTTATTGGCAAGCCGGGAGTGGATTGGCAGAGGAATGATAAAGCAGAGCCACAGTTGGTTCTAAAGAAAAATTTGAAGCCAGAGGCCCAAGCATGGCTTTCATTTGTCGCCTCAAGGGTCATGCCATCGACCCACACTTCTGAGGTGACAAAAGATAGAGCGGTCCTGGTTTATGCCATCCTCTCAGGGAAGGAAGTGGATTTCGGCAAGATTATTGCTGATCACATTGCTGAAATTGGAAGTAGCCCACCGACCTCCGCACTACCGTTTCCATCCACGATCACTGCTTTATGTCAGCGATACGGAGTGACATGGGGGAAGACGAGGAGCTACTCCCGCCGAAGACACCAATCATTGTAGCCGATCCTACAAACCGACGCAGACCTTCGGACACTACACAAGCTGGAGCATCATCCTCTGCTGCAGAGCATACACGAGTTACTTTGGATTCTCTTCATAGGGATCTCCAAAACATTCGCCTGGAGCAGCAGAGCATTCACAGCATGCAGCGGGACATTCATAGCATGCAGAGAGCATTGCAGATGGACCATGAGCAGGTAGCTCAGCGTCAGATGGAGTTCATGCACTATCAGAGTGCATGGAACACTGCCATGGCCCAGGGCTTTCCAGGTTTCCAGTTCCCGCCGGAGCCACACTTTGCACCTTACCAGCCACATGCACCTCCACCTTACGAGTACCCACCATTTCCGCCATATCAGGGCGAGGAGCACCACTATCCAGTCCCCCCTCCGGAGCATGATGAGGACGACGATCAGTGACGATCGTCGTCATGGTATGTGTCTTTGCCTTGGCATTTATTTTTCGTGTTCATTGAGGGCAATTCACATGCTAAGTTTGGGGGGGTTTTTGAGTATTTGTACATATACCTTGCTTTTGCACATCTTGCTACTTGTTTTGTTTCCCTACCTTGCATGACGGCATGATGTTGAGACTAATTCGTCCTTGAGCATCACCAACAAAATTTTTTTTTTATGGATTGAGTTATTCTTGAGAATTGTTGAGTTGGACTTGCAATGGTAATACATGATGAAATTAATCCTCATCTAGATAGGAGTCATGGAAATGCTTAACTTGTGTGTATATATCCTTTGTTAACTACATGTCAAAACTGAGGAATACTTTGAGCACTTATTGAGTCATGATTGAGTGAAGTATGTATTGATTAAATTGAGAACTTGTGTTAACTATGATGAGTCTTGAGTATCTTAGAGAACTCTACAGTTTAGTTGAAAGCACTTTGAGGCGAAATTTATAATTAGGAACTAGACTTGGAGATGATTTAGGCGATCTTTGGACCGTTTGAGCCTTTCAAGCCTACCTGTTATATATTATTCATTAGTGTCCCCTTTTGAGCCTTATTGAAAAAGAATGGTATATGCATTGCATATGATTAGACCCCCATTCGACATTCTTGGCAACTCATTATACCCACCTTGGTTTGAGCCTAAAAGAAAATTTTCACCTACCCCTAGGAGAGTATAATGAATCTCATTCATTGCACAGAATTGTTATATGCAAATGAGTTCAAAAGGAACAAAAGAATGAGCAAAGAAAAAGAAAAGATGTAGAGAAAAGCCTTGAAAAGAAAAATTCAAAGTAAGACCCAAAGTGGCCAAGGCTAGAAAAAAAAGTTGAAGAGAAGCTAAAAAATAGTTGAACTGATTTTGTTATACTCTCTTCTTTGAATTCATCCTACCTTTTCTTTGAAGCCGACACCAAAAGGCCTAACGTTATAAGCTTTTAAGACCTTTTGATCCAAGTCTAGGGAACAATTACATTAGTGGAGAAGTGCTGGATAATAAACTTGTAGAGTATTTCAAAGTAATCTTGACTAGGAGTTAATATGGCACATGTTGATGTTAAAGATATATATGTAACTCATGTTTGACAATAGCACACACGCACGTTCCGATGTTGCGATGTATTGTTTAACTTAGGAGAAAATGCTTCTTGTTAAATGTTGATTGACTTCTATTGATGTGTAAGTAGGATTTCTGAGCTGTTACATATGTTGTAAAGATGATTCATGCTTAGTATCAAGTTTAACTTTTCTTTTTGAGTTTATTGCTTGCTCGAGGACGATCAAGTCTAAGTTTGGGGGAGTTGATAGGCTTAGATTTTGAGTGATTTTAACTGTAATTTCTTCTCATTTTCCGTACTTTTTCCTGGATGATATTATGCTTTTTGGTGTTTATTCGTTTGTTTCAGGAAATTAGATCGGAAGTGGAAGAAATGAGCTTGTATGAAGATAACGGGCGAAATCGAGGCATAAAAGATGATGAAAATGTAGAAGATGGTTTCTTCAGATCTCGATCGATCGAGATTTATTCTCGATCGATCGAGCCAGCCAGAAGCAAGAATCAGAATTTTCGAAGCTCGATCGATCGGTACAAATATCGATCGATCGAGCAAGGCAGTAACCTCGGAGCTGAAATTTTCAAATTCTCGATCGATCGGTGGAAATTCCCGATCGATCGAGCGAGGCAGTAAGTTCCAAAAGCTGGCGTGAACAGTGCACCGATCGATCGGTGAAATTCTCGATCGATCGAGACGCGAGATCTGAAGATTTTATTTTCCTATTTTATCGAGATTTTGGAGGGCTATTAAGGGGGATTTTCTTCTACACAAAAAAAACGAAATTTTACAGAGAATATCAGACTTTTTAGGTCAAGAGCAGCCGCCCTAGCCGCCGCCCAACGCCGGAAGAAGGAGATCCAATCTCCGTTCTTCGTCCAAAGTCGAGCCTATCCGTTCCGGAGTGCAAGGAAGGAACAAGAGAAGAAATCACGGTGCAACGCACGGATTCATCCATCGTTTATCGTATTTCTGAACTTTAGTTTATTTGATTTTCATTTTCATTTGTTGTTTTTGAGGTCGAGAGACAAGAAAACTCATCTGTATTTGATTTGAATTGAATTTGGTTTATATTATTGAAGTTTTAGTTCGTTGTGTTTAATTTATTGATTCATTGGTATTTGAGCGTATTGATTTTTATTGTTCATAGATTGATTGCTTGTGTAGATCAAAGTCTAGCTAGCTTTGATTGAATTTGAGAGTTACAACCGAGATCGAGAGATAACGTTGTAACACGCTCCATTAATTTATGATGTATGTCACGATTGAGATCGAGAGATGATATCGCATGCGTGAGAACTTGAAATCGAAAGATTTAGAGTTAATAGGTTTTGATGATTTAAGCAACTTTGAATTAGTAAATAGGTGCACGAGAGTGACTTATTCTAATTTATTGTTAGTTTCGTTACAGCTCGAGAGAGTGTATCGAATAATAGTGAAAACCTTTCACCTTTAAAATCAATTGAGTGATAATTTGAGAATTCTGTTGAATCAGTAGAGATAATATAATTGAACGACGAGTTTGGTAATTTTCTCGAGTGACTTACCTTCGCATTTCCGGAACCATTTTATTCTTTGTTTTTAATTTAATCTTTATTCTTTAGTTTAATCTAGCTTTAGTTAATCAAACTCCTTTAATCGTAGGCTAAATATAATTTGATTGATCTTATTTGGTACTTATACGTTAGTCCCTGTGGATTCGACAACCTTTACTAAATTTTCACTATACTAAAACTTGACACCGTGCACTTGCGGTAGAATCGCTTCAACCCATTCTTTGAAATATCTTTTGTTTAAAAATAAAGCGGTCATGTGGCGATCGATCGCTAGCTTATTTTTTTTTCAGCGTTCTTGAGGCGATCGATCGCCACTTTATCGCGATCGGTCGCTGAGCTCCAGTAGACTTTGGCGATCGATCGCCTGGCATTCGCGATCGATCGCTGACCCGTGAATTTTGTTGCAAAAGTTTCTGTCCATAGGCGATCGATTTCCTCTTCCGGGCGATCGATTGCCACCTCCAAAATTACATTTTTGCCATTTTCTTGATCAACTTTGAGTCCTTGTCATGTCCATGTCTCTCCTTGGTCTTTACACATCGTTTTTAGCTCGTTTTCTTCGATTGTACCTACAATTACACAAATATACGATTAGGTTGCATACGTATCAAATTACCTATCAAAACCTACCAAATCGTAGACAATTAAGCACTAAAGATGTGTCTATTTCTAGTCACATCAGGTACCACTATGAGAAGAACACCGGAAGACGCCTATACACTTTTGGAGGAGATGGCTGCTAATAGCTATCAATGGCAGTACAAGAGGAACGTGCCGAAGAAGCAAGCTGGAGTTCATCAAGTGAGCGACATTACTGCTTTGGCCTCCCAAATTGAGGCGTTGAACAAGAGGGTAGACATCATGAGCATGACAGCGATGAAAGCTCAAGTGCTTACTTGTGACCTATGCGGAGACAATCATCCGAGCATTGAATGCCAAACAGGTAACCCATTCGTTCAGACTATTGAAGCTGTGAATAATGTAGGAAACCGGCCACAAAACAACCCCTACCCAAATACATACAATACGGAGGTGAGGTATCATCCACAACCACCACCGAGTTATCCACCAAAGCCAAGCATGGAGGAACTACTGACCAAGTTCATATCCTCAACTGAAACAAAGATGAATAATCAAGATTAATCTATCCAAAAATTGGAGATTCAAGTAGGGCAATTGGCAACTATCTTGGCTGAGAGAGCACAAGGAACTCTACCGAGTGACACGGAGAAGAATCCAAGGGAGCAAGCCAATGTCGTTACCCTTAGAAGTGGAAAGGAACTTGGTGACGAGAAGGAGACAAAAAATATTTCAATTAAGACAGATGAGAAGGAGCAACCACACAACCAGGGTAAGTCCATTGGAGCCACTACACCTATCTCACCACAAGAAAAGGTACACATTCCTCACATTTCCTGCACCAGTTAATAGGGCGAAGGTTGATTCAAACTTTGCCAAATTTTTAGACATGCTTAAGAATTTGCATATAGATATACCATTTATTGATGTGTTACAAGAAATGCCAAATTATGCTAAATTCTTAAAGAAGATGTTATCTAAGAAGCGGAAAGTGGAGAGCATGAGACTGTCTTTTTGACTGAGGAATGTAGTGATATTATGAAAAAAATCGGCCACTAAGTTAAAAGATCCAGGGAGTTTCTCTATTCCTTGCATTATTGGGCCTATTTCTTCCATTAAATTGTTATGTGATTTGGGTGCTAGTGTGAATTTAATATCTTTATCTGTTTTTAGGCGACTTGGACTGGGAGAACCGAAGCCCACAAGGGTGGTGTTGCAAATGACGGACAAGTCTATCACCTACCCATTAGGAGTCATCGAGGATGTGCCAGTCAAGATATAACAATTCACTTTCCCGGTGGATTTCCTAGTGTTGGATATGGAGGATGATGTGAGCATGCCATTGATTTTGGGACGCCCAATCCTAGCTACTAGAAGAGCCATCATCGATGTTGAAGAAGGAAAGTTGATCCTTCGTATAGGAGAGGATCGGGTTACATTCAATATGTTTAAATCTTCAACACACGCACAAAACGAGCATGATTATCTAAAAGTTAACGTGATTAACACTTTGCTTGTTGATGTGGTGCAAGGTACTGATGAGGTGGAGGTGAAGACCGAGCTAGAGACTGAAGAAGGTAAGAGCCATGACATGGTGAAGCCAAGGAATGCGAAGAAGCAAAAATATAAAAGGACGTTCATGAAGGTAGAGACAGTACAATTACATAAAGTGTCACCACCTTGCATTTTCCAAAGCAATCAAAAGGCTTCATGGGTTGGACCATCCATTGTTACTAAGATATACTCGCATGGAGCCATTAAGGTAAGTTGTCCTAGTCTAGGCACTTATGTCGTTAATGATGAGAGGTTGAGGAACTACCCAGTCGATTACGGAGATTCGTGCTCCACAAACCATCCCAACCTTTGAGGAAATGTGGTAATAAGTCGAGCTTGGGACTATAAATCAAGAACTATTTCTTTCCCTTATCTCCATTTTGATTTTATTTCTCGTTGGTTTGCATTTAAATTTATTTTTTTGTGTTGACTCAAATTTTGATCACACTCTCACCAATGATGAAGAAGCTAATGATGAGGGTGACGACTACTGACGGTCGTCACCACATGTATTTCGTTGTCCCTAATTTTCAATCTTATTACATTGAGGACAATGCAATATTTAAGTTTGGGGGAGTAGTGAGTCGTTGTTTGATTGTTGCTCTTGAACTGTGAATATTTAGTTGAGTCTTGATCTTGAATTATCCTATGAAGAGCATATAATTTATTTTTTTATTTTTTTGTGTAATTGGATTAAAGTAGTGACTCTATGCCATGATGATATTAGTTTTACTCTACTTATGACTTGAGTCTCGATGATTGTAGACATGTTGTGAATATCTTGAGCTGAGTTGACATGTTGAAAATAAGGAATAATTTGATGACACTGAGTCATGAACTTGGTGATTGCATTTAGAGTAGTGATGATATGTGAACTTGATGACATATCTTGAGCATTTTAGATTGATCATAGAACCTATTTGATGATGGCACCTTGAGGCAAAATTTTATAATTTTGAACTTGACTTGAACATGATTAAGGCGATTTTTTGAATGTTTGAGCCTTTCAAGCCTACCTAGTCTATAGTATCTCTAGTGTTCACTTTTGAGCTGAATTGAAAAAGAATGGAAATTAATCATCATTCAACTTCTGTTGATGAAACTCATTATAAATACCTTTAATTGAGCCTAACAATAATCTCTATCCTTACCTAAAGGGAGTATAATGAATTTCATGTACGTATTATGTTCTAGGCTATTACAAGAAAAAATTCAATGCTTATGGAAAAAGAAAAAAAAAGAAGGCATAGTAAAATTTTAGCCTAGTTACGTGATGATGAACCATGTGGAGATCCTACATTGACCACATTTGGTAAAATCTAACGAAACTCATGGTCATCAAGATATAAAGGAAAAGAAAAAGGGAGTTGAAGATGTTTAAGATGAAATTTATAAATTATACTCTCTTCTTTGCTTCCCCTACCTTTCTTTGAAACCGACACCAAAAGGCCTAACATTATAAGCTTGAAAAGACCTTTTGATCCAAGTCTATAAATTAATTACATTAGTGGAGAAGTGCTTGAAAAATAGGCATATGTGATACTCGATGATAATCTTGACTGTTGTTGATTAGCATTGTTTGATCTATAATGATTGTATGATACTTGTGATTGACAATAACACACACGTTCTGAGTTTGAGGCTGTTACTTGACTTAAAAAGAAAACACTTTGTGTCCAACACCTGGAGATATTCTTGTTGTGGTATGAGTAAAATTCCTGATATAAACATATGAGCACAAAATAATCCATGTCACATATCATTTGTGATTTTCACTGTTTTAATTATATTCTTGCTCGAGGACGATAAAGAGCTAAGTTTGGGGGAGTTGATAAGTGCCATTTTTGCACTTATATTTGCATATATTTCTTACCATTTTTTTAGTGATTCTTGGAGGATTTTATGCTTTTGGTTTTGTTTTTGTATATTTCCAGTAATCCAGTGAAAGTGCAAGAAATACCTGAAAAACCCCCATTTTATGGACTGAAAGGTCGCAACTGGGAAAAAACGAGTCAAGACATTGGAAAGACACCAAAAAGAGTTGAGTTTATGAAATTGGAGCAGGCGATCGATCGCTAATAAGAGAAGAGCGTTCGCTACGAGGCAGTAAAGCGAGGAAAATTTCATACAATAAGGCAATCGATCGCCATAATGAAGAGATCGATCGCATTCGGGCAGAAGGTTTAGGCGATCGATCGCCACTCAAGAAGAGATCGATTGCCATAGAGATAAATTTGAAGAGATCGTTCGCCATGGCCATAGAGATCGATCGCCAATAGAGTCCTGTCCGAGAAAACTTCCTTATTTAAATTATGGGTTATATTTTGGTAGCAGATTTGATCGGCTCGAATTTTTCACTATAAAAGGGGTGTTTGCATCAAAAGTATGGTCCTTCATCTGATTATTTACCCTAGACTTGGGAGGATCCACCACATACAAGTTGGAGATTCAAAGAAACGCAGCAAGAGACGGAATATCGGATCAACGCAAGGAGTCAACGCCTAGCAATTTTATGTATTTCTAAACTTTGTTTTGGCTTATTATTCAGATTTCAATGTTTATTGTGTTGTTTAATATGATAAAACATTATTTTTGCTTTAGTATGCTAGGCTAAGTCGTTTATCGAGATTAGGGGATCTTTTGTATGAACCCACAATTTTAATTCTAGTTTTTGATTGAGTTTTTGCTATCTTTGTGTTTGTGGTATGTTTTTAATGCTTTTAAGGGATTAGGTACCCTTTGAATGATGTTAGTTTGCAATTGAGATCGAGAGATAAGATTGTAATACGGAAAAAATAACGCAAACCATGGATTTCAGACCGAGATCGAGAGATGACGTCAAATACATGAGTGAGCTATAGATATCTAGTAATCGAAGGCTAGGAGTTTTTACGAAGCATTTGCAATAGTGATTTGTTAAATAAGTAAACGAGAGTTACTTACTGCAAATTTGTGTTAGGTTTAATATAGCTCGAGAGTGTATTAGATATAACCGAAAAACTTGTCACCTTAGATGAATTAATTTTAATTGGATCTAGTAGATGAATTGTGGGGGATTACTCAAGTGAACCGAAGTCTCGATATTTATCTTATCTTCTATCTTTGTGTTTTGGTTATTTTCTGAACTTGAGTAAATTAGTAAATCGTTCATAACAATTTCGTAGGTTAAATATAGTTAAAATAATTAAATTTGGTAATTGCTACTAGTCCATGTGGGTATGACATCCGACTTTTTTTACTATACTAAAACTTGACACCGTGCACTTGCTGTATAAATCGCGTCACACTACAAACTAAATTGTTTAAAATAAACGTGATCAATTATCTCCTAGTAACTCTCTAAAGTTACATATTTGTTGAACATAATTAATATCAATGCAGTTATCAAAACTCCATATACGATATGAACTGGAAAAACAAATCTAAATATAGATTTGAGATTGTTCTGCTTGTGTGAAACAACCAGTGGGAGATGAATTGGATAGTTGATCCATCTTATGCCATTTCGTGGACATTTATATTATCAGTTGGAGACAAAGTGTTTGTTTGCATTAGTGAAATATATCTAGAGAAAATGTTTCTATTAGAAAAGAATGACAAGATAATAAAACTTGAAAGGGTTCAAGAACCACAAACCACTAGAAACGTAGACATGGTGAAATTACTTGTGTCAATCATAACCTTTGAAGTACACACACCAAGGAGATCTGAAAGTGTATCCGGAACTCCTAATAAACTGAATTTACTCCTAGAAAGTAGTAAAAATGATTTTGCCCATGGATGTGATCCTAGAACTTTCATGGAGATAATGTTGGACATCGATTCGAGACATTGGCAAGATGTCATGATGTTTGAAGTAGACTCCATGTACTCTAATAAGGTATAGACCTTAGTAGATCTTCTTGATGGAATTGTTCTCATTGATTACGAATGGATATACAAACTAAAACTTGGAGTGGATTGGAAGGTAGAGACTTTAAAAGCTTGACTGGTGAGAAAAGGTTATTCTAATAAGCAAAGGGTTGTCTGTGAGAAACTTTTCATCGATTATGATGCTAAAGTCTATTCGATTTTATTAGTTATATCTTCATATTCTGACTATGAGATAGAACATATGGATGTGAAGATATTTATATACGGCAGCCAGAGGGCTTCACATCTACTGGGAGTGAGCAAAATGTTTGCAAACTCTAGAAGTCCATCTATGGGCCTAAGAAGGAGTCCCGAAGTTAGAACATTCGTTTTGATAACAATATCAAAGTTTGGTTTTGTTAAAAATCCGAAAGCGCCATGTGTGTACAAAAGGGTTAGTGGGAGCATGGTTACATCTGTAGAGCTTTAAGTTGATGATATTCTACTCATTGTGAATGATATTGGATTAATCGATAAAGCATGATTATCTACTAATTTATCCTTGAAAGAAGAGAAACATCTTATGTGCTTGGCATAAAGATCTATGGGCATAGATCTAAGAGGATGCTTAGGCTCTCTAAATCTACATACATAAACACTGTTCTAAAATCATGGAATAGTAGAGAGGAGTTACCTTTCAATAGGTCATGGTGTTCGTCTCTCGAGGTCAGTGAGCCCTATGATTGATGAGAAAGAAAAGATGACATTGGTACATTATGTTTCGAATATTAGTAGCATAATATGTGTTTTGGTTTGTACTCAACCTGATATGATGTATGCTCTTAGTGTAATAAGCAGACATTAGACAGATTCCGTTGAAGGTCACTGAAAAACTATGAAAATAATCATCAAGTATTTAGAAAGAACTTAGGATATGTTCATGATTTTTGAATCTGTAAATGGAGATATAAAAGTTGAAGAATAAGTTTATGTTGGTTTTTAGTCGGATGTAGATGACTCCAAGTTGATGTTCGGAATTGTATTTACGCTTAAGGGTGGTGTTGTCTCTTGGAAATGTTCCAATCAAGACATCACAATGGATTCCACCACTGAAGCTGGATATATTGCAGCATACGATCCAGCAAAAGAGACAGTTTGGATAATAAATTTCATCCAAGAGTGGGTATAATTTTTAGTGCGGTTGCCATAGTCTCTATGCAATATGACAATAATTGAGCCATTGTGAAAGCAAAATAATAAAGCTCATCAGAATCCAAACACATATTGAAAAAATATCATCTAATGGGAAAGATGGTAGATGCGACATCCTTATTGACAGAGATGCTTCACAAGAAAAATATAGCAGATCCACTAACAAAGTCTTTACAACGATTGGTGTTTTAAGTCATCTTGGGAAGATGGTCTTGAGACACATGCGTAGTTGTCTTTTGTGAAAGTGAAATATATTGTTGTCATATGTGATTTAAGTAAATCAATAGTTGATTGTGTGATATCCCCGAAATGATTAATTGCAATTTGAGCATTAATTGTGTTTATATGATTAATTATGGGGTAATTAATTTTTGGATTTAATTATCTTATGGAAATGCATGGTCATATGGAAAGGGTGACCCGGGAGTGCATTTCAGGGTGCATGTTGTGCATGTTGGGAAATTGTTATTAGCATGATTTATTTGCCATGGTTAGCAATTAATTGGAAATCATGAGTTTAATTGGTATTTTGATGCATTTTGGATTAATGCTTTTAAAAATATCATGTTGGGGTGTTTTATACACCATGGGATTGTGGAATGCATTTTAATTAATTAACCCACTCTTATACCCCAACCCCCCACCTCACCTTCACTTTACTTTCCCAAATCACTTCCCACAAACCCTTCCCCTCTTATTTTCGAGTTGGAGCAAAAAGGTGGAGAGAAACCCTTCCAAAAATCGTGATTTGTGGAGTTTATTGGGAGATTTGAAGTCCCCAAGAGGTATGGATACCTCATTGTTGATTTGTAGTATTTTATTTGAGTTTGAAATGGTTTTGAAATGGGTTTGTATGAGTTGATGTTATTTTTGGGTGAGTGTTAGATTTATGGTTGTATGATGATGTTTATTGAAGATTTGTAGTGATTTGGTATGGTTGATGTTTGAATATTTGAGGTTGTTTGAGTTTGGGAAGGAGAAGGGTGAATAGTGCCCGAAAATCGGGTGTGCAGAGCTCGGCGATCGATCGGCGCCACCAGCGATCGATCGCGAGCTGCAAGGGCTGAAGGCAGTAGCCTTCAGCGATCGATCGCGAGTTTGGCGCGATCGATCGGCGAGGTCGCGATCGATCGGCGCAAACTCGGCGATCGATCGCGAATTGAAAAATTTTGTTGGGCGAGGCAGTGTGGTCTCGCGATCGATCGGGGCTATATGGCGATCGATCGCGAGACACCAAAATAGGTGTTTTTGGATATTTATGTGGGATTTTTGGTATTGGACTATTATTGGGTTCTAATATTGATTTGTGTGAATGTGTAGAACCATCCCAGGCGGCGACACAGCCAAGGAATTGAAGTCCTACCACATACTACTTTTTGGAAAGGTACCTAGAGGACGTACGGGCACCCAACGGTACATGTATCTAATATACTCATTGTTTATGCATTGTGGATGCGAGTATATATGTGATTATGCATTGTGGATGCAAATACATGTTGAATTATGCATAATGATTGTAGATGCATATGGTTATTGGTGCACATCCCATGAGTCGTGGTCATCCCTTGATGATTTTAATGCTTGCCGTTATTTATTTGTTGCCGCTAAATGTGAAGCGATGGGTGGGAGCGCCGCATGTCACATTTGAGCGTGGTTATCATATAGGGCGAGGAAAGGATATCTGCCGCTCAATGTGAGGCGAGGGGTGGGAGTACCGCATGTCCATTGAAGCGAGGTTATTCTATGTCGCCTATATGTAAATAAGCGAGGGGCATTAAAATACATTGTGATGGACAGACTAGGGATTGGTGATTGGTATTTGGTATTGATGAGATGGTATTATGTCATGACATGTGTAGACCATTAAAAATAATCTATTGATTATACTCATGAGTTATGGTACAGGGACAACCAAACAGGAAGCGTTGAAATGCATGGGAAAACAGGAAGTGTTTTATTGTGGTTTATGCATTACGCTTTATATTCATATTGTGTTGTATATGAATGATATCATTGCTCATGTTTGGGGGTTGTCCTTGTAGGTACACTTTTGGCATGATAAAAGGGGCTAAAACGGGTTGAGGTGGTGAGCTTGTGAAGAATTCTTTTGAGGAAGGAAGGACAGGATTAATTTTGTATAGTATCTACTCTAGGAGTAGTGTAAAGCTATAATTGATAACATTCATTTAGATTGGGAATGTAACTAATCCATTATTAGTCCTCATTTTGGCATGTAATTCTTAAAGCTCATAGACTCAACACGATTAATTTACTCTGATCATTTATATTAGCTCTAATTATGCCTTTAATCCGCGCTTAAGGAACTAGGGTCCTTACAGATTGATTGTACTTCTAATCTTATCATGACAAATCTTTGTTTGAATATTAATATATATGACACTTCTTCATATGTTTATCGATGCATTATGATGCATTGATGAATTCCTAGATATTGCTATAGTCCATAGAATGTGGTACGCATATGATGGTGACTATGAAATACATTCTCGGTTGCAATTTCTAAATGTTCCTGGTCGATGAGCCTTCGAGAATGGGATATCAATATATGCTCGCTAGAGACTGGTATTCATGATGTGTCTAGTGTATGCGCCTTGTTTCATCGGCGTTGGCTTAGAGAAGTCAACACACATGAATAGGTGCTCATTAGGAATGAGTTCATTGTACGACCCTACTCAGAAGTCTATAAGTGGTTACCATTTCTCGAGTATGGAATTCATAGTCATAGTTGGGCATGATTACTCTTCATGACCCGAGGCGTCATTGAGGTCTTGATAGATAGTTGTATACTTTGATTAATGATTGATCATATATGGGTCACAAAGTTGTTATTTTGGGTATTCAGTGGGTAGTGCCTGTGAAAAAAAGGTTTTTCATAGATGCACACAACGAATTATAACGTGAAATTAATACATAGTTATTGTAATCAGAGGGGCCATCGACCAAACCAATGCCATATATTCAGTCGGGACATATGAGTGAAAGGAATGTATTGCACGCTAACTATGGCTAACACGTTTCATACGTTGCTAGTCATTTGTATCTAGGTATTTGTGAAGCGTAGATGATAGGCGGTATCCACGATCGGTAGGTTCTCACTAGAATTATATTTCAGTCACTATCTATTAAAGGAGTTTGATTGACAATTGGGCATTTAGGGTAAGCCCAAAGAAGTTAAACCACAAAGGGCTGGATCATACTGCTACGATACACTTGAGCCTCATTGGTCACAATCAACCGCCACCGATATATTGATGAGAATTGATACTTAAATGTTAAGTGTTCAAATTCAGTAAATTATTTAGAAGAGATAAATTTAATTGTTGAAAGCTCATCAGTAGAGCTTCTACATTTGAAAATGTTTCATCTATTTAAAGTTCTAAAATTAAAACGTTTGATATATTTATGTATCAAAATTATGTACATCAGGTTGTTCAATTTGATTGACTTATTATGAGTTTGTTGTTTTCTGTTGGCTTTTGGGCAAGTGAGAGATTATTAGCAAAAGATGTCCTACAAGTCAATGAGTCAATGCTTGGCATGTTGGCTCTAAGACCCTAGTCTAATTAGTGACTCAGTCTCAACTATAAATATAATGTTCCTTATCTAGGGTTAGTCACTCCAATCGATACACTCTCATAGACAAGTTGATACCAAACTTGCACTGGTATTGGTTTGTAGATCTGATCAGACTGATTGGACTCGAGGGATCACAACATATCGTTGTTTATTGATAATCTCTTTTCGTGCACTTATATTTGATAGTTGCTTGTTATATATGAATCTGGTGCAATCGATCGTCCTCGGATTTAGATTTGTTTATGTTTTATATTTCTGTTGTGTTATATCTGACGCCGGGGGCAAAACCCAAGACAATGTCTAGCCCATATTCAAGTTCATACAAAAATGCGAGAGCATAGCAAAGCCGTACCCGATCTGTGCCTTGAAACTGTCCACACTCACGCAAGGAGCATGGTTAATGCATACAAAGGACCACCAAAAACCTGTCGCATGTTTGGTTCTAGTTCATGGGGTTTACTTAGTGATACCCGGGGAAAGGATCCAAGTATAGCAAGACCTTATCCAAAGTAACAAAAAACATTTAAGGACCGGATGGGCCCCAACTATAGAAAGAGTAAGGTTTGTGGGGTTTTCCAGAGCTGAAGTAAGGGGTAGAGGAGATGGTGGCCGAGTTGTTACAAACTCGGGAAATGAGGCAGAGCTGGACAAAGTTGGACAGAGCTAGAACTCTGCATGGTCGAGCTCCAGGACTATCAGAATTTGAGGAGTAATGTCTGTTGGGTTTTGGCCCATTACCTATTACTTGTCTGTTGGGTTTTGGCCCAGTGTTGGATACAATACCTTGGTTCCCCGGTGACGACGTTGTTTGGATACCCAGCTCGACCTGAGCCCTAATCCCTTAACTCTTGCTTACATTTCAGTTTATTGATTTATATTGAATTGTATACTTTGAGTGCTTTGTTTCTTGATTGCAGGTACCAATCGGGATTGAAAGCGGAACGTACACCTTACAGTGGTATCAGAGCGTTCCGTGCCTGGTGGAGTGTTCGGTTGACCTCGGGCAGAGCTGTTTTGGTCTCGGGCAGTGCTCTTTTGGACTCGGGCAGTGTTCGACAGACCTCGGGCAACGGCAGAGGACTTCGGGCAGGGGCAGTAGGCTTCGGGCAGACCTCGGGCAGCGGCAGAGGGCCTCGGGCAGTAGCTGTTGGCTTCGGGCAGCGGGCAGGAGAGCTCGGGCAGCTACTGGAATCTCGGGCAGATTCCGGGCAGGCGCTTCGGTGCTTCGGGCAGTGTTGTTTTCGTCACCCCAGAGCTTTGTCTCTGGGTTGTAAGTGATTTTTCAACCCTTAATCACTTTACTATCGTGTTTCTAGGTGTAATTGTGTCCCTTACCCGTAGGAAAATCCCTATCTGAAGCCCCATGCTCGTACCGTTGAGTGTATTGTGATCTTGTGGGTGATAGTGATTTTTCCTTCCCTTAGCTTGTTTAATTCTTTCATTGTGTTTTGTGCCTTGTGGTCCTTGCTTCTGCTGTTTGGTTGTTGAAATTGTGTGTGCCTCTTTGCTTAATTGTGATGGCTTCAATTTCTGGATATAACCTTGAACCGTTTAATGGAAAATCTGATTTTTCTATATGGCAACAAAAAATGAAAGGAATTTTAATACAACAAAAGGTATTTAAAGCTATTGATGGTAATTGGGCTGAGAACATTACTACTGCTAAGAAACTGGAAGATGACGAATATGCTTATTCTTCTATTATCTTGAACTTGTCTGACTCTGTGCTCAGGAAGTGTGGTAAACTATCATCTGCTAGAGAACTTTGGGAAAAATTAGAAGAAATGTTTACTGTGAAATCTTTGCCTAGTAAACTTTTCTTGTTGGAAAAATTTTTCAGATTCAAGCTAGACTTGAACAAAGACGTAGATGAGAATTTAGATGTGTTTACTAAGTTAATTCAAGATATTAAATTGACAGGAGATAAGAACATAGACGACTATTCACCTATTGTCCTTCTAAATCCTATTCCTGAAAATTATAGTGATGTAAAATCCGCCATTAAGTACGGTAGAGATTCTATTACATTGGATACTGTAATGAACGGCTTGAAAAGCAAGGAATTAGATTTAAAAGTTAACAAAGGTAATAGACATTCCTCTGGTGAAGTTATGCACGTTCGTGGAAGATCACAACATAGGCATAATAACAATAACCAATATCAAAAGGGTGATAAAAGAGGAAAGAGTAAGGCTAGATCGAAATCTAGGTCTAGTAAGAGAAAATGTTACAATTGTGGGGACCCTAATCATTTCATAAAAGATTGCCCTAAAAAGAAGAACCAGATTAAAAATGGGAATCAGACAAATGAACAAGCAAACAATGCTTCTACCTCTGGGGAAAACATGGGGGATATTTTTATGGTGACTGAATTATGTGATTCTGTGAACTCTGTGCTTTCATTACCTGTGTGTGAAAATGAATGGCTTGTTGATTCAGGTTGCACTTATCACATGACACCACTTAAAAATTTGTTTTCTAGCTACAGAGAAATTGAGCATGCGTCTGTTTCTATGGCCAATGAGAAATTGTGTAAAGTTTCTGGTATTGGTGATGTTTGTCTGAAATTTGAATCTGGTTATTCTGTGACTTTGAAAGATGTTAGACATGTTCCTGCTTTGTGCAATAACTTGATGTCCTGTGCAGCTTTAGAGTCTGATGGTTATGAGGGTAAATGGGGAAATGGTTGCATGAAAATTATGCGGGGGTCTTTGGTAGCTTTTAAAGCTGAGAATATGAGGAATTTGTATGTTTGCAAAACAGTCTGTGATAAAATCTGTGCTAATTCTGTGTCAGATGATTTAACTGATTTATGGCATAAAAGGTTAGGTCATATGAGTGCTAAAGGATTAGAGATTTTACACAAGGATGGTTGTTTTGGTAAGGATAAATTGTCTTGCATGACTTTTTGTGATTCCTGTGTGTTAGGCAAACAACAAAGAGTTAAATTCCCTATCTCCCCTTCCCTCAATGTGACTCAGTGTTCTGATATACTTGAATACCAGCATGCTGATGTTTGGGGACCTTCACCTGTCCCAACTCAAGGTGGTAATAGGTATTTTTTGTCTATCATTGATGACTACTCTAGAAAAGTGTGGATTTTTCTAATGAAGAATAAATCTGATGTTTTTGATAAGTTTAAAAACTGGAAGATTTTAATTGAAAACCAAACTGGAAAAAAGATTAAACGACTTAGGACAGATAATGGAATGGAATTCTGCAATATCTTGCTTGATGACTTGTGCTGTGAATCTGGGATTCTGAGACACAAGATTGTGCCCTATACTCCCCAGCAAAATGGTGTTGCTGAGAGAATGAATAGAACTTTACTCGAGAGAGTTAGAAGTATGCTTGCATCTTCTGGACTCTCAAAGAAGTTCTGGGGCGAAGCTGTCATTACAGCTTCTTATTTGATAAATAGATCCCCTTCCGTGCCTTTGAATGGTAAGTGTCCTGAAAGTGTTTTTTCTGGTAAGCAATTAGATTTTTCAAATCTTAAAGTGTTTGGTTGTTCTGCATTTGTGCATAGGAAAGGAGTCAAACTTGAACCTAGGTCAGTTAAGTGCGTCTTTCTTGGTTATCCTGAGGGTGTAAAAGGATATAGGTTGTGGTTAAGATGTGAACCTGGTTTTAAAACTATTATAAGTAGGGATGTCATTTTTAATGAATCTGAAATGCCTTGCTTGCTTCCATCTTTGCCTGAACCTGACTGTGTGTCTGAGTCTACCCGAGCAAGGTGGAGTCTTTGCCTATTGTTACCCCTGTTATTGAAAACGATGTGCTCCCTAATATGAATCATGAGAACTTTCCTGTTAATGAACCTGATTTGCATGAAAATGTTGACGAACATGTGCATAATGAATTGGTTGCTGATGAACATGAAGATCTGCATGATTATATGTTGACTAGGGATAGAGTTAGGCGAAATGTGAAACAACCTGCTAGGTTTAATGATTTTCACCTCACATCGCATGTTTTCAATATGTTTGAGTCTATTGATAAGTGTGAGCCTAAGACCTATAATGAAGCTTTGAAATCTAAAAATGCTGTGCATTGGCTTAGTGCCATGAAAGAAGAAATGCATTCTTTAATTGTGAATCATACATGGACTCTTGTACCTAAACCTGTTAATTGCTCTTTGGTAGATTGCAAATGGTTATTTAAGGTAAAGAATGAAGTTGATTATGTTAGATATAAAGCTAGGCTAGTTGCAAAAGGTTTTACTCAAAGATAGGGTATTGACTATACTGAAATCTTTGCTCCTGTTGTTAAGTTTACTACTGTGAGAATTTTATTATCACTTGTTGCTCACTTTAATTGGGAACTTAAACAGATGGATGTTAAAACCGCCTTTTTGCATGGTGACTTAGATGAAAAGATTTTCATGAAACAACCTGATGGTTTTGTTGACTCAAAGAACCCTAATCATGTTTGTTTGCTTAATAAATCTTTGTATGGCCTAAAGCAGTCACCTAGGCAATGGAATAAGAAGTTCGATGAATGCATGCTTACCTTAAAATTTAAAAGAAGCTCTTTTGATCATTGCTTGTATTTTAAGGATAAAATGACAGTGCCTGTTTTCTTGTTGATTTATGTGGATGACATGTTGATTGCTAGTCCTTGTCTGAAATCCATAGAGCATATTAAGAACTGTCTAAGTGATAATTTTGATATGAAGTTCTTAGGAGATGCTAGTAGAATCCTAGGCATGAACATTGTTAGAGATAGGAAGGTATCTACTCTCTGGTTAAAGCAAACTTCTTATGTAGAGAAAATTTTAAAGAAATTTTCCATGTTTGATGCAAAACCTGTTAACGTGCCCTTAGCTGCTCATTTTGTGCTAAGTAAAGATCAAAGTCCCAAAACTGATGCTGACTTTGATGTCATGAAAAATGTACCGTATTCAAATGCTATTGGGTCTATAATGTATTTGATGGTTAGCACTAGACCTGACATTGCTTATGCTGTTAGTTGCTTAAGTAGATATATGTCTAATCTTGGTGTGGTACATTGGAATGCTGTTAAGTGGTTGTTGCGTTATTTGAAAAACTCTATGCATTATGGCTTATGTTTTTCTAAATATGCTGGTGGTGTTAAATTGAATGGTTATGTGGATTCTAATTATGCGAATGATAAGGACAATAGAAAATCTACTACTTCTTATGTGTTTACTTTGTGTGGAGCATGTATAAGTTGGAAATCGCAGCTGCAGCATATCGTTGCCTTGTCGACAACGGAGTCTGAGTATGTTGCTGTAACAGAAATTTTGAAGGAAGCTGTCTGGCTGAAAGGTTTGATTTCCGAACTTAGCTTGCTTGAAGGTAAGGTAGAGGTATTTTCTGACTCTCAGTCTGGTATTCAATTGTGTAAGAATCCTGTTTTTCATGACCGCACTAAGCATATTGATGTTAGATTTCATTACATTAGGGATGTAGTGGCTAAAGGATTAGTTAATCTTGAAAAGATTCCTTCTGAATATAATCCTGCTGATATGGGAACTAAGTGTTTACCTATTTCTAAATTACAATCATGTCTTAAATTTTTTGAATTTTGATACAGGTGATTGATTACTAGGTGTTAACTATTTTTGATTAGTATAACTGCTGTGTGCGTGTTATATGATTGTTACCCCGGTTATTGACTTTAACCTCTTTGTGTTGGTTATTGTCTGTGTTCTTTGTCTGTGCTGTGTGCTATGACAAGAACTTGGTCCACACAATGCTTTGTGTGTTGTGGGGACCTTTTGGGCGATGATGAGTCATCTATTGGGTTATCCTTACGTCGAGGTGGAGCCGGGTATTGTGCCAAGGTGGAGATTTGTTGGGTTTTGACCATTACCTATTACTTGTCTGATGGGCTTTGGCCCTTCTCCCTAAAAGCCCTAAACCGTGTACCCATTTCCAATCTCAGACTTTCCCTTCATCTCCCCCTCCTTGTCCAGAAGCTTCCTCGCCGCCTCTTCAGCTGGATCGTCTCTTCGGAAATTGCACCCTCCTCTTCGTCTCCCTCTTGCCTTTATGTATGGTATGGTTAATGATGAGGTTAAGGCTGCTGAAACCCGAAAAATACTCAGTGTATTTTCGCCTACCCCTTCCCTTCGTGTTCCTGTTCCAGTGGTGGCTGGCCGTGGCTTTGTGCTCCGATCCTTGGGTGGTCGTCGCCGCTTGCCGTGAGAAAGCTTGGTGCTTTAGTGATGTGGCAGCGGCTGTGCTTGGCTGTGTGCTTGGGCAGTGCTCGGGCAGTGTGGTCTCGGGCAGTGCTCTCGGGCAGAGTGTGTCTCCATCTGTTGGATACGATACCTTGGTTCCCCGGTGACGACGTTGTTTGGATACCCAGCTCGACCTGAGCTCTAATCCCTTAACTCTTGCTTACATTTCAGTTTATTGATTTATATTGAATTGTATACTTTGAGTGCTTTGTTTCTTGATTGCAGGTACCAATCGGGATTGAAAGCGGAATGTACACCTTACAATGTCTAGGTCTAGAAGTACATGGTTGTCCATCTGGTATTCTGGGTTGTGAATAGAGAGGCCTTGCGGAAATTGAAGTCAGGTTCCAATTGATTCTCCGACCTTGGACTCAGTAAGCACAGATCGAATTAATCTAGAGTCCGGCTATTCCAGGACATTATCTTGAGGATCCCATGAAATCAGGGATCGCTACTAATCAAGTATCTAATTAGATTTGATTTGATTATATTCAATACCATCTTGATAAGGATAATATATCTAAATATGGAAGAACTCTTCCAATTACTGGATTAGTCCCTCAAAGATTTGCTTATAAATATCAGGTTTGCTTTACAATTTTATTCATTCAGAAATTGAGTATTTTTCTCTCTCTTGCATTATATTTTTCATATTGCTGACTTGAGCATCGGAGTGGCTGCACCGAAAAAACTTTTTCTGCTCCCTTCTAACAGTTTTCTATGCAGGAGAGATAAACTTTCAGTGTGTGAGATCATTATTGTATCTGAGAAGACCACACGTCTATCATTTCAATTTTTCCATGTAACATCACTTAGCATACATATGTGGCATGCTAGGTACATGGGTTTGCACCCTGTATGCTGATCCGTGGACCGTAGTTACTATTGGAATCGATACATACCTGGCATATGCACCATTGGGCCTCCAGTCTTCACGATTTTCTATAAGGTTGCATTTTATCGAAGGATTTCATTTCAACAATAGATTTAAAATTTTGTCTTTGAAATGATTTTAATAATTACGAATTTGGCATGCCTTGGTATTGTTAAAAAATATTGAAGATTGTGGGTTTGAAATCCATATATTTCAAAATTAGCCAACAATTTGAATGGATTTGTATTAAGAATTTACAATTAAAATCCATCAAATATTCCTTCCATCCAAATGGGGGCTAAGTGTTTAAATATCATATTCGAGTTCGAAAATCTATTAAAAATCTCGAATATTCAATAAAATATATTTTGTTTATTCATGTTAAACTTTTTTGAGTGTACAGACAGAAATTTCCCAACTCAATAGTTGTTTATGTTCTCAATGCCTTGGTATTCTGTTCTCGAGCCTGGTGTGTTGGACTGATGAAAATATGGGCCTGATGGTATACTCAAGCCTGGTCTTCCGACAAATATGTATGAATGTTATTAACATTAATGCGATGCAGTAACACGAACATAGGTTTCTTGATATTCTCCGTAATTCCCAAATATGGGACTCATTAGCTCAGCTGTTACGTTTTCACTTCACTTTTGGAGAGATTTTGGTTCGACTCTCGTAATATGCGAAAAAATAATAACCTCCTCCCTCTCAAAAAAAAAATATGGGACTCATTAAATGATTGTCTCGCAATAATTTATTGTGTTATTGTCCTTTTTATTTTAAAAATTGTTTGGTTCATGTATTTTTTTTAATTGTGCTAATGAATTTGAATGATATCATTTCATCGATTTTTTGCAAGCCATTTGTTTCTTTTAAGTGTTAAACATGAAACTTATAGAGAATTTAAGGATTTATTTTATAGTATTCGTGCTTTCATCGATGTTTTGCAAGCCATTTGTTTCTTTTAAGTGTTAAACATGAAACTTATAGAGAATTTAAGGATTTATTTTATAGTATTCGTGCTTATTACGTATTTTATGCTCAATCACTCTCACATTTTATCATATTTAAGTTTGACCAAAATATGAAAAAAACTTTAATATGAAAAAGATCACAAAATAAAGGAAGTTAGCGAGAGGAATAAATTTACAAAATCCATAGCCACCTCAGGATGCTTACAAGTAGTGTTTTCAAAATCGGACCGAACATAAAATCGATGTTCTTACTGGTTACAGGTTCGATCGGTTCAACCGGTTGAACAATTGATTCAACCAGTGATGATGTCAGCATAATGTAATATCTATTTTAAGTTTTGTAAAATATATATACCATATATTTTGCTATAGTTTCAATTTGTTCACAATAAAAAAATATCGTTACACCAATATAACTTATCAAACTTCAAATATCAGATAAAATGAAATGTTTAACATAAAATAATAATAATAATAATAATAATAAAACATCTAAAAACAACAAATAATACCAAAAAAGATCAATATCCCAAAATTATAATAAATTATTTATTATGAAATTATTCACATATATTATAATTTACGAGAAACTAAGCATGTTTATATATAATATACAAGACACATTTATTGAATTATATGAATTTTTTGATAAAAACACGCATAAAATATTATTTTGTAATCATTTCAATAACAGTAAATTATATATAATATATTTTGTTCTACAAATTTGATTTATAATTTTAAAAAAATAAAAAAAAATAAATTTTAAAAATGAAAGAAAAATGAAGGAACATACTGGTTCAACTAGTCAATCGGTTCACTGGTTGAACCGGCTTTTTACCGGTTTAATCCGGTTCCCACTGATTTTTTATCATGGTGGTTTTAAAGGGTCACTAGCTCAAACACTGGTTACAAATTAAACCGGTTGAACCAGCCAGTTTAGATCGATTTTCAAAACACTGCTTACAAGGCCACCTCAGGATATGTAAGACTCAAACACTTAAACTCGTCATTAGTTCATTTATGACGTCGTATGTGTATAAATTTTTCATTTTCTTTTCATTCTTTAAAAAGGAATCATTTCATGTTTCCCATAATCCCATGACATAACCAATGTTCAACATTATATGATTATCTCGACCAACAAATAGACTCAGGGATTTCACCAAATACCATCCCCATTACACCACTTTTACATTGTGGGTTTGTATAAAAATTTGGGCAGAGTCTCCCCACAAACTGAGCTATCCGGAAATAAAAACACATCACATAACATAACTCCCGACCAAGGACAACACAATACTAAACAGAATACAGAAACACTAAGTAAATTCCCAGCCAGGGAAGACACCACACTAATAAGACAACAAAAGTGGGTTTGAACACCCTTATACAGTCCATATACAGATACAAGTGCTCACAGAAGAGCAACGAATAACGGATACTCATCCAGATGCATAATTAGTATATATACCAACCGCTCAATCTCGTATATCGGCTCAATCTCATACTACGCTTCTGGAAGCATCATCCAACAAGGTTCGAGCCTAGCACTCCAAGGCCGCATCGTACCTGTTGTACCTGTTTCAACAGAAACAGCCCCCACACAGGGTGAGCACACCCGCACTCAATATTCAATCACAAATCAGCATACACAATCATAATGCAATAATTTAGATTATTCAAAACGCATAAAATATACTCCCTGTATTAATTCCAAATTTGTATAGCTTCCACACATTGTTCCTGTTTCAAACTCACGTACCTTCATAATGTCAAGTTTAGTATTATCACTGAAAATGTGATACTCAACAACGCTTATGAATTCAATACAACGACAATATATTATTTATGCTCAAACATAAATAGTTCAATATCAATGTAAACCTGGTTATCCCAATGTAAACCTGGTTATCCCACCATCTCATTCTCGATACTTTCTCATATCGCTCATGCCCACGGCATCACTACTCAATAAGTATAATCGGATCACGTACCACTACGTGTCCCCCATAACTCATATATGAAACTCAATTATTAAAGTCAAACACTTACCTAACATCATATTCAAAATTGCATGTATACATGAATGTATAGATACTAGATATACCTGCTCGTACGTCACCACGTACCTTATAGTAGACAACATGAACAAGCTATCATCAACGTCCGAAGTCTCCTGAAGAGTCTATATCGAATATCAATTCAATATTAGCTCATAATCCAAGCAATGAATATCCATCAAATAGTTCTTACTTTCATTTCCATATCACAAATCAATAACTCAATATTATGAATCAAATCATAATCAATACTTTGGATGCACACATCCTCACATTAATCATGATATATCATTGGTAATGCAAAACCCCATCATCTCCCACCATCCGCTACATCACACACATGATGCAGGATACACGCACCCATACGTGCAAGATCACGCCCAACTCACATAGCAGTTCACTAGACACACAAGTTCAACAGAGGGAAAGGAAGTGCAAGGGTGTATGCATAATAATATCCAACTAGTGTCTAACTAAAACAATCCAATTAAGCCAATTGACATGTTCCAAACATTCAAACCCACACCGAGGTGATTCAAACCAAGACATGAAAGAAAGGATCCATGTAGATACAAGATTCTACCATTTTAAATCTAATTCCCTTAATCCCAACATAAAGTCATTTATTGATTAAATTCAACTTTAACAATTTAAAGATGCATTGGATTCCAAAATTCTTGATTTAGTACTATTAAGATTTGAAACTCAATAAAGTGACATAAATCATTAATACATGCCATGCTATCCATTTGAGCATAAATATCACCATAACTCTATTCCATGTTATAATACATACTAGCATGCATCAGACCCATTTATTTACACACTACACATGCTTCCAATCGTAACACATCTCATACCATAGCCCAACATCTACCAAATATCACAATGGCTACAAGCCATAATGTTAGTCATTTTCACCCCACTAACAAGACTTAGACCCACACTTGAATCTCATTTAAGCCTATTAACAAACACATTCCATGCATGATTTTAATCTTCATCTTTTAACCAATAATAATACTAAGCCAAGACATATTCAACAATTTATTTTCAACATTAACCATTCAATAAAGTGAGCCCCAATTAACTTCCAACAATCAAAACATTCATCATGCTATCTCATTCCCCATGACAATACTTCAATACATGAAGGAATACATACATAAACACCATCTTCACACACAATCACATGCTGGACACACACACACATGCAGAAACACATTCACGCACACACACTGCTGCACACACACGAACACACACTAGCAAACCCTTCCAAAATGCTAGTAAGAATCGAACCAAATCTTCATCAAAATTTGAGGGATTTTAGGGGAATAACGACTGAAGGATGAGGAGGATTACCCACAAAAATATTGGAAGAAAATCGTCCCAAAATCGGACGAATTTGGAAATCCGAATCGCTGCGCTTCCTTGCAAGATCCGAACGCAATCCGCGACAAAACTTCATGTTCTTGGTATGGAAAGATGCGCCTGGAAGAGACGAAGACGATGGTGGTTCGGACGCGCCGGAAGGAGGTCCGACGGCGGCGCGCGCGCGACTTTAGCGGCGAGGGGTCGGATATGCGCGATGGTGCAGAGAGGAAAAGAGGGGATCGGATTTTTGTGCGTGTATTTACACGTTTTACTATGTGTCCCGAAAATGCCCAACATAACATAATTATATTTGTATCTTGGCCCGGTTTTGTACGTCGAAATGTCCCCGGTGTACTGATATATTATTTATAGACAACGATTGAGATTTATACACACTCCAAAAACCCAAAACTTAAATTCTTCATTTTAATTAACTTATCTCTAAAATATTATCGGAGTATATTTTACAATCTCAAAATATTTTATGATCCGATTAACTTGTCAGTTGACTTCACTTGGTCAATTCCACTTCTAGTTAATTAATTCTAAAATTAATTATCAATAAAATCTAAATCATATTTAGTCTAACAAATGATTATAATAAATCTGGACATCACAGGATACTTACAAGGTTTGTATCCCTAACGCGGAAAAATCTTGGAAAAACGGAAAAAATAAATTTTCCATAAAATTCTAGAATTTTTTAGATTTTGGGGTCAAAGTCATATCCAAGCATGACTCTAGAATTTTTTAGATTTTGGGGTCAAAGTCATATCCAAGCATGACTCTTTTATGGGAAATATAAATACAAATCTTGGAAAATTATTAGAGGACTTTTGCATTCTTTTGTTTGGATTTTTTGGAGTAGCTTTTTGTAAACTAAAGATATGATAGGGCTGAGACAAATTTATTTTCATGGTTTGATTTAATTTAGTTATATTATTTATTTCAATTTATTTCAATTTATTGAGTGATGTTTGATTATTCTTATCGCGTTTGGTCTGACCATTTAGATCATATAATCTGTTATTTAAACTAAAATAAGAATGTGATATATTAATATTTACTTCAATATATCAATTAATATATAATAAAATCGACTAAAAATAGAATTAGATTTTTATATGCGACTTTAAAACTAAAGTTCCATAACAACTAATGTGATTAGATCTAATTAAATTTAATTAATAATAATTTGATTGTTAGGTTTTAATGAATTTATTAATTCGAGGAATCAACTAATAAATAAATTATGAAAATTTGAATCCTGCATTAGTTTAATTATTTTAGTTTATTAGTTTAATATATTCATTCATCTAAATTAATTCGATTAGCATAGATTAAGAAACATAATTAATATTCTAATACTTAAACCTTGGTATATGTGGAAACGGTAATTGGACTAAAATTCACTTTATTACAATATGACCTAGTTCACTTCAGGGACGTAGCTAAAAATTTCATAACGGGGGCTAGAGATAAAGATGTTGCGGGGGTCAAGGGGGCAGCAGCCCCCTTGCGGGGGTTTGGGCTGGAGCCCCCGAAAGAATTTTTTTGGAGATTCATTGTATGTCGCCCATACAATCCCTTCATTCTTATTGAGATGATTTTTGAAGATTCATTGCCTATGACCCATTCGTTCGGATTCTCATTAGCTATTATTTAATAATATCTTTCTCCATATCCATAAGTTTTACTCACCACTTTATTCTCAATCTTTTATATAAATACTTCATAATCCATTTAATATAAGTTTCAAATTAATATATACAATGAGTATAAGTTTAGCTATAAAAAATTTTACTAATAAAACAATGATGAATATCTACATATTTTTTAAAAAACCTAAAAATGAGAAAATTAGACAAATAATTATGAAATTATTTTTAACAATATAATTTTAAAAATAAATATTTTTTGGGCAATTAAATAAATCCAAAAAAAATATTATGTAATGAGAAATCCAAAAAAAAATTATGAAATGAGTTGATTGACATTCAAACTCATGACCCCCTTTCCAATTTCATAGGCGCCTATACCACATGCGCCACATTCCTTCAATTTTTAACCTATATATATATATGTGTGGCAGGGTTGGGGTGGACTTCGTACTATAGATCCGCCCCTGGTTCACTTGCTAGTTAATCTCAACCAAAATTACCGGACACTTACTATTGAACTAAATATGTTTTGAGCTTGTTAGTAAATATTGTGGGAGTTATGTCAAAATTTGAGAGAACCAAGGGATTGCTGTATGAAGTTTATAAATCGAAATTCTAAAAAAAATAAAATAAGCAGGCATATTATTTTGCATTAGAGGGCTTTCTTCTGATTAGGCTACTTGATTTTGGATTCTGGGATTGTTTCTTACACACACTAGGGCTGCTACTTGATTTTGGATTCTGGGATTGTTTCTTCCGGGGCTACCGGTTCCAGGGGCTACCAGTTCCGGGTTGGAACCAGTTCAACCCGGAACAAGTTTTTTAGAATTATTTTTTTTCTCCGAAAAATCAAGGGAAATTGTTGCTTGGAGGATTCGAACACGCGACCATCACCTTCTACTCTACAACTCTAAACAAATCGAGCTGACAGGCATTTGGGTTTGTAAACTAACCTCAAATATATTTATCTACATTTAAAAAAAATTATTTTTTTAGAATAAAGGATCCGGTTTCGGTTCAGCCCGGAACCGGTAAAATACCTGTTTCGGAACGGTAGAACCGATCCAAATCGGCATCTTACCGGTTCTGGATGTGTTCGGAACCAGTTAGCCCGGTCCGATTCCGAACCGTGATAACCGATTTTGGGTCGGGTCCGGATTGATCCGGCCAGTTCTACCGTTTCGAAACATGTATCTTACCGGTTCTGGATCGGTTCGGAACCAATTAGTCCGGTCCCATTCCGAACCGTGCTAATCGGTTTTGGGTCGGGTCCGAATTGATCCGGCCAGTTAAGCAACCTTATATATATATATATATATATATATATATATATATATATATATATATATATATATATTCGAGGATAAGTGGATAACTTCATGTCTGAGTAATAACTAAGCTCCACATATACTGATATTAATTAAGTTCTTTATTATTTTATTTTAATATAAAGTTTCAATGAATACATTCAATCACATTTATTAGTCCAGCTAAATTTTTTCGCCAAAATTAATTATGGTCCATCTTTTTATTTGATCTACAACTTATGAAATATGTGTATATGTGGGGGCGAAAAATGAAGGTGGGTTTCAGCTACATGTAAATTTAAAAAAATAATTTGAATTTTTGAAAATTTTGTTATTTATCACAACTCTGAAAATCGTAAGTACACAATCAGCTCTATATAATATTCAATCCCGACTCAATCATTGTGTATATGTGTGTATTACCTGGTTTGTTCGATGATGCCCTTAAGTATAGTGTCCTTATAGGCATCATCACCATTTATTTGAAATCTTTTTTATAAAAGAAAAAAAAAAGATTTCACGTGGATTGTGGATAATGCCCTTGAGGGCAGTGCCCTTCAGGACAACAACAATATTTTCGTATTACCTTGCTCTCATATTGAATTATAACATGTCATATCAAGCATGTATTTATGTTCATAGACCTGTCATACTCTCATTAATCTTTATCAGTTTCAGAGGAAAGAATCGAATATTCAAGAACAACTAAGATTGAAAGATTTGGACATGTGGTTTGCCTCATTTATCAGATACAAGATTACCTCGGCTTCATTGTAAGGAGATTTGGAGAGAGAGCCAAAAAGATATGTTTCAATAAATGCAAACTTGAATATATTGCATGGTAATGAACGCCACCGTGTATAAAATTTACATCATGTTTTCTGAGAATTTAATTTTGTACTAATTATGTTTTGTGTTATTATTATATATATTGGGAGCAATAAATTTTTTTTAAAAAAACTAATAATATATTAAGAGATTAAACAGTTACAACAAAGATCCAGATCAAATACGACTATAAAACGCGTAAAAACAAACATAGATAAAACACCAAATACATAAAGTGACTCTGACACAGCGAGTAACCAGCAAATAGGGACCCGTAATCTCCGAAAACCACAAGACCTTGACTACAAAAGTGCAGATGCACTCTGTGCCGATCAAATCCCCTCAAACCATACAGTCCAAAGGAGGGGAGGGAAAAGGAAACTGTCTTCCAACATATCTCAAGGTAATAAAATGGAAATGAGGAGCATAAACTGATAAAAGATAACAAACGGAACAAACTCTCGATTCCAAAGACTTCCCTGACAACCAAGAACCCATACCAAGATTGCATGGCGCACAAAACGAAAGAGCCCAAAAATCATAGCCAAGTGATTAAGCAGCAATGAAACGAAACCCAACCAAACACACTGAACCAAAGCCACAAACTACCCAACAACGATACACAAACCATAATTACAAGACACCACAACAACTAGATAATTAACAACAAAAGGGGAGACATTGCCCGAAGAACCTGATGGGCCCAAAATAATATGCGAAATGCTCCCAAATCCCGCGCATACCGACAAAAGAGAGTCATGGCGCTCGGCGAGGCTGCCACACAGCCATCGCCAAAGTGGGCCAGAGCAACCCAGATCCATCACCAATAGCAAATTTCACACGTTTGATTTCCTCGGTTACAAGGTGATGCAATTATTAAGCAGATGATGTTTTGAGAAATATTAACTGTCCTGCATTAGCATCCATGATATGATATTTAATATGTTGGATGGTTTAAAAAAATTGAGTAGCATTATAACCGACAAAAAAATTAAATTTTTTTTTTATAAAATGAAAAGTTTTTGATCGACTTCTAAATGATTATTTGTATTAAAAACATGTCATGATGCTTGGTATGAACATGATGAAAAAAGCAACTCATGGATATTATATCTCATTCCCTAGAAATGAGACATGAAAACATTACTTTACTCCGAATGAAAGTAAAAAGGGGAACAAGATAAGAATGATGGATTATTTGCAATTTCATAGGATTTGATTTGATTCTAAATATAAATGTACTCCACAAACCACCAATTCCAATACTGTTTGTATATGAGATTCTGCAAAGATTTTTTCTATAAAGATTTTTTTTTTAATTGTGGGGTAGAGATTTGAGGATCTGGAGTTCACTATCCCGCCATCATTAAGAGGGCAGGTGCCACCAGAACAACTTGCTCGTGGCGATTCTGCGAAAGATTTTATCTCATTATTATGCACATCTTATATATATATATATCATTCTTTGTCTTTAAACTAATATTTTTTTTTGAATAAATTATCTTAATTATTATCCGAACTCCGACACAGAGATCTAATCCATCATGAGCTGGGGGGGTGGGACTTTACCTACTTGCCACTGTCACTGGTTAGTTCGCGATTCTCTAAGCCACAAATCACAGTCTTTTCCGAGTTCCTATATAGATTGTTTTGCCTTGTATATGTTAGTCATAAAAATCATTCATATATGTTTCCGAGATCCTATGACTCGGTATCGAGCCCCACATATGACGAAAAAAATATACGTCCCACCCCCTGCTAAAAAATAATCATCTCTTTTATATTTTGAAGATAACACAAAATAAACAATTCAACAATTTAAACTATACATGTTATGTTTCTCTTGTTGTAGTATAGACTGAGTGCATGTGATGCTACCTAAGTTTGTGGTACCAATATTTGGGTTAAGTGGTTACTACTTTATATGGACAGTGTTCTGCGAGGATAGCAACCTTTTTAACGAGTCTCATCTGATGGATAATTTGCCCCTACGGGCAAATCATCAACTAAACCCAATATTTGACCCCTCTTACACAACAAGATTTGATATTGAAAATTCTTATATGGATCGAGTTCGAGCTTCATGCATGACCAACATAAAGAAAATTTATTTACTATAGTTTGTTTATATTTGATTAACTATCTGATTTAGTTTATTTTCTTTCGATTGGTGTATATGTAGATCAAGACTTGAGACATGTAAGAAATAATTTTCCATTTGAAATTTATTCCTTTTAAATAGTAAAAGAAATTTATATATATATTGTATATTATATAGGACAGTCGATGACCCATTGACCATCTTTTTTAATTAGGATAAGTGGCCTAAATTTTATTTTTTGAGGTTTCTATGTTTTCCTACAAGATGCCTTTAACCAACTGTATGCTTTAGGGACTGGTCTCCTTTTAGAAAGCAAACATAGTACACAGATAGTTTTTATCCTAAATGTTAAGATCAAATGGTTGATCTATTTTCAAGGTATTGTTCGTAAAGATAGCATCAAAATTTTTTAATTTTAATATGAATAAGGTAACATAATCTTAGGAAATCAAGTGCAAATCTATCGAAAATTATTATATTTGTAAATCTTAGGTCATTGATGGAGATTCCCTGGATGCGACCATGCTTTCTTGTCTAATAGGAAGACTTTGCTTTTAAAAATTGTGGTCCAAAGATAGGTAATGAGTAGTGGATTATATATTGATATGTTTTGTGTTATATCCACTCTTTTTAGTATGATGGTTTTCATTATTATTATAGAATAAAAAATCCATACGCAATTATAAAAATCTAGAAAGATAAAATGGACAAAATAATGCTTTTAAAATTAAATATCATGGGAAATTCAATATGTTTTTTACTTATTTATCAAACGTATATTATATTAATTAACTTAAGATAGAGCATTTAAATTGCACACTATCACCCATTATTTTTACATATATTCAAAAAGTATGTTTAGAATACAATATTGATGAATATGCTACAACATATTTATGATAATATGCTTCTCTAAATTTTAAATCTACCTTCTTTCTCTCTACTTTCTCTCTAGTCAACTCTTTTAACTTAATACACATAAACGAAACAAGCCGGCTCGAAATTTTTGAGGCGGCTCGGAAGATATTTGGTTCATATTTGAATTATCGAATTCGATAATTTTTAAGTTCTTTCAAGCCGAACTCAATTCCAAATTATTTTGTTCGATAGTTCACGAGCCGCCCGCGAGCTTTAATAGTTTATTAATATAATATAATTATATGTTAAATAAATATATTTCGAGCCTTTTAAGCCTCTATTTTTGAGTTATAGTTCAAATAACTGGCGGACATGTGTCGAATATTTTGTGCTGAGCTCAAACTCGAGTCTTCATTCGAACCGAATTCGAGTAAAAAAATTTAAAATTTCGAGCTTCAAATCTAGCTCGAGCTCGAATCTAAACCTTAAAATATTGTGATATTCGATTGATTTACATCTTTACTTACAAAGCCCACCAAGCGGCCGAGTAGCATACAAGCGGCCACAGGCAAGGGAGGAGTGCGATGTCACTTTATATATTGGAGGAAGTCTTTGGGGGTCAAAAATAAAAATTCAAGGGAGCAAACACTGTAATTTTTATGAGGTAGAATGTAATTTTTTAAAAAATAAAAAATAAAAATATTGAGAATCCGCAAATATAATTAATATATTTCTCTATACTACTCCTCGATACAAAAGCTAGATTCGCCCTGTCTTTCGGCTCCTCGGTTGAGAAGATATAGCACGTTTTCACTAAAAGTTGGTTTTTTTCACCTTGTTCGCCATGCATGTTTCGCAATTTAACTTAAGTAATCAGGTCTCGGACATTCGTCTCTAATCGTTTCGCCGATGCCACTTTTAGGTGCACCATTGAATCAAACAGTAATCATCTCAGACGTTAAACTTATATCGTTTTTCTTCCAAAAATATATAAATAATATGAATTTCATTTAATTATATTGTTTTAAATTTGACTTTATGGTGTTAAAGAGCAAGAAATATAATAATAAATTTAATGATCTTTTACGTTTGTTTATGCAGTATCTTAATTTAATTTATTCTATTAAAATTATATACTAAATTAGGCTAACCTAATCCAAATCGCAGTCTCGATCTAAATGTATTTGTTATTGAGTTATTTTTATGCCGTCCTTAAGGATTATGTGTTGGGTTTCCGTACCCCGGCGCCAGATTCAAACGCAGCGGAAATAAAACAATAAACAGATCTGACCCGGGGACGGTCGATCGCGCCTGATTCATATATAAACATGCAAATATCAAATATTAATGCACGAAAAGAGATTACCGATAACAGCGAAATCAATCTGATGTCGGTGGTCCTCGAGTCCAATCAACCTGACCAGATCTACAAGCCAACACCAGTGCTACTTTGATGTTAGCGTTTCTATGAGAGTGAATCGAATTGGAATGGAATAAATTTTAACCCTAGACAATGTTATATTTATAGTGGTTAGCTAATTGGGCCAGGGTCCATAAAGCCCATCGGGCCAACATTTGGCTTGCTGGGCATTTATGCTAACAATCTCCCACTTGCCCAAAAGCCAACACAAAACTACAAACTCATAATCCAAGTAACTCAATCTAATTGAACAACTTGATGTACTGCCAATGTACATAATTATGAGACATAAATATATCAAATGATTTAATTTTAGAACTTTCTATAAATGAAACAATTTCAAATATAGAACTCCACTAAATTGAGGAGCTTTCAAAAATTAAATTCATCTCTTCTAAATCACTCAGTTTGAGCACTTAACATTTAAGTCTCAATTCTCATCGATAGATCGGCGGCCGGTTGATTGTGACCCAGCGAGGCTCAAGTGTATCATAGCAGTAGGATCACAACCTTTGTGATTTTAGAAGTCAAACAACTTCTTTGGGCTTACCCTGAATGCCCCATTGTCAATTAAACTCCTTTAATAGACAATTACCAAAATATAATTCCATTATGAACCTACCGATCGTGGGTAGCGTCTAGCATCTGCGCTTCACGAAGACCTAGATACAAATGACTAGCAATGTACGAGAACCTGTCAGCCATAGTTAGCGTGCAGTACATTCCTTTCACTCAATATGTCCCGATTGAATCTAGGGCATTGGTTGATCGAGACCCATTATGATTTCAATAACTATGTATTTGTTTCACGTTATATGATTCATTGTGTGCGTATATGAAAAACTCATTTTTCACAAGCACTACCCACTCTGGCCAGAGATTCCTCGAATCATATATAGAAAAACACATAGGACATCCTGGTTCATCAAGACCAGTGGTGAATCCCCAACGATAATCATAAGCCTCTGACAGCATCACTGAATACCCAAAATAATGACTTTATGACCCACATGTGATCAGTCATTAAATCAAAGTACACAGCTATTTATCAAGACCTCAATGACGCCTCGGGTCATGAGGAGTAATGGTGCACAACTATGACTAGAAATTCTATACTCGACAAATGGTAACCACTTATAGAATTCCGAGTAGGGTCGTTCAGTGAACTCATTCCTAATGAGCACCTATTCATGTGTGCTGACTTCTCCAAGCCAACGCCGATGAAACGCGGCGCACTACACTAGACACATCGTGAATACCAGTCTCTAACGAGCATATATCGATATCCCATTCTCGAAGGCTCATCGACCAGGAACATTTAGAAATCGCAGTCGAGAATGTATTTCATAGTCACCATCATATGCGTAACCACATTCTATGGACTATAGCAATCTCAAGGACTTCATCAATGCATCAAGATGCATGGGTAAACAGATGAAGAAGTGCCATATATATTAATATTCAAACAAAGATTTGTCATAATAAGATTATAAGTACAATCAATCAACTATTGATTTACTTAATCATGTATGACAACAATATCTTTCACTTTCCCAAAGCCAACTACTCATGTGTCTTAGGACCATCTTCCCAAGATGTCTACCAGACACCAATCATTGTAAATGCTTTGTCAGTGGATTCACTATATTTTTCTGTTGAAGCGATTCTCTCGATAATAATGTCGCGTCTACCATCTGTCTCATTAGATAGTATTTTCTCAATATATGTTTGGATCCTGATGAGATCTTGGCTATTCATAATAGCTCAAATGTTGTCACAGTACACAGACTGTGTCAACTGCACTAGAAATTACACCCAACTCTTGGATGAAATTTCTTATCCAAACTGCCTCTTTGCTGCATCGTATGCTGCAATGTATTCAACTTCAGTGGTGGAATCCAATGTGGTGTCTTGCTTGGAACGTTTCCAAGAGACATCACCATCATTGAGCTTAAATACAAATCCGAACATTGATATGGTATCATCTACATCCAATTTAAAAAACCAGCATCAGCTTAGCTTCAACTTTTATTTCTCCACTTGCAGATCCAAAAACCATGAACATATCATAAGTTCTTCATAAGAACTTGAGGATTATTTTCACAGTTTTCCAGTGACCTTCACTGGGATCTGTCTGATGTCTGCCCATTACTCTAAGAACATACATCAGGCCAAGTACATACCATAGCATACAATATGCTATTAAAAGTAGAAATATAAGGTACCAATGTCATCTTTTCTCTCTCCTCATCAATCTTACGGCCCATTGACTCGAGAGATGAATACTATGACATAATATGAAGTAACTCATTTTCCGACTATTCTATGCTAAACCCTTTTAGCACAGTGTTTATGTACCTAGATTGAGAGATCTCAAGCATCCTTTAGATCTATCCCTATAGATCCTTATGCTAAGCACGTATGACGCTTCTCCCAATCTTACATGGAGAAATTAGTAGATAATCATGCTTTAATTGATTAGTCCAATACCATTCACAATGAGCATGATATAATCGACTTAAAGCATCACAAATGTAACCGTGCTCCCACTAACCTTTTTGCACACACATGCCACTTCCGGATTTATAACAAAACCAAACACTTTGATAATGTTATCAAAATGGAAGTTTAAACTTTGGGATGCCTTCTTAGGCCCGTAAATGGACCTCTGGAGTTTGCAAACCTTTTGTTCACTCCAAGAAGTTGTAAACACATCTGGCTACTACATTTCTACCTCAATGCCACCACTGAGAAATGTTGTGTTCACATCCATTACTCATATCTCATATTCATAATATAAAGATATAACTAATAAAATCTAAATAGACTATAGCATCATAACAGATGAAAATTTTCTCATAAACAACTCTTTGCCTATGAGAATAATCGTTTCTCACCAGTCAAGCTTTGAAGGTCACTACCTTCCCATCCACTCCAATCTTTCACTTGTAAATCCATGCAGCCAATGAGAACAATTCCCAAAGAGGATCTACTAAGGCCCATACCTTATTGGAGTACATGGAGTCTATTTCAAATTTCACGGCATCTCGCCAATATCCCAAAACGATGTCCAACATCGTCTCCTTGAAAGTTCTAGGATCACATCCATGGTCAAAATCATTTTGACTACTTTCTATGAGTAAATTAAATTTATCAGGAGTTCTTGAAACATTTTCAAATCTCCTTTGTGCGTGTAAATCAAAGGTTATGATTGACTCAATTAATTTCACCGTTTTCACTTTTCTAGTGGTTTGTGGTTCTTGAACCCTTTCAAGTTATATTATGTTGTCATCCTTTCTAATAGAAACATTTTCTCTAGAAAAATTGCACTTGCGAAACAAACTCTTTGCCTGCAATTGATAATATAAATTTCCACAACATAACATAAGATGGATCAACTATCCAACTCATCTCCCACTGGCTGCTTCACATAAGCAGAACAATCTCAAAATATAAATTTGGATTATTTTTCAATCCATATCGTATATGGAGTTTTGGTCACTGCATTGGTATGAATTATATTCAACAAATATGTAACTTTAGAGAGTTACTCAGAGAGAATCACATTCTCTTTAAGATAACTCAACATCATCTTGCACTAACATTTAGTGCTCCACATACGTCCATATGAATCAGATTCAATGGACATTCAGCACATGCTAAATATATGTTGGATTTAAGTTATCATTCTTTTTATATTCTTTGAATATAATCATACTAATCATTCATAAGTTCACCAGATTCAATAAAACATGCATTCTTAAAAATAATGCAAATCACATTCGCATATTTAAAAGAATATCATTCTCTATCAAAATAGGAACAATGTTCATGATTAAATCTAGAACAAATAAATAATTGCTCAAACCAGTTCCTAACCAGTTCAAGATTTTATATTAAATAAATGTTTCAAACAGCCATTGCAACGACTCTTGCTACAATGCTTAGCCTCAGGTAAGTTCACATTCCTAGGGCTCTCTACTTCTTCACATCACATGCAACTCTTTGCAAAAATGCGAGCACAACTGACATCATATACCAAAGAAGTAGAACCAATAGAAACATTTAATTTATATAAAACATACCCTTTCTAGAACGCTTCTAGTCTAGGTATTCCTTAATATTTTGCGCCAGTGACCAGCAGTGAAAACATAGATGCCTCTCCTTTCATAGTTGCTACTATATCCTTTTTCGTCTTTTGAGGTTGGGAATCATTTCCCTTCCTCTTCTTCATCCTTCAAATACCATTGGTAGAAGATTCAATAAGAAGAACACGTTTCTCCTTTGACTCAAGGATACATGAGTTTCCAACATTTTGACTATAAGATCAAATCTACAGCCAATTAATGAGGATTTGTCACATTCAGATTTTTCAATTTCTCAACAAGAGATATTTTTCTTACACTATGCTCATAGACCGAAGCCCCATCTCGCATGTGAAATGAAAATAGCTCTTTTGAAGTCACGAGTCTCAGTAATCGCGTCTATTCACCAAACAACATTTGTAGGTGTTGGAAAATATCAGCAATGTGAACGAATTTCTCATATCTGTGTTGAAACTCATTGGTGACATTGATACTATCATATAGCACCTAGTCTAGAGACTCGTCCCATCACTTCTCAAGTGTGGCAATCTCTTCATGAGATGAACCGGGAGACACTTCAACAGGAGGCTCCCACCAAGGGTATATAGCAATCTTTTAGAAGCAAGCACTATTTTAAAATTATTAGTCAATCAGAATAATTTGGTGCGGTTACTTTGTTTGTATCGAGAATTGATGCAATCGGATTCACGGCAATCACAATACTGAGAATAAACAGAAAATATATGCAAACTGTTTGATTATTAATTTATTCAAAAACTATGGGCTTTAGTTATTGAATGCTCCCACTAAATTTTTCGAATTCGTCACCCTCATGACAAATGAACGGAAAATCGTATTTTCTTAGTGGGCTTGGAGTCCAACTAGCTCATGATAGCCCCGGGCGAGGGTCCAGCCGACCTCATGATACTAAAGGTAGCTCACAATTGCATCATATGCAACCCCCAAGATATTCGTCTCGTGATTGACATAACCCTACGGAGGCAGGCCAATTATGCCTTCTCACGTCAAACTAACCCATCCCACGGATGGTAATGTTCGCCAATAAGACCCCACGAGGGTGAGTAATCTTAAAGGTTAACAGAACCCTATCCATAATTAAGTGGCAGTTAAACACATAGCTTTCCCATGCCAGATGCCCCCCACGAGGGTGAGACAAGACACCTGACACAAGTAGCGTCTCATGGCTTAACTGTTGATGGAAGACAGGAAGCAACAAACTCCTTTGAGCTCCCTTTACAGTTTGATATTAAAATATTTTGAATCATATTCAAAAGAGGGATTTAATAATTTTCAAATCTCATCAAGTACTTGTTTGTTTGATTGCCGGATTCATGCAACTATGTTTTATTCATGCAGTCATATGTACTAATAAAACATACAAACAAACATTTATCATACATCACATGCATAATAAAAATAAATATGGACGATTACGGCCTTTTCCTAATTGATCCACGTGAGCCATACGTGGATCACAAGTCTGTCTAAGGTGATGCAGGTATGCAATGCAATCCTATTACATTTTTGCTTCCATTATACATGTCTTGATTCTTGGTGCTCCATCTTCAATCTCGATCTCCCACTAATTCTAAAGATTTTACATTTAAATCATGCAAACAAGAGAATAGGGATACAAATCCGGGGAGGGATACATCAGAAAATAGAGAGAGCAGACTCGCAGGCCTGAAAACCAAAATCACAATTATAATGAAACAATAAAAACCTAAACATTCACCTAAACACATTGGTCAAGGCCCGTAATCATCCATCATGCAATCACAACATATGTAATTAAACATTAAACTAAACAATTACATCATATGTAATTGTATTACATCATATGTAAGTGTATTACATCATATGTAATTAGAGCACAATAATTAATTTATTCTATCGTTTCCCACTAATCGCATCATTAATTGAAAATAAAATTAACAAATTAAATAAAACCATTTATTTAATTTCTAATTAATTAAATTTCAATTAATTGGTAAAATCACTATTTTACCTTTTAACCATCATATTAATCAAAAATTAAATTAACAAATTAAATGAAACATTTTCATTTAATTTCCAATTAATTAAATTTTCAGTTACTTGATAAAATCACTATTTTACCTTTTAATCATAATGGTAATCGAAAATAAATTAACAAATTAAATGAAACAGTTTCACTTAATTTCCGATTAATTAAATTTTCAGTTACTTGGTAAAATCACTATTTTACCTACAAATCATAATATTAGCCAAAAATAAAATTAACAAATTAAATGAAACATTTTCATTCAATTTCCAATTAATTAAATTTTCAACTAATTGTAAAATCTTCATTTTACATTTAATAAATTAAAAATCATATTTTTAATATATTAAGTTTATGATTTATTATTTCAAAAATTAATATCCGGACAAAACATCTAAAATGACCCAAAAAATTTATGGACTCCAAACAATTTGGATCCAAAAGTAAAAAAATGCAATTTCAACCCAAAACTTAACCAAATTTTCGGATTTAACAAAATTTTTTTTTTTTTTTAAATTATTGTTCAAATTACTATTCATTGTCTTCCCAAATGGAATTAGGGTTTGGCTAACCCTAGCGCCGCCTCTTCGCCTCGCCAGCCCGTGCGCCGCCTCTTCCTCACCCTCTTCGATCGGTCGCGGGTCATAACCGGCGCACAATGAGAAGAGTAATTTCAGAGGTTGCGCGAGTTTCATCTGCAACATTTGCAGAAAGCTTGGTTGCTGCGCGAGTTTCACGTCGGCGAGCAGACCCCGATGAAGGCGTGTCCCCGGATACTGCGCACGCTCGCGGAACCTTTCCCGAAGGCCTAGTTCCCGGAGACTGGGCACGGCGTCCGAACGATGCAATCCTGGAACATTTCCAGCGCCGATTGCAACAGGTGCAACACTCTTTCGCAGCGGCAACCGCCCTGCGTCTTCGCACCATCATCCACTCAGAACAGAAACAAATTCCTTGATGGTCGAATTTTGGGTCTATATAAAACTCATTTTAATCCAATTTCTATGTTTTTCTGGATCCCAAAATTTCAGAAAGTCAAAAGCGATTAGCATTGTGGGAAACAATCTAATAAAAATAATTATCAAATACATGAATCATAGCGCAACCTGGCTCTGATACCACTGTTGGGTTTCCGTACCCCGGCGCCAGATCCAAACGCAGCGGAAATAAAACAATAAACAGATCTGACCCGGGGACGGTCGATCGCGCCTGATTCATATATAAACATGCAAATATCAAATATTAATGCACGAAAAGAGATTACCGATAACAGCGAAATCAATCTGATGTCGGTGGTCCTCGAGTCCAATCAACCTGACCAGATCTACAAGCCAACACCAGTGCTAGTTTGATGTTAGCGTTTCTATGAGAGTGAATCGAATTGGAATGGAATAAATTTTAACCCTAGACAAGGTTATATTTATAGTGGTTAGCTAATTGGGCCAGGGTCCATAAAGCCCATCGGGCCAACATTTGGCTTGCTGGGCATTTATGCTAACAATATGCCCGTAAGCACGTCCACATTACATATCTAATGGCACTCATATACATAGTATAGATATCCTTAAGAACATTGTCCTTAAGGATAACAACTGGACCTCGCGAGTTCGACGGTTAGAAAAACAATGACCTTATCATTAACCTTCCTTGATGGTAAAGGTGCCGGTTCATGAACCGTCGGTTACTGTTCACGATTAACTAACGGTTATGGTTACAGTTTGACATTTTTAAAAAAAAGTTAAAAAAATTATTAAAATTTTAAAATAAGTGTAAAAACATATTTGAATGTCTTTTACTCCATGGAATACTCATAAATAAAGTGAAATAAATTCAAGCTCAAATAATCAAATATATATATATATATATATATATATATCATTCTATTTACACCAACAATGTTCTTATAACTTATGGTTGAAGTTAATTATTCAAGATGGTTCAAAGCTACATCATAACATATGTTTTAAATTTAAAAATATAAAAAAAATTAAAATCCGCCTATTTATTGGATGGTTACGGGTCCAACTGTCGAGCCATTGACCTGATTAATTGGCTTGTTGACCATTACCCGATTTCATAGTGATTTAGGGTTATATATAATCCTTGATCGGATCTAATAACAACAAAGCAAGCTTGCAATTGATATTAATTTTAAAAAAATCATAAAATTCATCCAGACCATATATATCATACATGAAATACATGATTCTCACTTTTTTTTTTTTTTTTGAAATGATGATGTCTCACTTTTTAAAGCCCATGATTCCATGTGAAACAAAAATCAAGATAATTTCAAATTTGTTCTTGATATAGCATTGATAAGATATTGCTCAGCTTTGCTCTTTCAAGTACATAATCATATCTCTGCAACACGTCAGTGAATCTACCTCACTTGTCCAAATTCACAAAATACTGTTCTTGGATTGACTTCAAAATCATGAATTAATATAATAAAGGTTAATTCAATTTCCTTTTATCAATTTAATAATATAAAAAAAGATCGTTCTTTAAATTTTTTTTCTCAATGCCAATGACTCCTTGCCTCTCTTGAGACATCTCCCTATTTTTACGTGTGTGTGGGTAATTGATTGGGTTTGGTTGTAATTTGTCATTTAGATGAGGTCTTAGGTTCTAATCCCACTTTATATGTGTGTGGTAATTGATTGGGTTTGGTTGTAATTTATAGTTAGTTGTACTTTGTGTTGATTAGTTCGTGCCTAAAATACCTCACGAAAATCATATAAATCATAATTTATGCTAAAATCATAATTTACAATTATGACGTAAGCATAAGGTGTGCTTGTGATTGAAATAAATAAAAATATATGAGATGTACATCGGGGCGAGGATAATAATAATTTGAACGTATATTGAGATTGAGCTAGAAAAATATTAAATGATTTGGGGAAGTAAAACATAACACTTAATTTTATAAAATTAAGTGGTGAAGAAAGTTGCCGATGAATACTGTGCCCCAAAATAAATTATTTATTGTAATCTAATTTAGTATTTTGGGCATAATTTTTTTATATAATATTAAAATTAAGCGAATTGGTTGTGCACATGAAACTAATAGCAAAAGCTATAATTTTCGTATTGATAAGGTTTTGAAAAAACATAGTTAAATAAGGTAAAAGGCCTCCGCAAAAAAACGAGTTTATTGAATCGTAATAGGTGTCAACTTAATATTAAATACTGAATATAGTATATAATGTTAGTTCCTGCATGAATGTTAGAAATCAGAATTCATTTTTCAGTTCAAAAAAATAAATTATCGTGTATGATCTCGATTTTAGTGAAATAAATTATATATATTTGAAATTATTGAGATAAGGGGCTACAATATGCGACTAATATTTTGTACTTCGGTGATCTTTTTTGTTTAGTTAATTTATATAGCGATATTTAAATATGTTATATTTATTGTTTGTTGTTGAATTCTGAACGCATCGATATGTTTAGTTTAGTTGAAACAGCTAAATGGTTGAGTATTAAATTTGTAAATAATTATCAGGATTATGAGAAAATTAATTCTAAATGATTTACTATTAAATACAACAGTCTATATAATTTCAGTTAAAAAGCGTAATTGATGAAGTTTCATAAATTCGATGAATTAATTATTAATTAGGTTGTTTGAATGTGATTAGAGGATGCATCTACATGTTGATATTATTGTTTAAATTATACTCCACGAGCCCCGGGGGTCGGGAATAGTCAAATTGTGAATATCGACCTTCAGGCACTTATTGACGTACTAGCAGGAATGGTATGAAATAATTATACATATCTACATATGTTGATGGGTATGATATGTTAATGTGAGTAATTGGAGAGACGAGTTGAGATTGATGTCTATGACATGGTAGACATGGGAAACCTTTGAGGTTCGTTGTGGTTGATAAGCATGTTGGCATTTGATATGACGTTGATCACGAAAGAGAGAGCAAGTGGTATATCAATGAATTATCAATTTACCTCGGTAATGGCTATTTTGTGATAAATATCGATATTGAACTTGATAATTGTGAAATTGTGAAACAAGAATAGTTCGAGAAAGCTTATATTGGTTCAGAATTATTCAGTGAGTACCTCTTTATAAGTTTCAGTAACATTATTCTGTTGTATTACGATTTTATTTATTAATATGATTGTGATTACCATGTTGCTTTTATATTCATCATGTGTGGGAGCTGTTTCTGTTGAAACATGTGAAACATGTACTACGTTATCCCATTTAAGTAAACTCAAATATCATTGGGTATCATGGCTTTCAGAAGCCTAGGACGAGTATTGGTTGATGGCAGATGTATTTATGTGTTTTCATTTATTTATTGCTCATTTGTGAGCCTTTTTATACATGTATATGGCATGCATAGTGTCTCGAAGGTTTCTTCTTGCATTTTGTTTTTATTGGTGTTTTTACTTAGGGAAGATGCATTATGCTTTTGGAGTATACGTATATGAGATGTACTTCCCCAGGAAGTCCGATTTATGGGGAGATTATATCAAAATTTTGTACAAATGACGTCACACTTTGTCTGTTTATGCGGCGAGGTTTGTGGTGCCACAATGTCTTTATGGTAGTTGATGTATCTTTATGTTGTTGGCTTGAGCTTTTATTGTATTCATATTGTATTACCATTGGCTTGTAATTGTAATAGTTTGTACTTGTTCAAAAAAAACATTCTCTCAAATCATATCACTCCACTAAATCCATCTGACCAATCTCAACATAAAGAAATTTCCCATTGGATTAAAAATCTCATAAAAATAAAATAAGTGGCCAAATATTATTCGTCGATCGCGAGCAAATCACATTCGTTGTCAATCAATCTAAAGAATGATATTAGTAATTATGATGAATTTCAAATAAATTCTTTTATAAACTTTTCTCGATCTAAATGAAATCCATCCAACCAATTATATCCAAAAAATACATCCCAGAAAATAGTAAAAGGTGCACGAATATATATGTCGATGGCGAGACACTTTAGAAACACGTCTAGAGGACAAATTTGAACAAGGCGGGATCAGCATAGAACTAAGCAAGTGGAAACAAAGTAAAAAACGTGTTTGTTCTGCAATCTTAATCAAACAGCAGAATCAGATTTTGATGGTCCACATGTTGGGGACAAAGGCCTACAAACTTTGATGTTACCCAATGGCATAATCTATACGATAGATCTTACCATATATTATAAATATTCTCAAATAAGATGAATGTATTATCAGGACACTATCTTTGAGGTAACATCAAACATTCCTCTACAATATGTAGATTTAACATTAAAAAAATTTAATAGTAACAAAGCAAAACTAAAATTGTATATTTATTTTCTTAAATAATATAAGTCTTGTTTGATTTCATTTTCAGTAATCAAATCATATTATAATTTTTATTTTTACTTTCTTCTCTACAAATAAAATTTTATCATTTTTGTGTCTACCAACATATTCACCTCTTTCAATTTATAATCATATCATTCTCCCAAGAAACTTTATTTTTATATAAAATTTTCAAACCAATATATTATACTTCAAACTTTTAAAATAAACTACGGCCAAATAGAAAAAAGTCAGTGTTTTTGAAATAAATTTTTTGAACTGTTGCTGTACAGACAGGGGCAAAATTACATTATGTGGAAAGCTGTCTGTCTAAAAAAAAAAATTATTATGTTAATTTTTTTAAAAAAAATTATATTTTATCCCTCAAAAATATTATATTTTGATATTCCTAAAAATATTTTGCCACTCTATTTTTTTATCCCCTAAATAAAAAAATTAAATTCACCCATGTTTACAAAACCCGGGATTAAAGGGAGGAGAGAGGACTTTTCTTATCCATGGGCAAGAGAAAGAGGTCCCGAAGCCCTTTATTTCCAAGAAAACGCGCATTAATTCGGAATTCACGTGTTTGTTGTATGGACCTTTTTTTCTAATCGTGTGGGCATGCCTGCTAGAACGATGTCAGTCCCTCTCATCCAATCTCCCTTTTAGATACGCGATGTTAGCTTTCAAACAACAAATTTATATTATTGAATCCCAAGTCGACGTGAAATTTACAAATCCAACCGTACTGTTGAGCTTTGCCTTTTTTTGTTTTGGGGAGGGAAATAAAGATTTTATATAACGTTTTAAGGATGTTCCCACGTTTATAAAGCATACATCTGATGATATTTGTCAAATTAGTAGAATTGAAGTTTTGTAGTTTTGATTAGGCATGTTACCGGACCGAATGTAACTTATTTAAACCAGGTGCGAGAGATCTAATAAGCATGCTAATTTGGACTGGTTCCGAATTTACCGGACTGAGTATATGATCCAATTCAAAACCTGGTCGGAATGAAATGTGATACCCCATATGGAGCCAGTATGGTCTCGACACTAACCCCATAAGTATAACTCGACTCCTCTTCTTGCTTGTGGCCCAAAACGGACGGCCCAGGGATCTGACCGGTCCTGGTGCTAGCCCAATGTCCCTTAAGTCCTCAGCCCAGCACGCTTGTAAGTCATAATTCAACACGCTTATAAGTCCTCAGTCCAACACGCTTGTACGTCCGCAGCTAAGCACATCACTTGTATGTCCCAGCTAAGCCCAACCTCAGCATGCCAGTACATCCCCAGCTCGGTATATCCTTGGCATCACCCCATCTCGACTCGGATGTGGAGTCATCTTAGACCCACATTATCACCCCAAACTGTAGCATGGGTTAGTTTTGCGTACCAATCAGGATCGTACTCGAGGTGAGCTATCTGTGAGTAGATTCAGGACTTCTCCTAAAATTAAACAGTTTCCCTAGCTTGGACCCCCCGGGCATTGCATAATGACCTCGTAAAGCCATAGTGTGGTCCCTCTCATCCCGAGTCAACCATAACGGGAGTCTGATTCCTGACAGAGGAGGACCACACTCACAAATCAGCCAATCAGAGAGCGACTTGGTGTAACCAGTACGCGAATAGTATCTCCGAGTACGATCAAGATCTTAAAAGCTACATATCGTACAAGGAGTGTAGTATTTGTTGGTGGTCCCCATCTCTGGGATCCTGACCCTTAGTTGCCGGTTCACAGTGGTCTCCCGAGCCCCGTAGGACGTTACAAGTTTGTCTTTCTCTCACCATCTCCGGGTATTGATATATAGACGTTTTTGTATGGATTCCTGGACGATTTTACGCTTTTTGGTATATTTTCATCGATTTCAGGAATCTAGGTCCAAGTGCATAAAAGTGGAGGAAACTAGCTAAAAAGATTGAAAAAGGGCCAAGCCGAGCGAACACTTCGAAGAAATGACAAAATCTCAAAAAGTAGAAGATTGAATACCAGTGATCGATCTTGTATTCATCGTCGATCGATCGAGCATGTGCAAAAAACTGACCAACAAAAATATCGTTTCTGCGATCGATCGGCAGCTTTACCGCGATCGATCACGGTTGTCCAGAATATATTGGCGATCAATCGCCAAAATACCGCGATCGATCGCGGATGTGCATGCGTTGAAAATTAATCCAGAATACTTTGGCGATCGATCGCCAAGCTCAAAAAAATCTAGATTTTGTTTCCTTGTTGGATATTTTGTGTCCAAAAATGGGAGAACTCTTCTCCCACTATAAAAGGGTTGATATGAATGACTTGTAGGGACTTTGGCTCAGATTTTCACCCTAGAAAAAGCCTCCAACTCCATTCAAGCCTCAAGCCATTGAAGAGCAAGCCGGATTCGAAGAGACGGGACGACGCAACGAAGCAAGGAGTCGATGCCTAACATCTTTAGTATTTCTAAACTTTTGGTGTTGTTTATTTTCCAATTTAGAATGTTTGATTTGTTGTTAAACAAGTTTATGCATTCATATTTGATGATGGTAGTTGGCTAAATTAATTATCAAGACTAGGGGATCCATTGTATGAACCCATAATTCAAGTTTGAGTTTTTGATTGATTTTTCTACAGTTCTTTGAGTATGATTATGTTTTTAATGCTTTTCAAGAATTAGCTACCTTTGAATTAATGTTAGTATTTATAATCGATGCTGACCATACGATATTATAGTTTGACAAGATAATTCATATCGTGTGTTTTAGGTTGAAACTGACCACGTAAAATCTACCATACGTGTGATACCTATAGATTTACCAAAATCAAAGGCTAGAAGTTTTCATAGAACGTAGGCAATATTGAATGTTAAATAAGTGCATGACCATTGATTTGTTCCATTTCAATATTAGGTTCAATATAGCTTAACTAAAGTATATTGGATAACATAGGAAAACTCGTCACCTTATAGAATTTAAAATCTTAACTAATAGGAGGATTGTGTGGAATTACATGGGTGAACCAAAGTCTTGATATTCGTCTCTATTGATTTTCGTCACTTTTCATCGCTAGCTTGATTGGTTTGGTTAATTTTCTGGTTTATTTTAATTAAGTTTCACTCAATAATGGTAGACTAAATACAGTTAGGCAGATTAAATTTGGTAATCGTTACTAGTTCCTGTGGGTACGACATCCATACTTTCATATCATTATACTAAAATTAGACACCGTGCACTTGCGGTATACAATCCCTACACTGGAATTTTCTGTTTAAATATATAGCGCTCAGGTATATATATATCGGATTTGTATTTTGGAAGAGGTATTGGATAGATAGATTACTTGCCATTTTCCATACAGCTTATCTTTTTCTCTTTTCCTGTATTGAATTGATCATTGGAGGGGCTTCGCTAGAGAATCTTCCCTGGCTCCCTTGTAACTCGTTTTCTTTCAGGATAGCTCATCCTACGGTGGGGTAAGAACTATTGTTCATTCTATGGAAATACATTAATGTGACTAGAAATAGACACATCTATTGCGCTTAATTATCTACGATTTGGTATGTTTTCATGGATCATTTGATACATGCGCTACCTAATCGTATAGTATATTTGTGTAAATGTAGGTGAAATCGAAGAAATAGAGCTAACAAAGACGAATAAAGATCACAAAAGATTTGGAGATGATAAGGACTCAAGATAGATCAAGAAAATGGCTTAAAATGTAATTTTGGAGAAGAGATCGATCGCATGGAAGAGGGGATCGATCGCCTATGGACAGAAAGTTGAGCAAAAAAAATCACAAGCAAGCGATCGATCGCTACAAAAGGGGCGATCGATCGCCAAATTCTAGTGGAGCCAAGCAGTCGATCGCTACAAAAGAGGCGATCGATCGCCCAAAGAAATCTGCTGAAAAAAATAAAGGAGCGATCGATCGCTACAAAAGAGGCGATCGATCACCATAGAGTCCGAGAAAAAGGAAATTTGATCTTTTTACCATATTGGATAGATTTTTACCTACTATATCCGATTCCCACCCTATATGCACGATTTGGGGACTTTAAATCAGACTATCTTTCATTATTTTAGAGGATACCAACATAGTTTAGACATTAGAATAGATTTTTCTCTCAATTTTTGTGAAGAACGACTTGAAGAACGAAGAACGAAGACGGAAGTGACACTCCGGAATCGTGATTCCATTTAGTAATTCTTCATTTTGCTATTGATTTAATGTTTTTCTAGAATAGATTTGATTGTTTTTAGTTTAGTTATGAGTAGCTAAACGCTTTTGATTCTTGTTTAAAGGAAGACAATACATTGGATTTAATGTTTTTCATGAGATTGATGTTCTTTTATTAATTTTTATTGAGTATCATGTGCTTTTCTGATTTTCATGCCATGAATGTTATGTTTGATTGTTAGATTGGCCATCTAATGATTTTTACATGCAATCTAATGCTTGGCCTTTGAAGCAACTAAGATTGATAATTACCTGTTGTTGGTGTTTTTAAATTCTTAGGAAAAATACGTGACTAGATTAAACATAGACGCTTGGATAATGTTGTCTAAGTTGTAAGGAATCCAACATGCAATACGTAGCGGAAATAAAATTTTGGATTCCTAACCGAGGACCTATACGGAGTTAATCATATCGGGGTGAAAAGAATCATACCCTTGTAGCGTGTTTGAGCAGAATCCACGAAGCAAACGCCCAACACGTACTCGAGTCAGTAGCAAAACTTTTCAAGTTATGCCTCTACGGTATCCACGATCAAATCGAAAAGGGATTGAAGAACAAGTTGCTAGACTTGATCTTCAACCGGACAGTGACGAGCCACCAAGAAACGAGATGACGGCCGTGTCAACAATTGGTCTGCTAGGTTTAGGGTTCTTGTTAATTCACAATTAACCTCTCACATATCATAACCTAATGACCATAAATATATATACATGAAAGAAGTGGCTAGCTTAATCACAGGCTTTCGAAAAGCCCAAAAACCACTTTCTTAATTATATCTAAAGCCTATTATATATATATATATCAATATATATATATATTTATATGGCCAGATATATTATATGTATGTATATATAATATTTTATGATTAAGACCCTTCTTAATCAAATTAATTCATCCAATGAATTTTATCTACCCTTTATCGATTTAATCTTTTGTGTGACCCGTTAGGATCTTGCAACGTTGGTAGTGACATAAAATCTAATTTTATGTCACAAGCAATGAGCGGTATCTAGCAGGGGCGGAACCAGAAAATCAAGTTTGGGGGGGCGAAAATAACATTTTCAAATAATTAATTATCAAAGAATATATAAAATTTAATTGAGATAGATACAAAAAATAATAACCAATATTATATTTGTACATATATTTTAATAAAAAAATGATTATAAAATTAATATTAATTTAGTAGAATAAAAATATATAATATAAAATAAATTATCTTAAAATAAGAGCAATAAAATATAATACCAAAGTATTCAATAATTTATACCTCGGATATATTTTACAGCAATCAATTTGTCATAAAATGATAAAAAAATAATATTTTAATCATGGTAATCAAATTATTTATATCTAAATTTGAGCAAATAAAAATAATTTTATTTTTTTAATTATTTAATTATCTAACTTGTATATTAATAATTATGTATGTATGTTAATGATTTAATTAATTTAAATTTGTTTTAATATTATAATTTATTTCGATTTTATTTTGTGAACTGTCAAAAATATATTTCAAATGTACATTTTATGAATTGTTGAATTTTTTTTCAACCAATTTTTTTTTTTAAATAAGAGGTGAATATATTTTTTTAAAGGAAAAAAATTAAGTAAAAAACGTGCACACAGCTCACACCATTGTTTTTGTTAAAGTTTTTTATTTTGCCATTTTTTATTTATTAATTTATTTTATTTTTTAAAATTTGACTATTTTTATTTTTTAAAATTTAAAATTAGAAAACAATCTTTGTAGTGGAGAAAGAAATAACCTGTGATTTTAGATAGTTTCGAACCCTGGATCACCCTGGACTCTGAAGAGTGCCAAACCACTACTCCACAATGCCTTTCTGTGTTTAATTTGTATAACACATATATATAAACACTTTAGTTGGGGGGTGCGGCTGCCCCCCTGCGCACCCCCCTAGATCCGCCCCTGGTATCTAGCAACACATCAAGACTACCCAAGTTACAAGAATGTCATTGACTCGACATAACCTATGGCCTGTGATAATATTAACCACGTAACTTAATCCCTTTGTCCTATGTGTTTAGATTAAACACGAGTAATGAAATATTCATACTCGTATAGTTCATTCTTTCATTTCTTGATCCCCAAGTAGACTAGAATAAACGAATAAGCTCGATATCACATATCAACTCATTCAAGCATGGCCATTTTTAGTCTCACTTGATCAAGGGCCCAAACACTTCTCCTGTTATATAGGAGGGACAAATCATATCTTGATCAACCAACATCCCTCTACATAATTCGTGGTGTATCTAATGATTGTCTTTATAGTTTACCATGTTACAGGTAACGTTTGACAATATCAAGATACACGACTCCTTATGTTGGGATCTCTGGTGATCTCAAGTCGTAAAGATTACATACATTATTATCACTATGAGAATTGCTTATGACGTTCATATAACTATCCATGTAGCATTCTCATGGTGAGTCTGTCCAGTACACCGTTCTCTAACATGCACCCATATGTTGATTTGATATCTCATATCCATGAACAATTCATCAATCAATACATACTAGCCTCAATGCATTATCATTATCCTTATTCATGATAATACTTGACTAGGGACAATCTTTAAGAATAATACAATATTATTCTAAGGACATTAACATATATATATTCATATTACACAGATACTGGAATAATATATAATAATGAATTGCCTTTATTAAAATCATATTACATTGTATGCCAAAATCAATCATCTAATGAGTTGTCTTAGGCATATCCCAACATATCTCCCACTTGCACTAAGACCAATCAAACATGTACTTAATGCCTAAAGATCTAGTATGACGATAATTCTTCTGTTGTGACAGAGGTTTCGTCAGTGGGTCAGATACATTATCATCAGTTGGTACTTTCCATATTTTTACATCTCCTCTTTCAACGATTTCTCGAATGAAATGAAAACGCCGAAGTATGTGTTTGGATCGGTGGTGAGATCTGGGTTTCTTAGCCAATGCGATGGCTCCATTATTGTCACAATAAAGTTCAATCGGATCTAGTATGCTAGGCATAACCCCAAGCTCAGAAATGAACTTCTTGATCCAAACGGCTTCCTTTGCTGCATTTGAGGCAGCAAAATACTCAGCTTCAGTTGTAGAGTCGGCTACTGTCTCTTGATTTGAACTCTTCCAGCTCACAACACCTCCATTTAGGCAAAACACATATCCTGATTGTGATCGAAAATCATCATTGTCAGTTTGGAAGCTTGCATCAGTGTAACCTATTACATTGAGCTCTTCCTCACCTCCATAAATCAAGAATGTATCCTTAGTTCTTCTCAAGTACTTCAGGATATTCTTGACAGCGATCCAGTGACATTCACCTGGATCAACTTGATATCTGCTCGTCATGCTCAAAGCATACGAGACATTGGGACGAGTACATAACATGGCATACATGATAGATCCAATAGCAGACACATATGGAATCTTACTCATGCGTTGTCTCTCATCATGTGTTGAAGGACACTGATCCTTCGAGAGATATATTCCATGTGTCATAAGCACGAATCCTTTATTCGATTCTTGCATGCTAAACCGTTTTATCACTTTATCTATGTATGTACTTTGACTTAGGCCAAGTAATCTTCTTGATCTATCTCTATAGATCTTGATATCTAACACGTAGGTTGCTTCACCCAAGTCTTTCATAGAAAAGCAATTCCCTAGCCAAATCTTTACAGATTGCAAGGCAGGGATATCATTTCCAATGAGAATTATGTCATCTACATACAACACTAGAAAGATAATTATGCTCCAACTGACCTTCTTGTAGACACAAGGTTCATCTATGTTCTTGATGAAACCAAACTCTTTGATTGCATCATCAAAACGAAGATTCCAACTCCAAGAAGCTTGCTTTAATCCATAAATGGTTCGTTGTAGCTTGCATATCTTTCCAGCATCCTTTTGGATCGACAAAACCCTCAGGTTGTGTCATGTACACATCCTCAAGTAAATTTCCATTAAGGAAAGCTGTTTTGACATCCATCTGCCAGATCTCATAATCATGAAATGCAGCTATAGCAAGTAAGATCCTAATGGATTTAACCATGGCAACTGGCGAAAAGGTTTCATCATAGTCAATACCATGAATTTGTTTGAAGCCTTTAGCAACCAGTCGTCCTTTAAAGGTTTGTACATTACCATCCATATCGGTCTTTTTCTTGAAGATCCATTTGCACCCTATGGGTCTTACCCCTTCAAGTGGGTCAACCAAAGTCCATACTTGATTTACATACATGGATTCCATCTCAGATTTCATGGCCTCTTGCCATTCTATCAGAATCAGGGCCCGTTAGGATGACGGCTCATCCTCATCAATGAGTAGTAAGTCACCTTGTTGAGTCACAAGAAATCCATATCTATGTGGCTTCCGGTGTACTCTTACAGACCTACGCTGGGCTTGTGTCTTTGAGCAGACATTTCATCCACAACAACTTGTGGTGACTGCTCTGTTTCCATCTCAATATCATGTTCAGTGTTTTCTTGTGGTTGTACTTCACTAAGTTCAATTTGTCTCCCACTGGTTCTTCTAGAAATAAATTCTCTTTAAAGAAAGACACCTGTCCGAGCAACAACTACTTTGTTCTCGGTGAGATAATAGAAATAGTATCCTTTCGTTTCCTTAGGATACCCCACAAATAAACACTTATCAGACTTGGGTCCAAGTTTATTGGAGGCGTAACGTCTCACGTAAGCCTCACAACCCCAAATCTTCATAAAAGACATACTAGGACTCTTCTTAGTCCATATCTCATATGGTGTCTTTTCAACTGATTTAGATGGAACACAGTTCAGTATAAATATTGATGTTTCTAAAGCATGTCCCCAAAAGGAAATCGGAAGATCTGCATGACTCATCATAGATCGAACCATGTCCAACAAAGTTCGATTCCTCCTTTCAGATACACCATTCCATTGTGGAGTATATGGAGGTGTGAGTTGTGGGACTATCCCACACTCCTTTAGATAGTCATGAAACTTTTGGTTTAAGTATTCACCTCCTCGATCTGATCGAAGGATTTTGATACTTTTGCCAAGCTGGTTTTGTACTTCATTCTTGAAATCCTTGAACTTTTCAAAGGTTTCATGTTTGTGTTTCATTAGGTACACATACCCATATCTACTGAAGTCATTAGTAAATGTAACGAAGTACTGAAAACCACCTCTAGCTTGTGTGCTTAATGGGCCACATACATCACTATGTATGAGACTCAGTAAATCACTTGCCCTTTCAACATGTCCCTTGAAAGGGGCTTTAGTCATCTTGCCCATTAAACAAGATTCACATGTTTCATATGATTCAAAATCAAATGAATCTAAAGCTCCATCCTTATGAAGTTTTGATATGCGATTTTCGTGTATATGGCCCAAGCGACAATGCCAGAGATAAGTTGGATTAGAATCATTATTCTTAATCCTTTTAGTATTTATGTTATAGACATACATATCAAGATTTAAAACATAAAGACCATTAATTAATTGTGCACTAGCATAAAACATCTCATTCAAATAAATGGAGCAACATTTGTCCTTTATAATAAATGAAAAACCAATCTTGTCCAAACAAGAAATTGAAATAATGTTTCTAGTAATAGATGGCACAAAATAACAGTCTTGTAAATCTAATATTAAACCAGAAGGCAAAGTTAATGAATAATTACCAATAGCTAATGCAACAACTCTTGCTCCATTTCCCACTCGGAGGTCAACTTCGCCTTTAGCCAAAACTCTACTCCTTTTGAGATCATGCACATTAACACAAATGTGAGAACCACATCCAGTATCTAATATCCATGATGAAGAAGTAGATAAATTGACTTCTATAACAAAAATACCTGAAGTAGAAGTCACACTTCCCGTCGTCTTCTTAAGATCTTCTAGTTATAACTTGCAGTTTCTCTTCCAATGACCGGTCTCACCGCAATGGAAGCAGTTTCCTTCCTTAGCCACTCCTCCCTTTGGCTTAAGTGCAGTAGCATGAGGCTTAGGTTTGACAAAGACTTTCTTGTTCCTTTTAATGCCTTTTGCTTTAGCCATTCCCTTGCCCTTATTCACAATAAGTAAGTTTGTGGGCTTAGAATTCTTTGAGTTTGCTTCGTACGTTCTCAACATACCAAGCAACTGCGGTAGAGTCTTCTCAATTTCAATCATATTGTAATTCAGAACAAACTGATTGTAGCTATCAAGCAACGATTGCAAGATCACGTCTGTGGCCAACTCTTGGTCCAACGGAAAACCTAGTTTCTCAAGATTCTCTATGTATCCAATCATCTTGAGTACATGAGATCCAACAAGGGTTCCTTCTACCATTTTGCACTGAAACAACGCTTTAGAGACGTCATACCTCTCTTGTCTAGCTTGTTGTTGGTAAAGTTGCTTTAGATGTTCAATCATATTGAACGCATCCATTTCCTCATGTTGCTTCTGAAGCTCAGAGTTCATGGTTGCAAGCATTAAACAACCAACATCAAGTGCGTCATTTTGATGCTTCTTGTAAGCATCCTTATCGGCCCTCGCGGCCGTAACGGGAGGTTCCTCAGCAGGTAAGGGTTCCTCAAGGACATATTGTTTTTTCTCTTGTTTGAGGACAATCCTCAGATTCCTATACCAGTCTAGGAAATTTGTCTCATTTAATTTGTCCTTCTCAAGGACCGATCGCAATGAAAGTGTACTTGTAACGTTGTTAGATGCCATGGATATCTACAATATAAATATGCAAAATAAGTTTATGATTATAATCATTTAATAAGGTCTTATATTAAATGATACTCCCACTATTTAGTTAAAAACATCAACCCTCAAAACCAGTAGTGGGCCAAGATCCATATTTCACCTAACCTTGAGTTAGCTTTGGCTAATCACCCAAGACTTGGTTATTTAGGTAGACAACGCTTTGTCAATTACATCATATGTAACTCTTGGATGGTTGGCAAACAACACTTTGTTCTAATTCATCTAATGAATTATTTCCCAACCCCATGCCTCTAGGTTCCCAATCCAATTGAGATAACGCTAGTTAAGTCGAACCCAATTTAAAATAACATGGATATCACTTTTATCCTATCGCGCCTTACTAAGATTGTCACAGTGCTTTTCTTTGGCAAACCCACACATGTTCAATCGAAGTCTTGACGAGTATTTTTAATTGGAAGGCATCTTGATTGACTTAATATTATTAGAGGGATTTAAAGATCTCATGATTTTATTAATATTGAAAATATGTCTGGTACATATACATATCTACATATATGTATATCAAGCATCAATATTAAATAAAACGATAAACATTCATCACATACATCAACATAAAATAAACGTGACACGGTTATATCCCCAACTAATGATTTTCTCAAGCCAATGAGAAAATCTAAAAGGTCAACCTAAGGGTAACTTCTCCAAGCACCTCTTTGGTCCTTTTGTGAATGGCCTCCTCGTCCCGCCACCATGGTCCATCTTCATTGATCTCCATCAATACAATTATAACTATACTATATAACAATTACATGATATAGAGAATTCCTCGATTTACATTCGAGGGGGAGCATAGGGGAGGGAATACATTCAGAAAATAAGAGAAGGCACGACTCGCAGGCCGTATTTAAAATTACAATCATTCACAAAATTCCTATATAATAGGTCATAGGTGTAAGTAATCCAAGAGCATACAACGCAGCGGAATAAAATTTTATGGATTACTAACCAGCAGATCTATACATAGGATTCATATCGGATAAAGGAATTACAAGTGTCTTACCCTTGTAGCGTGTTTGAAGCAGAATCCACGGAGCAGCACCACGTCCTACGCCTTTTCCGAGTCACTAGCAAAACTCAATGAGTTTTGCCTCAACGGTATCCGCACGATCAAATCGGGTGAAGGGAAAGTTTAAGAACAAGTTGCTAGACAAGTTCTTAAACCAATACACGAAGCACACTCGATTCACAATCGAAAAGATGGCCGGAATCACTCAAGGATGCCCTTCGACTATCAAGAGCCGAGAGCAAAAGTTGAGAGGCGGCCGTGTGCTTCTATGGTGTAGGTTGAATGATATGAAGTTATGTCTTACAATTAATCATAACCTTGTATTTATATTATAAGGCTTTTAATTAAGGTTCAAGACTTTCTTAAAGTCTTATGGGCCCAAACCCATGATTTAATTAAAACCTTTTAATCACTTAATTAAGACTCTTCTGAATTAATTAATTCATCCAATGAATTTAATTTCCCTTCTCGATTTAATCTTTTGTGCGACCCGATAGGATCTTGTAATGTTGGCAGTGACATAAAATCTCATTTTATGTCGCAAGCATTGAGCGGTATCTAGCAACACATCAATGCTACCCAAATTACAAGAATGTCAATGACTCGACATAACCTTTAAAACTTGTGATAATATTAATCATGTAACTTAATCCCTTTGTCCTTTGTGTTCAGATTGAACACGAGTCATGGAATAGTCATACTCGTATATCCAATCTTTATTTCTTGATCCCCAAGTAGAACTAGAATAAACGAATAAGCTCGATATCTCATATCGACTCATTCGAGCATGGCCATGCATTTTAGTTCTCACTTGATCAAGGGCCAAACACATCTCCTGTTATATAGGAGGGACAAATCCTATCTCGATCAGTCAACATCCCTCTACATAATTCGTAGTGTATCCAATAGTCGCTTTTATAGTTTACCATGTTACGGGTAACGTTTGACGATATCAAAATACATAACTCCTTATGTTGGGATCTCTGATGATCACAAGTCGTAAGGATTACATACATTATTATCACTATGAGAATTGCATATGACGATCATATAACTATCCATGTTGCATTCTCATGGTGGGTCTGTCCAGTACATCGTTCTCTAACATGTACCCATATGTTGATTTGATATCTCATATCAATGAACAATTCATCGATCAACACATACTAGTCTCTACGTATTATCATTATCCCTTTCATGATAATACTTGACTAGGGACATCTTTAAGAATAATACAATATTATTCTAAGGACATTAGCATATATATTAATTCACATTGCACAGTTAAAAGAATAATATATAATAATGAATTGCCATTCATAAAATCATATTACATTGTATGTCATAAACAATCATCTAATGATATGTCTTAGGGCATATCCCAACAAATCTCCCACTTGCACTAAGACCACTCAGACATATACCTAATGCCTAGAGATCTAGTATGACGATCATGCTTCTGCTGTGACAGTGGCTTCGTCAATGGGTCAGATACATTATCATCTGTTGGTACTTTGCATATTTTAACATCTCCCCTTTCAACGATTTCTCGAATGAAATGGAAACGCCTAAGTATGTGCTTGGATCTTTGGTGAGATCTTGGTTCCTTAGCCAATGCGATCGCTCCATTGTTGTCACAATAGAGTTCTATCGGATCTTTAATACTAGGCACCACTCCAAGTTCAGAAATGAACTTCCTCATCCAAACAGCTTCCTTTGCTGCATCCGAGGCAGCAATATACTCAGCTTCCGTTGTAGAATCGTCTACTGTTTCTTGCTTTGAACTCTTCCAGCTCACAGCACCTCCATTAAGGCAATACACATATCCAGATTGCGATCGAAAATCTTCTTTGTCGGTTTGGAAGCTTGCATCAGTGTAACCCATTACATTGAGCTCTTCCTCACCTCCATAAATCAAGAATGTATCCTTAGTCCTTCTCAAGTACTTCAGGATGTTCTTGACAGCAATCCAGTGACGTTCACCCGGATCAACTTGATATCTGCTCGTCATGCTCAAAGCATACGATACATCGGGACGAGTACATATCATGGCATACATGATAGATCCAATAGCTGACGCATATGGAATCTTACTCATGCGTTGTCTCTCATCTGGTGTTGAAGGACACTGTTCCTTCGAGAGATAAATACCATGCGTCATAGGCACAAATCCTTTCTTGGATTCTTGCATGCTAAACCTTTTAAGCACCTTGTCTATGTATGTACTTTGACTTAGACCAATAAGCCTTCTTGATCTATCTCTATAGATCTTGATTCCTAATACATAGGTGGCTTCTCCTAAATCTTTCATCGAAAAGCAGTTCCCTAGCCAAATCTTTACAGATTGCAAGGCAGGGATATCATTTCCAATAAGAAGTATGTCATCTACATACAACACTAGGAAAATGATTACGCTCCCACTGACCTTCTTGTAGACACAAGGTTCATCTTCATTTTTGATAAAACCAAACTCTTTGATTGCATCATCAAAACGAAGATTCCAACTCCGAGAAGCTTGCTTCAATCCATAAATGGATCGTTGTAGCTTGCATATCTTTCCAGCATCCTTTGGATCGACAAAACCCTCGGGCTGTGTCATGTACACATCCTCGAGCAGATTTCCATTAAGGAAAGCTGTTTTGACATCCATCTGCCAGATTTCATAATCATGAAATGCAGCTATTGCAAGTAAGATCCTTATGGATTTAACCATGGCCACTGGTGAAAAGGTTTCATCATAGTCAATACCATGAATTTGTTTGAATCCTTTTGCAACCAGCCGACCTTTATAGGTTTGTACGTTACCATCCATATCGGTCTTTTTCTTGAAAATCCATTTGCACCCTATGGGTCGTACCCCTTCAGGTGGATCAACCAAAGTCCATACTTGGTTTACATACATGGATTCCATCTCAGATTTCATGGCCTCTTGCCATTTCTCAGAATCATTGCCCATTATAGCTTGTTGATAAGATGACGGCTCATCCTCATCAATAAGTAGTAAGTCACCTTGTTGAGTCACAAGAAATCCATAACTCTGTGGCTACCGGTGTTCTCTTACAGACCTACGCTGGGCTTGTGTCTCTTGAGCAGGTGCTTCTTCCGCAACAGCTTGCGGTGCCTGCGCTGTTTCCATCTCAATCTCAGGTTCAGTGTTCTATTGTGGTTGAACTTTACTAAGTTCTATTTTTCTCCCACTGGTTTTTCTAGAAATAAATTCTCTTTCAAGAAATACACCAGTCCGAGCAACAACTACTTTGTTCTCGGTGGGATAGTAGAAATAGTATCCTTTCGTTTCCTTAGGATACCCCACAAATAAACACTTATCATATTTGGGTCCAAGTTTGTTAGTGGCGTGACGTCTAACGAAAGCCTCACAACCCCAAATCTTCATAAAAGACATACTAGGACGCTTCCCAGTCCATATCTCATATAGTGTCTTTTCCACTGATTTAGATGGAACACGGTTCAGTAAGAAAATCGCTGTTTCTAGAGCGTGTCCCCAAAACGATATCGGAAGATCTGCATGACTCATCATTGATCTAACCATGTCTAACAAGGTTTGATTTCTCCTCTCGGATACACCATTCCATTGTGGAGTATACGGAGGAGTGAGTTGTGGGACTATCCCACACTCCTTTAGATAGTCATGAAACTCTTGGCTTAAGTATTCTCCTCCTCGATCTGATCGAAGGATTTTGATACTTTTGCCAAGTTGGTTTTGTACTTCATTCTTGAAATCTTTGAACTTTTCAAAGGTTTCATGCTTATGTTTCATTAGGTACACATACCAGGTCATCAGTAAATGTAACGAAGTATTGAAAACCACCTCTAGCTTGTGTACTTATTGGTCCACATACATCACTATGTATTAGTCCCAATAAAACATTTGCCCTTTCAACATGTCCCTTGAAAGGGGCTTTAGTCATCTTGCCCATTAAACAAGATTCGCATGTTTCATATGATTCAAAATCAAATGAATCTAATACTCCATCCTTATGAAGTTTAGATATGCGGTTCTCGTTTATGTGGCCCAAGCGACAGTGCCAGAGATAAGTCGGATTACAATCATTATTTTTAATCCTTTTAGTATTTATGTTATAGATAGGCATATCAAGATTTAATACATAAAGACCATTCACCATTTGTGCACTAGCATAAAACATATCATTTAAATAAATAGAACAACAGTTGTCCCTTATTATAAATGAAAAACCATACTTGTCTAAACAAGAAATAGAAATTATGTTTTTAGTAATAGATGGCACAAAATAACAGTCTTTTAAAATCAATGATAAACCAGAAGGTAAAGCTAAATGATAATCTCCTATAGCTAATGCAGCAACTCTTGCTCCATTTCCAACTTGGAGATCAACTTCACCTTTCGCCAACGTCCTACTCCTTTTTAGATCCTGCACATTTACACAAATGTGAGATCCACATCCAGTATCTAATACCCATGATGAAGAAGTAGATAAATTGACTTCTATAACAAAAATACCTGAAGCGGAAGTCACACTTCCTTTCTTTAGATCCTCTAGATATACTTTGCAGTTCCTTTTCCAATGGCCGGTCTCACCGCAATGGAAACAGTTCCCTTCCTTTGCTATCCCTCCCTTTGGCTTCAGTGCATAAGACTTTGGCTTAGATTTAGCAAAGACTTTCTTTGCTTTCTTGTTGCCTTTAGCTTTGGCCCTTTCATTTGCCCTTATTCACAATAAGGACATTTGTGGCCTTAGTCTTCTTAGTATTTGCTTCATATGTTCTCAACATACCAAGCAATTGTGGTAGAGTCTTTTCCATGTCAGTCATATTGTAATTTACTACAAATTGACTGAAGCTCTCAGGCAACGATTGCAAGATCACATCGGTGGCCAACTCTTGGTCCAATGGAAAACCTAGCTTGTCCAGATTCTCAATGTACCCAATCATCTTGAGCACATGAGTTCCAACTAGGCTTCCCTCTACCATCCTGCACTGGAATAACGCCTTAGAGACGTCATACCTCTCTTGTCTTGCTTGCTGTTGGTACAATTGCTTTAAGTGTTCGATCATATCGAACGCCTCCATTTCCTCATGTTGCTTCTGAAGCTCAGAGTTCATGGTGGCAAGCATAAGGCACCCAACATCAAGTGCGTCACTCTGATGCTTCTTGTAAGCATCTTTCTCAGCTCTTGTAGCTGTTAGGGGAGGTTCCTCAGCGGGCAAGGGTTCCTCTAGGACATATTGTTTCTTTTCTTGTTTGAGGACTATCTTCAAGTTCCTATGCAGTCTAGGAAATTTGTCCCATTTAATTTGTCCTTCTCAAGGACCGATCGCAGTGATAAAGTGCTAGTAACGTTGTTAGTTGCCATGGATATCTAGAATATAAATATGCAAAATAAGTTTATGATTTAATCATTTAACATGGTCTTATATTAAATGATACTCCCACTATTTTGTTTAAAAAATATCAACCCTCAAACCTTTAGTGGGCCAAGATCCATATTTCGCCTAATCTTGAGTTAGCTTTGGCTAATCGCCCAAGACTTGGTTATTTAGGTAGACAACACTTTGTCAATTACATCACATGTAATTCTTGGATAGTTGGATGAACAACACTTTGTTCAATTCATCAAATGAATTATAATCCAACCCATGCCTCTAAGTTCCCAATCCTATTGAGATAACTTAGTTAAGTCGTACCCAATTTTAAGTATAACGGATATCACATTTATCCTTTCGCGCCTTACTAAGATTGCCACGGTGCTTTGCTTTGGCAAACCCACACATGTACAATCGAAGTTATTGACGAGTACTTTTAATTTTGGAAGGCATCTAAAACTTAATATTTTAGAGGGATTTATTGATCTCATGATTAGTTTGATAATTTAAAATATGTCCACTACATATAGTTGTATACATATCTACATATATGTGTAATACTATTATCAAACTAAAACATAAGATAAATCATGCATCAACATACATAATTAAACGTGACATGGTTATAGCCCCTACTAATGATTTTCTCAAGCCAATGAGAAAATCCTATGAGTCAACCTAAGGTAACTTCACAAGCACCTTCCTTTGGCTCCAATTTGTGAATGGCCTCCTCATCCCGGCACGATGCTCCATCTTCATTGATCATCATCAATAAAATAAACTACACTATTACAAGATATAGAATTCCTCGATTCACATTCGAGGGGAACATAGGGGAGGGATTACATTTAGTATGAAATAGAGAAGGCACGACACGCAGGTCGTATTATACATTACAAACATCCACAATCCTATCTAATAGGTCAAAGGGCTATAACCACGCACCATGCTCAAACAACACATAAAGCATGCATTAACATTTAATTAATTAAATTCTAAACATTTTAAATTTAATTCTAATTAAAACTGTAAAAATAATTTTTGAAAAATTATCGTACGCTCGGGACATCACATGCCACGAACTAAAGCGACTAAGACATGAACCACCATGGTTCGAACCATGAAGCAAACGGCTGGACCAATAGTGGGCCTAGGGTTCGAACCCTAGCCCATGGCCGAGCCATGTCTCGAGCGGCGGCTGCGCTAGGGTTCCAAACCCTAGCCGCCTCGCACCCTTATGGAATTTTATCGAGCCATCTTGTTTGAAACGCCGGAATTTGTTAGCCACGAGTCACGGTCAGGCCATGCACGGGGTTGGCTCAACCATCTCGAGCTAAGGGTTCGAAAAACCTTGCTCTCATGTGGTAAAGTTACTAATCCATGCATGCGTGAACCATTATCGATCAAAGAGTTCAAACTCATCCACGTCTCAAAACTTAAGAAAAATAGGCGATGATGGCCGAGCCATGCACGGCTACTAGGGTTCGAAACCCTAGCCGTCATGAGCTAGCCGTCACGTCCAATGGGTTCTAAACCGTAATTAATTTTCGACACTTCCATGCACAATTATTAGCCACAACGACTAAGCCATCTCGAGCCAAGGGTTCGAAAACCCTAGCCCTCATGTGGCTAGCCGTGGTGTCATTTGTGATGGTGATGGCCGAAACTTGTGACATATGGTTCGATATTCGCCTAATTATATCACATACAATTTTACGATGATTTTCATAAACTAAATATAAACATATCATATATGTTCATACAGTTTTAATAGCATGCAATATCAATTTCTAATATGATTAACACAATTTAATCACATAAATCCGATATGAGCCTTGTACACGGCTCTGATACCACTGTAAGTAATCCAAGAGCATACACGCAGCGGAATAAAATTTTATGGATTACTAACCAGCAATCTATACATAGGATTCATATCGGATAAAGGAATTACAAGTGTCTTACCCTTGTAGCGTGTTTGAAGCAGAATCCACGGAGCAGCACCACGTCCTACGCCTTTTCCGAGTCACTAGCAAAACTCAATGAGTTTTGCTCAACGGTATCCACACGATCAAATCCGGGTGAAGGGAAAGTTTAAGAACACGTTGCTAGATAAGTTCTTAAAACAATACACGAAGCACACTCGATTCACAATCGAAAAAGATGGCCGGAATCACTCAAGGATGCCCTTCGACTATCAAGAGGCCGAGAGCAAAAGTTGAGAGGCGGCCGTTGTGCTTCTATGGTGTAGGTTGAATGATATGAAGTTATGTCTTACAATTAATCATAACCTTGTATTTATATTATAGGCTTTTAATTAATGGGTTCAAGACTTTCTTAAAGTCT